>CM044432.1:143535871-143563385 GCA_024363595.1 Xenopus borealis | reverse complement strand
TAGTAATCTTTTGGAGCAAACATAATGACTTTTTCATTACGAAGTTTTATTACATTTACTGTGCACTTGTGCAAACTTGAATTTGTTTTATTCAAATTATGGGAAAATGTTGAGTTTTAGTAAATAGCCCCTAAATTTTCACAAAGGGAAAATTTTTTGCATTTTTATCCATAGATCTGTTACATTCCCTTGATAATATGGTGATCCATATTATCCCTGAATATTTGGCAAAACGGGACAAATTTGCCCAACACTAATAATTAGAAGACATGGATATAATCAGGTAGAACATAGGGCACCATCAAGCAAGCTGTTTATTTCGAATAGCTGCTAAAGGGATGACATCTGAATGGGTTATAGCTTAAGTGTCCCTGTGGCTTGCACATAGGCTATAAGCAAAATATATCTGGCATTATCTATCTATTTAGTGTTTCTAAAGAGTGTTCCACAGCCACATAATCATAAGGTACTTGAAAGCTCCTATATTTAGTTTTGTAAAATTGTGCACCAAACAGAATAAAACATCATTTTAAGGCAAGTTCCTTATGCATGTAAATTGTTATATAGTTTGAACAACCTAAAGTTGCACAATAATGGGATAAAGGATAAAGCACCCTAAGTCTGACAAAAAGAGTCCTACAAGCCACTTGAGTCAGAGAAAAGTAAGTAGTACCAGGTATAATGTGGCATAATTTCATTCCACTATGCTGTAAAAAACATGGTTGCAAAAGTGATAGAGCACAGCTGGCACAGTGCAGGCATTTTTGCTGGCTCCTTAACTGTGCTCATAGTGTAGGTTCAGTTATTCGAATATATATGCATTTTTTTTTATTTTCTTAAGAACCTCTTAAATAATATACAGTAAAGTCAATGACACAAAACAGTACAGTGTCTACTGCCAAACATATATTATGAGAGAAATATTAAAGCAGTGCAATTCATGTCCTTTTGTGTTGGCTAGCACATTGTATTTTTTACATCTAACTGAAAAACAAAACATACTTTTTTTATTTAAGCATTGTAGCTTTGTCTAAAGCAAGGTTTCAAACATAACCAGGCAGCTACAGCCCATAAATCTGAGACAAAATCCAAACGGCCTGTAGAGGAGCAGATGGAAAATACCAGCTGTGACATATCCAGAGTTATTCTTCCAGTATAAGAAATCTTTCTCTTGCAGCTTAACTGCAAACTCAAGCAGTTTGTGTTTAAAGAGCAAAACCTCATCGGCCCTTGAAAATAAACATTCTGTCATCTATAACCGTTATAGTGTTTCCTCTTCAAGAGTATTTCAGTAATTGTAGAATTGTAGTGCATGAAAGTGTAGCTGCAGAATCAAGTAAAGCGTACTGAATTATATACCTGTACCTTCATTTTCTGCTAGTTTTATGTTATTTCAGCAAACAGAGAATACTTGCTAGATATAATTACCTTGTTTCTATTGCCCAATGGCCTTATTACTATAATACTCATGATTTGTTTTTCCTGTCCTAAAACCACATGTATTATGGCCAAGGATATTTGTATTATTTTTATTATTTAGGAAATAACATTGACAATACATTTTTTGACTACTTTATGAAGTCCTGGAGTGCTTCAATTATGAGGAACAACCATCTATGATATATGTGACAGCACCCAGGCATGAGCAACATACACACACACATATATATATATATTTTTTTTAATTTTTTTTTTTTAATAGGATGCCTTTCATTATTGTTCTGTGCTCCTCTACTTTTCAGACAATGACTTTTCTTCTTAGGTGGCAATGTGCTAGAATGTAATAAAAACTAGAATATGCTATAGAATGTTTTTGTAGCACTAATTACCGGTACGGAGAAATCCTGAGGGATCTGTCATACAATGAAGTGCTGTATATATTTTCTACACTCTTTAACTTTTATCTGTGTTAAATAATTAGCAGCACAACATACATCATCTTTAATGAACAACACTTGGTTTGAAATAATTTAAGCATGCTGCCTATAATTGAAGAAGTACATTTTAACAGCTATGTTGAGATGCAGAACATGTTTGATGTACTGTATAAACATCAAAATCTGGTGTAAAATGCCTTGTAAAAGGTACTGCAAATGTCAGGTTTTTTAAAAAGACTTTTTTTAATCACTCATTTTGTGCCTGACTTTACACTGTAATGTTAAAATAACATCTTCCTTTACACAGCTTTTTAAATATATACCCAGTAGCAATACCTCCTAGTTGGGCAGTACTCTAGGAATCCCTTTCTAGTGGCCTTTTTTTTAGAGTCTTAATTGACGTCTTACCGTTGTTTACCTTTGTAATCCTTTCCTATATCACAGGGGCTTTGTCTATAATAATGTTAAGTCATTCAAGGAAGTAATACCAGGTCAAATGTGTTGGAGGAACATTTAGATTTTTATCAGAATTGGTTTTTTTTTATCATTTAACAAGTTATATATTTTTTAACAAAAAAATATATTTTTAATGATAGCGTTCTCATTAGATCAAGGCTTTTCTGTGTAATAGACATCGGAGAAGGGCTTTTTTGATTATTATGAAACAGATCAGCTTGTTTACAAGAATTCAGAGCATGTTGGGGACTGAGTAGGTCAAGTCAGTTTAAGCTGTTTTCTGCTTCCATCAACTTTTTTCCTATAGAAAACAGAAAGTTAATCTTAGATATATAATTTACAGCCATAGCATCATATCATTTGTGCAGCTTAGAAAGCTTATACAGCATAGCTATTTTGGTTCCATGTGAAAGAATCACAGTTTGCACATTCTTCCTTTTTTATCTGTGCAATATAAAATAAGTATTAGACATTGCTGTAAGCTTCTTTTTTAGCATTTATGTTTAGTATACTGTATACACTGCACTCACTCTGAATTTGAATCATAACATTTAAATGACTACAATACCATCACTTTTGTTATTGTATTTATTTTTATGTTTGCCTTTTGTTGTAAAGTAACAGTCATATTATTATTATTACATAAATATTACATACACACAACGAAAGTAAAGAGGTCTGTGTTCATTAGTGTTTGCTATCTAAAAGAAGTTGGACTAGATAAAAAAAATTGATGCCATTTGATTATAGAGAACCATAAAGGAAAGCCTGGATCAATGAGGGTCAGCTTCTTTAAAGAAATGTGCTGTAAGGGACAGTTTAAAGTCAAAATTTAGGAAATAGTCTGGTATAACGTGGAAGGGGATGCAATCCTAGCAAAATGTTTAAAACTAGTATGTGAAGAGCTAGTAAGGGAGGTGTTCATGAGTAGATGTTCTTGAGGTATACAGTAAGTGAACTGCATAAAAACTGAAGTATTCAGGTTAACAGATGTTATACCTTTATATATTTTATACCAAATGACTGAGGATGGTATGATCATGGACATGGTTTGTTAATATTGGTGGAATGTCATGCTGAAAGGAGCTGTCTATATTATATGCAGGGACATATTTCAACATTTTGACAATTCTGTGAGAAAATGAGGATAAAATGAGCCAATATTTCATTGAATGCAAGTGTTTTTTGCCCCTGTTTTAATACACTATAATATATGCTACACTATATACCAGTTATCCCCAACCAGTGTCTCTTAAGCAACATGTTGCTCTCCAACCTCTTTGGATTTTGCTCCCAGTGGCCTCAAAGCAGGTGCTTATATTTGAATTCCTGGCTTGGAGGTACGTTTTAGTTGCATAAAACCCGGTGCACTGCCAAACAGAGCCTACTGTAGGCTGCAAGTGAACATAGGTGTTATCAAATGGCCAATAACAGCACTTATTTGGCACCCCCTTGAACTGTTTTCACTCTTGTGTTGCTCCCAAACTCTTTTACATTTTACTGTGTCTCAAGGGTAAAAAAGGTTGATTACCCTGATTATGTATTATACAAAATATATATGAATGAGGTCCTATGAAAATGACCTATGGATATTTGTGTATTATGTGAATGTAACAGTATACTTGAATAGCAGGCATCACTGAGCCATGTAAATACATGTTTAAGGGCATGAGAATATGTTAGCACTAATAATAATAATAACGCATCCATTATCTACTGTACATCAGCAATGACCTAGCAATTTGACTTTGAATTTGGCCTACTATATACAGACATATTAGATACATTCTGGTAAGATAAAATAGCCTTATCATTAACCCCAGAAACCAATGAGCCACTAGTACTTGAGCTTTTAGCTTTACTGCACCAAATAAATAGAATTAATTTCCAGGAGAGAACACTTTTTTTATTAAATTCTTAAATATTTTTTTTACTTATTTAGATCCATAGTCAAACAATGTGTTGATTTTTTTCTGTGCTAGTAATTATATACAGGATATGTTGTTTTTGGAAGAAAAAACCTTTAGCCTAATAGCATTCTTAATAGAGACATGCAAATACCAATGATTTGCACTGTTTAGCATAGAAGGCTGCTTTCTAAATCCTCCATACTGTATTCCATTTGCTTCCAGCAAACAGTAATGTGGTTGTCAAGAGCATTCACAGAACCAGTGTTTGCAACAAAATACAGTCTTGTTTGGACATGCCTAGAGTCATAAAATAATGTATATGCATGAAGTGTATAGAATATGTTTATTTGTCAGGCATTTTGAAAGTCAAATGTATGACTGGTGTGTTACATATAAACCTACTGAGTAGATTCTACTAATATGTTACAAAAATAAAAACAGAGACCCCAACATAAAGTCTTTTATACGTTTATATATTGTATTAAATGGTATTCACCTATATCACTTTTTTACATATGCATATTTTAACCAAGAAGAGATACTAAATTATATCCATTTATTCTGTGTAAAAATGATAAAATTGCCTTTAAGAGTTCATTTATGCTTAGACAAGTGCTGTGCTCTTGAATTTTTAACAAGACCCTTTTGTGCTTTTTTAGTGGTTTTGCTTAATTTAAATTGAGCAAAAGTACAAGAATCAGTTTCTATTTCCTTTGCCTATAATATTTTTTCTATTGAGCCGCAGACTTGATTTTATTGTATTGTACTTTCTCATCCCTCCTTGGTTCAGGCATTGTTATTCTGTTGTGTACAGCCCTTTTTCTGCCTCATACACCCTTTAATTCCCAGTGGTTATTTTTGTTTGTTTGAGTTATGAAAACATTCATGTCAGTCAGGAAGTTTTAATAATTTAAGACATTTATACAATGTGAAAGCTCTGTCAGTTTAGAAGTTCACTTGCAGGGTTTCATTATGGGATGATCCAATGTCTTCACCAGTGTGTGTGTGTGTGTTTTTAACGGGACCTGTAATGTTTAGGAGTACAGGGGTCCGTGTACTAAAGTGCAGTAAAAATGTGTGCACAAAATATAGACAACTTTAACACAGAATATGTTTTTGTGAGTTTATTAACCTGCAAATTTTCTTGTACAAGAATAGGTGTTCACCAGTTATCGCATTTGCTGAAAATTTATGAAAGACAAAATTAACGCCAGAATATTCGCAACATATTACCGCCATCTAGATAGTGGCGTTAACTTATTTTTTGGCCAGAAAATTCTCAATGGGAGTTTAATTCTCATTAAACTGTGCATTTAAATGATACAAAGAGATAACTGCTATGATTTCTTGTTCATAGGATTCTATTGGCAGAAGGGTGTGTGTGTGTGTGGATGGATGAAGTATCGGTTTATATGATGCATATATGTTTGATATAGTAATATTGTTGGATGGTATAATCATCAGTCAACAAAGTTTATGAGCTTTGAAGATGCATATCTAGCCATAAATGACAGTAAAAATTGCCATAATTAACGTAATTAATGTAATTTGTCACCAGAAAATGCGCAACTTGCTAAAATTACCGCTAACGTAAGCTGGTTCGCTAACATAGTTACCGCAAGCGATCACAATGACTTCTGAGCGCATCGCTGCTTAGTAAACTTAGTCATTACGAATATTCTGGCAGAAAAATATTCTCAGTGGAAACTTATAGTCAAATTTACCGTGCTTTAGTAAACGGTCGCCAGAGTCCTTTTAAGGGAAACAATACTGTAACCAAGCTGATTAAAGATCGGATTGGTGGAGATTGTGCCCTTGTTGCCTCCTTAAAATTTCAATATCAACCACATCCCCAGCAGCACCCACTTCTTTAACAGATGTTTTTGTTATTTTTATGCACAGGGCCAAAGTGAAAAAAGGGGTGAACATTCTGAATGTGAAGATCAGTGATCCGCAGCAGTGGGATATTCAGCAAGAGCTTGGGAATGGAGGCAAACACTCTACCACATCTGTCACCTGCCAGAGAACAGGCACCAGCCAGAGAAGCAGGTAACACACATTTAGTGGCAAACAGAATATTTTACTGTAGTTACAGTATATGAAGTAATAGCAACACTAATGACACTTCCATCTGCTTATAAATAACAGCACATTTATTTTTATAGCTGGTAGCAAAAGCAACTGAATTGCTCTAAACAGTATATCTGTTGATATTTATATAATTATTTGCTTGCCATCTGTTCAGATTAGAACCTGGTTGCATTAGTTTTTTTAATTACTTTTATTTTCTTTTAAAAGAGTGCTATTAATATATAAGCAAAAGATGCCTAACGATACTATAAATAGTGATGGGCGAATCTACCCAGTTTCGCTTCACCTAAAAATTTGAGGCACACATTGTTTTTGGCGCGCGTCATTTTTGACATGCGTTTTTGATGCAACGAAAACGATGCGTGACTCTTTTTTTTGCCGCATTTTCGCCAGCCAAATTTTCTCTGGCGTTTCGCTAATTTATTCGCCAGCGGCGAATCGCGGGAATTCACTGCGAATTCGCCCCATGCGAATAAATTCGCCCATCACTAACTATAAACAGTTCTTCACAACATATTCCCTTGTTTACACACTATTACCAGAAATTCTAAACTCTGCTAATAAGTTTTGGCCATATGTAATAAGATGCAAAATGATTGCCACCAAACCAAGTGTATTTTTGTGACAACATTGAGCATGTTCAACATGTTGCAACTAAGCCATTGTGAGTGTACTGTGTCACGTTACAATGCCAATTTGAATGGCTAAAATTCTTACAGAGAATGGAAAACACTTTCACATCAGACATGGAGCAAAATACAGTATGTAAAAATAGCGTGATGCTAAATTGCACCATCTAATTGTAATGGGTAATACTGCTGGCAAATTAACACAATAAAGCAGTGATGTAGAAGAGTGGGGATCTGATCAAGCACATGATGAACTGAAGGAGTATCATGTTCCAAACCCATCTGATCTATGGACTTACTGTACCAGACACATATCATATATTGCAAGTCAGTGAGTCTGTCAGTCTGACAATTACTACTGAACCTAAGGTCCTTGGCCACAATTAGTTGTGTGTAAAATTCTATTAATTAATGTCACCCTTGTGCTCCTTGTACTTCTGTATATCTGCCTTCCATGCTGCGGCCTTTCTTCTGCCTTCAGTTCCATAATTTTTCTCATTTTCACCTATTGATGCAGGGGAACTATGGAGCTACTGCTACCGCTAAACCAGTTGGTAGAACCAGTGTTTCAGATCAGCTTACCACTATAAGCACAGTTGCACCAAAAGAACAGGGCACACACATCACTCACTGGAAACAACACCAACTGGACTGAAAATTATTAGTTTTTTTTTCATGTACTGTATTAGGAACATCTCCCTCTGATGACTGCAATTATGCTAGAATCATGGAGAAAACGCTGGGTAAAAAAATCTAAACTTGGTGTGTGCCAAGAAACTGGTAAACATTAAATTAAAATGCAAATACAGATACATGTTTAGCTATTATATGTTTCAGTGAATATATATTGGGAAATTGTTTAGACTCTGCTTTTCTTTCATTATGAGAAAAATAGAAAACCATTGTTGTGTGATGTTCTGCTTTAATATAAGTAACTGTAAAGGGTTGCAATTGATTGCTTGTTCTGCACTTCTATTATTAAGGCACTTGTTGTTTTGTACAATATACATTATATTGAAATAAAATTAGTTTTTTGTAGTCTTATTAAAACTTTTCTATTTACTGTATTCAAGTGGCAAATGGAACTGCTAATTATGGTGCTGAGCTCATATATCATATAATATCACACACTTCATGCACTTTGTACATGCTCTTTGTATATGTACTTTATTCTGCTTATGGTATGCACTGAACTATGTCCAGAAGGGCACAATGCTATAGGTAGATTCTTCTCTGGCAGTAATGTCCCTACAAAATTAGAACAGACTGCATTTTTCGCCAATTTCTCTGAACCAAAACAACACAAAGCTCGATCTCTGTTGTATTTGCATAATATCTAATTAACCCATGAAAAGTAGAAAACGCTGATTATGTAAATGAGAGCTAATGGCCAATTATCATAAGCTGAATTGGTCTATGCAAATGGTTAGTTCTTTTTCATTAAGAAGCATGGCGTTGGTATATTTGCATTCCTTAGTTTGTGTATTGGGTATGATTGGGGTGAGCAGAAAACAGAGTCCTACTCCTACACCTTTAATCAAATGTGTTTATCTATATGGCCACTTTAATTACATTAACATCATTGTACTTTCTTTTGAAACCATAGCATGATTTATTAATTTTTTTCCCATTAACGTTAACAGTTTATTCATGAGGTGGTTTGATAATGAGACCGATAATGCATCATCCATAAACACAAATACCTTCTATACAGTGTAACATTTTAATAATTAAATGTTGTATTTTGGATGTTGTAAAACTGATTTTCACTTTTTGTAGTGACACAAAAACAATACTCATTGGTCATACATAGGTGCAGCACTGAGCCAGTGAAGTGGTCAGTGGTATCCAATCAGCAATAAGCTTTGAACAGTCTGCTACAAGCAACTTGTGGGGAGCACCAATGTGCCCCTTCAGTCTGCTCTGATAAATTAAGTTCATGCATTGATGCATTGATGGGTAATTGCAGGCCCCCAAGCACTGAGATTTGCTCTTTTCCTCTCATCTATTCCCTTTAAACATGCTATTATGTTACCACTATTCTTTTTTAAGTATTAGTTCACTATATTTTTATCCCTCTCACTTAAACCTTGAAGACAAGGGCTCTGTGGTGCTTTAAAAATTGAAGCCTTCCTATGACATAATATCATCTGTAGATTAAAGTAATATTAGATTAAAATAGGTAATGTAGGAAAAGTCAACCTCATATGTAATGAAAGGCACAAGTATGCAGAGTGTCGTAACCCCTGCAAGTTAGCAACCAAAAATGGTTTTTGCTTGAAAACAGGTGGCCAGCAGTTGATATAGGTTTAGCCAACTTCACACTATTTATTACATATTCCCATTATCTTTCATTGAAGGAAATAGAAGCAAATTGAAAGCTGAAAAATGCAGAAGAAATAAGAGTAAGAAACATTGGGGTTGAAAAGGGAGGCAGGACTGAAATTTGACTTGGAACACAATGTGCATACAGCTTCTGAGAAAGCAAAATACCATGTATAAAATGTTAAATACAAAATAATATATATAAAGGGACATGTGGAACAAACTAACATATGCAAAACTGAATACAGACAGCACAAACAAAGAAAATATCATAAAGTCTCTGTAGAAAAAGGGAATTCATACAGATGATGTAATCTCATTCTGTGCTAGGGTTTTGCTACCTTGCTTCTTTAAAACCAAACACATATAACTTCTATATGCTAAACAGCTAATTAGCTATTTGTTTAGATGCATGCTCAGGGCCGGATTTACAAAGCGGTGCCCCTCGGCCCACTGCTGCTCGTCGCCCCCATACTCTTCCCTTTATTCACAAATTTTCATCATCAGGACCGAAGCAATGGGGATTGGCATATGGGAAATTTTTTAAAACTATTATATCGCCTTTGCATCCCCAGTGTTTCTGAATCAATGTGGGTGTGGCTGGGCAGCATGCCTCCCCCTAAAATCCTGCCATGCTAGGCCTGCACATGCTGTAGACAACTCATCATATTCATCTTGATTAATTTCTAATTATGCATGCAAGCAATAATTCCAGTTTTAAAGGGGTGTAGGGAAATACATATTGAATAATGGTGACTTCCTTACCCTAAAAATAAGCACAATATAAATCCAGATCATAAATCGGTAATACACTAGTGTGTTTCAGACTTAACTGATTTTCTTGTAGCCATTCAATTCAGTTAACTTTCTATCCATTTAGCAATATACTGAATGTGTTCTGTTCTGAGTGAGTGTTCTTTATTCAGCCACAATGTTTTATTTTAAGCTAGGCCGCATTAGGAAATACAGTATTATATAATGTATATGTATGTTTTATTTATTTACTTCACTAAGCTTCCCCTCTCTGCACTATTAATGTACTGTAAAATGTGCACTGCTGCATATACAAGTAGCCCTGTATAAATACAATTCATGCAGGCATTCCTGCACAAAGTTAATGCAAAACACAGTTAAAAACTAGTGTTTTTGGTTTTAGGAAAAATAAAATAAAAATACAGCTGTGCTCTCTTGGCCACTTTTCTTAGGAAAAACATTTGTCTGATGCACCCAGGAGGATTTGGCTTCCTAATGCAGAGGTGCCATACCCATAGAGAATCTCCTAGAATTCTATCAGAATTTTTGGTCAGAGGAGTTTGCAATGGGAAAAAAAAGCCAGAAATTGTTCATGTACTGTATGTGTAAGAAAGACATTAGGGGGCTGTTATATGGCATATGTCTTATATAGCATTCTCTAATTAATGGCTGAGGTTTCTGTTATTCAGTGTTATTGGAGAAGCCATCGGGTGAAGTAAAATATGAAGGTCCCATAAGTGTGTATCATACATCTGTGTGCTCAATATAACTGTGACCTTGCATGCCGTTATAAGGAGACTGATCAGGAGATAAAAACTACTAATAAGTAAGAGTATATGTTTAGCCTTTTCAACTTGCAGTTGGTTCAAATAGACATTAATAAATATTCCTGTAGCATGGCATCATAAAGGATTGTTTTAGTTACAGTATGCACTTAGGTCGAATTCAAATCAAAGTCTTTTTTTCTAGCATTTAATTAAAACCATGTGTTATTAAGAAAATCTGCTTTTTGTCTTTTCTTTCTATTTCTATTGAATCAAAGGGCTTAATGTAAGATCCAGCATGTGTTTTTCATTGCATTTATCATGCTTTTGTTTCATTTGCATCAGAATTTTTTTGCGTATTCGCTACAGAACAGAGTCATATAATCCCAAGATTTCAAGAATGGCATGTAAAGTTTTCATTTCCTTTGCAACATGAGGAGATTCAATCCACGTGCCTTTATATCTAACTGAGCAAATTCTGATTATTATCTTTTGGAGAACTGGCCTTACTCTTCTGAGTAACACAAGTCCTATGCACATTATGCCAAGCATGGCACCTATTAATTAAATTGCATAGTAGACTGATGTTTTTGTCTCTAAACTATGAACTCCTCTCTGTCTCTCTTTGTAACACATCTAAGAAATGCTATGAAAAGGAAACAGTATTCTAATATTTATTATTTATTAATATTAAATTTCTTTCCTTTTTTCTGCACAGACCTCCATTTTGACCTTAAGTTTTAAAATAATCTGATTCAACATCTAAATTGCACTCTCAGTAAGCTGTCATTTATGCCAGCTTACTGACTGTATTTGCTACACCCATTTAATAATTGTGTTTATTTTATAATGAAACCACTGCGTTGACCATTCAGAAGTTGGTTTTGTAAAATATATTTTAAATGTTATTCCAAGCACCATATCCCAACAAACACTGACTGAGGATTTATGGAATATATAAGTAGAAGTAGAACTAAGCAAAAATGCACTGGTGACCAAGTTCTGACTACTAGTTGTTGTTATAGTTGCTATTCCACTGCAAATACAAATATGTATTGGAGAATATACAACAAAGAGGGATTGGCAAGAATTGCAGTGGGAAAAGTAGATTTGGAATAACAGTGCTGACAGATGGATAGGCTGCAGGTCTGGAGAACTGTTACAGATGAGCCCTGCTCCAAACCATGAAAACATAAACATTATTCAGCACTGGCAGCAGTCCATCATAGTTCAGAGATGAGATAAGGAGAATGGCACAGAGAAGAGCCAAGTTGCAAAGCTGAGTTAATTTCTTAGTAAGTGTGGTGGAATCAGCACCTTGGGAAAGGACAGTTCCAGACTGGAACATAATACCAATAGCAAGAGAGGTAGAATTTCTTGTTTGTAACACTGTTACCATTATATAAATAAAGACACTATACATACATAAAAATATTTAGCTGTTAATGATTTACTCAATTTTTAAAATTATCCTGAAGTTGCTCTGAGCCTAACTACCCTCTTGCCTCTGGTAAAGCCAAACAAAACCAAGGCTGTCATCTGATACTGGGAAGTTACATAATGCTCAATTATTTGTTGTTGAGCTTTAAGTACAGGTATGTTTTATCTATGGTTCTGAACCTGCTAACCGCAATAGCAGGTACCCTTTCCTTCTCAGATATTGAGATATGCTTGGACAATAGCAACTGCAGAAGGCCACCAGATCATGTACCATGATCCATGCACCAATTAGGTTAGGAATGTTGAATCTATTGGTCTCAAGTCTTGTCACAATATACTACCTTCCTTGTACACAATAATGACATGATAGTTAAGCATTGACAGCAGCCCACCCAATCCAGGCAACTCATTGGACCTTCCTACATATAGAAATACAGCTGCCACTAACAAGGATTGTTGTTGGGTTTGTCACAAGACACTGGAACATAAAACACAGAAATTATGAAAAACAATACCACAGGCATTATTAATTTCCAAATTTTCAAGTACCACCTGTATTGCATTAACTGGGAAGACTTGGTTGGTATACCTGACAATGAAATCAGTGCATTGTTTATTATTTACACAAGACAGCATTGGAAACCAGTCTTCAATGGGCCTCATCTCAAAAGGTTTCTCATGCCCATCCTTACTATAAACATTGGGCTGGAATTTGTGGGTGATATAGCACATTTTATGTCATCTTGCTTAAGTAGGGTCTGGTCTTGTTACTCTTTATTCAGGCGATCCCCTTAGGGTTTGGTAGCTAACTGGACCCTAATTTAAAGGTTTGCGCACCCAAGTGTGATCTTTAGTTATTGATGAGAAGCTATTCCTATTTCTTGTGTTAAAGTATTCTACTACTGTCCAGTAGATGTGTTAAAACAATGTACATTTTTGTGTTTCTTCTTAGAGGGACTTCCGCCAGAAGCAATGTAAAATAAAAGTGGCAAATCTAGTTTTTGCATGGTGGGAAATTACAAACACCTTGATAAATTTGGCATTTATTTTGCACAGCTTTTAACACAATTTTTTGGCTAAATGTGTTTTATACAGTATAATAAATATTTAATGTTTAAATATTTGTTTATCAAACTTAAAGTATGGAGATCCAAATTAGGGAAAGAGCTCTTATCCAGAAAACCCCAGGTTCCACACATTGTGGATAAAAGATCCCATACTGGTATAGAGATTGGCAATGCTGTTTTGCAGCACTGGGTTTCTAGGTTTGAGTTTGTATATTTTCCCTATGTTCCTCCTATTCTTCCTATGTGTTGGTTTCTTACTATCACTCCTGTGGTGTTTATACAAATGGTCTGTAGATGTCACTGTGCACATGAGTTATACTTGGCATACACAGTACTTGCTATACTGTTTTAGGTGATAGAGTTTAGGTTATACTGTTGTGTAATGACTGCATGGGCCTGCTTATAAAGCACTGTTATACTTTACTAATTCTTGGCTATCAAAACAAAACTCCAGTTTCCTTCCAAATTTTAAAAATGTACAGGAAGGTTAACTGGCTCTTCATAAAATGTATGACTGCATCATGGACTAGAGCAGAAACTGATGTCAATGGTGCATAAGTTCTGTAAAGGGCTGCTGGAATATCTCAGTTCTGTATAAACAAAGGATAATATTGTCAATATAATAATATTATATATAATAAAGTACAAAGTGCTTAGTGCTATGAATTACTTGCAATGTGCAATAACGTTATAAACACTATAACATGATCATAACAGATCATCATCAGATGCATCTGATGTTTTTTTCACTGGCATATTACCTGTTTACCTGGCAATTTGTTTTGGTAGAATGCAGAAACTACTACATATGCTTTCATTGAGGATATACTTTTGAGTGTGTTGTGTTTGACACCTGCTTAAGAACTCCTTGTAAAGAGAACCTTTGTAATTACTTTGTATTGGGCTTTGTAATACACTTTGTAATGGTTATAGCTACTAGGTATGGAAGTTGTGGAAGAAAAACAGTTCACGCTGAGATATTTCATATACAATAACATAGGGTTCTGCTGTATTTTAGAAATATATGTGTGCTTTTATAAACAATAAACCGCTTTATTTCCTGCGAGATTGTGTTAAATTGCTCTCTGAATAGGATAAATCCATGCTCAATTCCATATGGGGTAGGCATTTGATTTAGCTAACAGACATAATGATTGCTAAAGAAAGTTAATTATTTAATAGTTTGCATTAATGAGGCATGGCGTATTATTGACTTGGATCCAGCCCTGTTTCAGCGTGATTACATCTGGTTTAGAGACATAGCGAGAGAGAGTGAGCTTCATTAAAAGAGCATAGACATAATGTTTTCAGTGAAGCCATGAAGGAAGAGGCATATGAATGGCAATAACTAGGCATGTATTTTGATGGCATTGTGACTGTTGCATCAGTGTTCAACTGTTACATGAATATACAGTGAGAAGTACAGTAGAAAGTTTGTCTTTGTCATGAATTCTTTTACATTCATTAACACAGAATAATTTTCTATGAGTTAGACACACATTGTACCCTAGCATATGCATATTGGACAGATGGTCTACAGACACAAGCCTTTGGGCATCTTTTGGTATAGAAGCTAAAGGGATAAACTGCCAAACCCAAATATGGGACTCCATCTGCCATTATCCTTGTAATGTCAACATTTCAGTAACTAATAACCTTTGGTGTTCAATACATCCTACTTGAAAGACACCAAATTACAATTTGTTTATACCTTGAAGATATGAGGATGTAGACATAAATAATGGCTTGTTACTTATTGCTTTATCAACACCATATGATGATGAATGACAATGAATTTAACTTTCATCTCAGACTCTGTAACAAGCTGGTATTCATATGGTCCATTTGTCTAGACAGTGAAGTACAGAAATATTGAAAGGTTCATGAGGCAGCACAGTAGTACAGCAGTGGTTTCTGTTATCCAGAAACCTGTTATCCAGAAAGCTCAACATTAAGGGATGTTCATCTCCCATAGACTTTATTATAATCAAATAATTACATTTTTTTAATAGATTTCCTTTTGCTCTGTAATAATAACGCAGTGCCTTGTTTATGATCCCAACTAAGATATAATATGTGAGTGGCAAATTATTCAGTTGAGTTTATTTCATGTTTAAATATTTTTTTAGCAGACAAAGTATGGTGATCCAAATTACAGAAAGACCTCTATCCAAACTTTCTCACAAGTGTTCACAAAATGTGTTCACTTTGCAAACATTTATTCACATTGTGAACTAATTGCAAATGATTTTTGCTTTAACAACCAATATTATATCCCCCCCATTAGTGTGTGATAAGATTAGAAGTCTATAAAAACTATTTCCCGGCTTGTCAGGGTGACATCACAATTATGGAAGAAATGCAAGCTCCAAATAAAAGAATACTTTAATTAATATTGTTTAATATTATAAAACTGCATCCCCATGCAGTCCTACTGTGATGAAAAAGAATATTAAAGTAAACCGTATTTTTTGAATACATTTTCCATGTAAAGATCTTAAATATAGCTGTATAGACAAACCAACATGGAGGAGTGCTCTCAAATGCTGCTGTGTTTATGTATATCTGCTGAATGGATTCCAGATGAGTGTGGTACCTTGCTTCGCTATAGCTAGATATATAGATATATAGATAGATAGATAGATAGATAGTCTATAAAAAGAAAAAGTCTCAAGTAGATGAGGCCTAAGTACTATATTCTTCCTGTGTTGAATGGCTTCTGTGTGTGGCCTCTGAGTCGTGTTATGCCTAAAACCCTGTTTCTTTAGTACAAGGTACTCAACTACTGCCAATATGCTCCAAGAAAAAATGCAGCAACATCTAATAGTTAAACAAAATTTTATGTCTGGAAGTGATTCTTACATTTTTTTATGCCGAAGGTAAGATTGATAGTCTCTATAACACAGAGGTTTACTTTTCCTTTTAAGATTCTTTGTTTCATTATATGGGCAGTCTTTTGTAGAACTGATTTATTAGTGTAGAAGCTTCCACTAAGAAAGCCATGCCAGTTTCACACACAAGTGTAGAGGGAATTCACCTACTATACATATTGTAGCAAAGCTAAAAAATATTAAACTGGCTGTTGGTTTTGCATTTTCTCTAAACCGTTCTCTGCTAATGATGGTATCTGCAGTACTCTAGAAGCAGTAAAGTTTAAATGGAGTAAAGATTTTTGTGACCATGGGAAAAATAAAGCACTTGGAAGTGCCATAGGCTAATACAAGTGCCTGTTTGTATATCACAATAAACAGCTCCCTTGCCAGCAATAAGAGGCTTGTTGGGTTAATGACAAAACTGGAAATTTTAGAAATGCTGTTTCCCATGATGGTAGAACACAACCTTTCTTACAGGGTTTCAGAACGCTAACCACTCTGTGTTCCACTACATGTAACATGCAGCTGGCCTAGAAACCTTCTACAGTGAGACTGACGTTCAAGCAAACCTTTTATTTGCAGGGAAAAATCTGTGCTGAATCACATTATAACATTAAGTTAGGAAAAGCCAATATGTTTGGCTGCAGCCTTACTGATAATTCCGAATACTGGCCTTCCAACAAAGGATGTGGTAGCTTAGGAAAGTAAAACTGATATATTGCACAGATTTTCTTCATGGGACATATCATGCATATAAAAAGAAACAGTTATATTTGTACTTATTAAGTAAACAAGGGTAGCTTTATTCCTGAGGTTCAAAGGTTATTGATCAGTAAATCAAGTTCAGTAAATCAAGTTTATTGGCCATTTAAAGTCACCATTTATTAGAGTGCCAGGACGAGAACTCTACTAATATTTTAGCTTTCTCTTGTGTCTGTACAATTGATGTAAAACAAATTATTAGAAATATTCTTTCATCAAGTTATAGCATTCAGGAGATTGTGGATTGTAATAGTGTAGGCAATCTGATTTATAGACAGTGAAATAACAGGCCCATTTTCTGACGTCTGTAGTTCCATAGTAATTTTTGGGTTGTAAAGGCAACAGTCTATCAGCTTCTCCAAATAACTCCCAGTGTGCATTTACTGTATATATATATAGAAATTCATGTTAATAATATATATATATATATACACATATATACACACACACTTTAGTCTTGGATGTTATGCAGGGGCGATCCTGCGCACAGGCGGCCTTGATTTTGCCCTTTTTCCTTCACTTTTGAGCACCGGATAGGGGTAAGGGGGGTCCACGGCGCTAGTGTAGAGTGTGCAAGCGAGCGCTCTGCACTAGAAGAGCCGTATTTCCGGGTTTAAAATCGGAAATTCGCCTCTTGGTTACCAGGAGCGGCATTTTTGCCGCCCCTGGTAACTAGGGGGGGTGCTGCCTCATCAACTCGCCTCTTTGGCGGAGCGTCCCTGATGTTATTCTTGTACAAGAAGTCATCTAAGCCACTCTTAAAGTGAACAGAATCACCAGGGAGGGTATTCATCAAATTCTATCACTGAAGAACTGCTGCAAATGAAAATTCACTTCAGTATGTCTCAAGCAATGGCATATTCATGTATAAAATACCCTCTTCTATCTGTTCATCTTCTAATGTACTTTTAAAGAGTAATCATGTTCCCCCACAAGCACATTTTCTTCAGAACTCCAACTTTCATAGTCTTTGTTATAGTTTAATTGTTCTTTTTAAATTAGCTGTCTAGTATCATATACTTTAGCAAAATATGTACTGTATAGATCACATCCACAGCCAGCATAGAAGAAATATTAATTCAAGGCCAGTATAAATGACATACTGTACATTTGTCCGGGAAATTGGAGGAAAGGAATAATTGCTTCAATAAAGGAAAATGTTTATTGATAGAACAGCAAAAAACAGAAGGCAGTGCCATCATGGGTTGTGATGAGATAATAATTATGATGATATAAGTTAGGCCTGACCCACTTATGTCAGTTTTATGTTAAATATCAACTGATTACTGGTTAAATTAATGTGGTAATAAGGTTAATAGTTGTGGTATGCACACAGTTCTAATCAGCTTAGTGACTGATTGAACTTGTTAAAATGTGTATTATAGCTCACAAGGGAAAGAAACACTTGTGTTAGCAAGAAAGTATTAGTAGCATCACATGCAAATTTCTTACTCTACCTTGATCTGTTAATGACATTCACATTGAAATGCTTTCATTCCCCTTGATATTTTGACCATGGGAAAATGTTTGCTCTATATATTTGTATACTGATCTAACTTACAGAGGATAGGCTATGGCTGGCTCATATTTTAAATAGCTACTCATCAAGAACAGGAGGTTGGAAAACCTTACATCACTGTACTAACTACATTATCCACAACTGCCATCAGACAAATACACATCTTTAGATTAAGCAAGCCCTTACAAATAAATGTTATATTCATCCAAGGTACATGGGAATGGTAGATGGGAATATGCAGGGAAATTTAGTTGTATTTAGTGATTATGATCCCCCCAGGATATAGTAAAAAGTAACCCATGCCATCCATGGAATTAATACCTGTCTTTTAGGCATTACTGTATATTATTGTCTAGCGAACAAAATAGTGCATGGACTGATTCCCTTTGCTAAAAGAAGGAACATCTGCTAGACTCATGAACAGCTGAGTTCAGCACCAGGGCAACCAGCATCTGGGAAATTCCATGTCACCGGTCATTGACGCTGTAGTGAATGGGAATGCATGAGCCAGACAAAATAGGACACTAACAGAGATATGCATACAATAAAAAGAGATGGTGAATTGCCATGTTTTATGCAGAGGCTCAGAACGCTCATTTTTTTTTATTCAGACAGATTGTACACAGCAAAAGAAGACAAGAAATTGCAAGCATCAAAATCTCAGAGCTTTGGAAATTGCTAGTTATAAATACATTGTGTTTGTAGCATGAAATTAAGCTGAGCATATCAGCAGAACAATGTCAGTCCAAGGCAGTAATCGTGGCATCTGTATTTTTGCATCTGCCTACTGCCACACATGGGCATTAAAATGGTTAGAAAATCTGCCCAGTGTTCATTTTCATTTTATTTAATTCTTATCTTTTAGGCTAAAGGCACACCATGATTATTCAGTCGTGTATTTTATTTAATGAAGAAACATCTGATACCCCCACCACTCTCCACCGATATGAACAGAAATCACCAGTCATCTCTTAAGAGAAAAGACATATTTGAGAATTGTTCCTTAATACACTGGTGAAAAAATGTGCAAAGTAGCCTAATATTATATTTCTGCAACTCAATGTGATACATTTTTCAAATTTGCACACATTAAACTATGCACAAAACCATGATGTACATTAGGCATAATCCAGATATGGATATTTTTACTAACATTTTGGAAGGTTGTCATTGGTTTACATTAATGTAATTAATGGTAATTATGCATTTTTATAATTTTTTTATCAGAATACATTTCTCTTTGGCCTTCATTTGAAAACTTACCCATGATCTTTCATAATGATGTGACAACCACAACTATCTTCAGTTCACCAATTAATTCATAACGCTTCTTGAAAAGGGAGCAGACAGAATAAAAGATTAAATTAAGGCACATAAAAAGAGTCATTCGATTAGCATTTGGTTAACCAGATGTGAATGAGCTGTCCAGAAGATAAAAGAAAACTATAGCTCAATCAACACCATTACCATTAGACATGAAACATGAAGAACTGATGTAATATTAGTGTTTTAGGCAGTACATGATTATAACTTATCTTTAAATTCCAAGGGTGAAGTCAGGGTTTCCCTTCAGCATCTCTAATGGCATTTATGTTGCTCTTTTATGCAAGGCAAAGCTCTGCTGTAATGCAAGCTTTTCTCCCCCATCCAATATTTGAGTAAGAGGATAACATTATTTTAGTTTTATAACTACATTTCCCTGTTTCTGAATCTGCATACAAGTGCATTGCCACTTGTTTCTACCATTCTGACAACACCAAGGCCATTGATGCTACCAGCCATTATTATTTTCCCCAGTCTTCTACATTACCCCTTATGGTTAATTAATCTCAAAATGCATTAAAATCAATCGACATCTAAATAATTTTGACGCACAACAATTTTTATGATTGCAACAATTTTTACATGCACGACTATTTCTGTAATAGTCTGAATTACAGAAATAGTTGTAATTCTGAAATTTCTGGATAATGGGTTTCCAGATAATGGATCACATACCTGTGTATGTATGTTAGCACAGTTAAGTCCCATAACATCATGGGTTCATTTTATCATATTCTGTATCACAATCCCTTTGAAAATATGAGATTTGGATGAGTCTGAAACTAAATACTACTTTCCATTTATATTTACTTTTATTTCCCATTATTTCCAATTGACTGACTACCTCTGATGCAGTTTTAGATGGCCAATTATGTTTATAAAAGTTGAGAATACATTTCCATGTCAGTTTTGTGTTATAAACATAGAGGAAAAGCAATGAGTCCAGTATGCTAGTTTAATATTATGTTAGGCAGCTAATAGGAGGCTTACTACTACTTAAGTACAGTGCCCACCCTGTGCATAGTTTGTTGCCTCAAGTACAGCCTGCCAGACATTAACTCTAATTTCTGAAATGCACTGTGTAAGGATTTAAATTCAAGTGACGTGTCCCTGATAAGCTTGTCCAAAAGGATACACCTGGGAACCTGTTTCACACTTAAAGATTTTTGTTTTTATTTTCCTATTTAAATGAACAGGCACGACAGGGATATATTTTTGCAACTGTGCCTGGCTAAAAAGGCAAGAGGCTGTTGTTCAGAACTTACTCTGCAGAGTCATTTATATGGACTCCATATGCTGTTGAGAAATATCAGTGATGACTAGTGATGGGTGAATTTATTCGCCAGGGGCGAATTCCCGCGATTTGCCGCTGGCGAATAAATTCGCTAAACGCCAGCGAAATTTCACCTGGCAAAAATTAGCCGAAAACTACGCGACACGCGTCAAAAGCGTGTCGCGACTCGTTTCGCAAATTTTTCACAATTCTGGAATTTCTCTGGAGATTCATGAATTTTTCGGAGAAGCGAAACTGGGGAGATTCGCCCATCACTAGTGATGACAGGTGACTCTATAAGGCTCAGGTTTTATGCTGAAGTGCCATTTATATGTGCAAATAGGATAATATAATAAAAATTAAAGCCAGTTATGGAAGTTGGCAAATGAGAGACGTTCAATCAAAGGAAGGTACCTGAACAAATCTTTCAAAATATGCATAAAACAGAAGAAATGTTTAAATAAGGGTAGTGTAAAGACACCCTGCATCATTCCAAAGGTGGGGTGTTGATGGGTTGTAGCTACAGTAATTATTGAGTAGTTACACTTTTTTTCCACAATAGCTTTAACAAACAATACAAACCAAAGGAGCAGGCCTAAATAGGCTTCGGCAAGATATAAATGATTAAAACACCAGACAAGTTAATAGGGTCCATCATGGAAAAGGGCAGCAGTATCACCGAGGGTGAGCACCACTAAAAGCTGAAGAGAAGACGCAACAGTGACATCAAGTGGATTTATATCTAACTGATGTAAAAATTCAACAGAAAAAAAGGATTCTGTATATGCACCTAGAGGTGTGTTAGAGTATGAATCTGCAATTTTTGAAAATATTTTGAATGTTTATTATATTTTTTAACTGATTCAGCCCTCAATATAAGAAATTCACAAACTTCATGAGATTCAACCTATTCTCCGTTTTGGTGGGGCTCCACTGAACTATATAAAAGGACATGTTAATGTTAATTTAGTGATGGTGGCACAAAATAAGGGAAAGTGGTGTTCCCTGAATACAGTTCTGTCTGTATTCAGAACTGCATTCATGAAGGGCAAGTGAGAAGTACAAGTGAGGAAGGGCAGGGTGCAAAGCAACCTGGCAGTAAGCAGTAGGATTGTATTGTACTTGGTACACAGTACTCTGGGGTCCGTTTATTAAAGTGCGGTAAAAATTTGCGCACAAAATATAGACAAATTTAATGCAGAATATGTTTCTCGAGTTTATTAACCTGCGGTAAATATAAATTTGCAAATTTTCTTGCACAAGAATATGTGTTCGCCAGTTATCGCATCCGCTGAAAATAACGCTACGTACACATTAACGCCTGGTTTACTAAACAGCGAAATGTGTGAAAGACAAAATTAACGCCAGAATATTCCCAACATTTTACCGCCATCTATAGAGTGGCGTTAACTTATTTTTTGGCCAGAAAATTCTCAATAGGAGTTTAATTTTCATTAAACTGTGCTTTTAAATTATACAAATAGATAACTGGTATGATTTCTTGTTCTTAGGATTCTATTGGCAGAAGGGTGTGTGCGTGGGTGGATGAAGTATTGGTTTATATGATACATACGTGTTTGATTGGTGTCACTCTGGTAATGTTGTTGGATGGTATAATCATCAGTCAGTAAAGTTTATGAGTTTTGAAAGATGCATTTCTGGCCATAATTGTCACAGTAAAAATTGCCATAATTAACGCCATTATTAACGCATAAAACAAGACTGTTTTCTAGAATAAATATTTGCAAACGTAATTTGTCGCCAGAAAATTCGCAACTCACTAAAATTACCACTAACGTAAGCTTGTTCGCTAACGTAGTTACCACAAGTGATTGCAGTGACTTCTGAGCACATCGCTGTTTAGTAAACTTAGTCGCTGCGAATATTCTGGCGGAAAAATATTCTCAGCGATAACATATGGAAACTTATAGTCAAATTTACCGCACTTTAGTAAACGGACCCCTCTGTACCTTGTATAGGGTTTATAACTAGACATGAGCCCTGGGTATCCCTTTATGAACACCAAGGGGTGCTTTCTAGCCAGTGCTAGTGTATTTTATATCTTAGTACAATTGGCTCACTATGCAGATACATATAATAAAGTTCTTATGTTTATATAGCTCTGTTTTTATACAGATAAACATGAAACCTTAGCTCTTAAAAAATGAATGGTTCTTTAAAAGAAATAATAAGACAGTCTCCAGTTCCATGAATTTATGAAGCGGAAAATTTTCAACAGCAGAAAGACTGTTCAGATCAGTGAAACAGCAATGTGCTACAACTGGAGAAGAATTTTGATCATACACTTTCTTATGGCAATGCACAACCTTCACTTCGGTGCGAATGGGGAAATCAGTGACCCGTTGATGTAATATAAATTTTATGGATTAATTCACCAAGCATTCTATCTTGTTATTTCAGCAGCCCAGGGGCTCTGTAAATTATTGAGGTGAGGCTAAGTCTGCATTAACCACAACAATTAAAGTACCTGGATTAGTTTTAAAAAGCCAGATCTGAAAATGGGGGAGCAGTGTACATCCAAAATAAATAAGCTAAAAGTCATAGTTTCTCTGAATGTCTCATGCTGAATATGCATTTAGTGAGTTTAGACTTCTGTATTCAGTGCCTCAACTACAAGCTAAAAATCACATTTCTCGGATTAAACTCAGTACATCAGCGGCTTTTGCTTTTCAGGATTAGTTCACTTAAAAATTCTCCAGTTTTCAGTTTTTTAACCTTCTCCATGCTGGTGATGTGCAATAGCTGTAATATTTAGATGAATCTGTAACTCTGATATTTGACTGCAAATAAATAAATAGTTTGGAAGCAGCTTAGAGCACACTTTTAATATTATTCAATAGTATTACTGAATGCAGGAAACAAAGCTCACTCCTGTGATTTAGGACTAGGAAAATTTCAGATCATACCAACACAATAATTGACAAATATACAATATTGTGAATGTCTTTTCAACTCAGCATCTGAGGAAAAGATTAAAATAATCAAAAAATCTTAAGAACACATTTCAGTTTACATTAAGGGTTTCCTTTTTATTACAGCACCTTACCCTTATACAGTAATTCAGTGGAAATACTGGCATATGTACGTATGTAAGTATGGGAAGCATGTTGAATAAGTGGACATGGGTGGGGTGATTTTTTTTTAATAAGAAAAAGTCAAGAACCTAAAAGCTGTTGGGGGAAAACACTTCAACTTCAAGGTTTTCTTCCCCCCAAACCTTCATGAGCTCCTTAACTCACACTATGGTTTCCTTTATGATTACATGAGCTGAAAGGTTTGAGAAATTATAAAATTATATTAGCATAGAGAAAACTTATTAACTTATGAAAGTTTACAGCACTTTTGAAATAACTCAGTCTTTAACTGCACCCATGTTTATATTGCTAGTGGGTTTTTTGAGGCATAATACTTCCCACCTCTTCTCTTCCCTAATTTTCTTGAACTTTTGTCCCTTTACTCTCTTTTATTAATATGTACCTATTTTTCTGTTGTCCTTTTAGTGTGCACTTTTTTCTGCTTACAGCACATTGTGCTTTCCCCTTCACATTTTAATTCTCATTATAAACCTTTTCTGCTAATCATCATCAGATGCACATCTATACCCAGTTGTCATTCTCTAACATACATAAACCAGATGGAAGGGGTTCCTTTTACTTATCCAATTCTTGATTGGTTTACTTCTTAAGTAAGCAAGTGCTTAGTTAAACATGTTTGTTGGCTTCACCCACAACAACACATACAGTATGATCAATTAACTCAATTAATAGACAGGCAAACATCGGTACGAAACCTGCTATCCAGAATGTTTGGGACCTGGGTTTTCCAGATAAGGAATCTTTTCATAATTTGGATTTCCAAAGCTTAAGTTTACTTAAAAATAAAAATTAAGTAAACTCAATAGGATTGTTTGCACCCAATAATGATGAATTGTATCTATGCTAGGATTTAGTACAAGGTACTGCTTTTTACAGAGAAAAAGGAATCATTAAAAAATAGTTATTGGATTAACATGGAGTCCTGTGGGAGATGGCCTTGCCGTAAATCAGATAAAGGGTCTCCATGTAACTAATTCTATACTTGTCACAACCTGAACTATGTCAACGTCTAAGGCAGGCATGTCCAAAGTCAGGCCTGGGGGCCAAATGCGGCCCGTTTTCAAATTTACACTGGCCCTCCGCCTCCAACATGAAATTAATAATAATGTGGCCAGCCAGCACAGTGCAATCAGGAATGTTGTAACAGCAATATTTGTGCACATTATTGAAATGATCTGCCACTTGGTCTATACTGCAGCCTGTATGCTGAAGCTGTTAGCAATAGACATGGACTGGCACATAGTGATGCTGGCACACAGTATTTTTTTATATAGTCACTAGAATAATAATATATTTGTAGGAATATGATGAGGTGTGATAATTGTCCACTGTATTGATGACATTATCAAATGACATGTAATATCCTGTAATATCCTGTTTAACCAGGGACCTGGTGTTTCTGGGCTGTTTGACTTACCATTGCTCTATGTGAGCAGACAGGTCTTGCCCTGCTTCACTCCCCTTGCTATACATGTAACTGCAAGTAAGGCAGGGCTTTGTTCAGCTGTTATCTATCAGACCCATGTGATCAGCGTAAGCTATTAGACTGCCTGTAAAGACCCCTGCCCTGCACTGAATCATTGCCCAATATAGGATCTGCTATTGTGAGTTCCTGGGTTTCTACTTTGATTCTTTTGTTTGACCTTCCTTTCTGTTCCGGACTTTGATTCTCACTGCCTGTCCTGACCTCCTTGCCTGTGACCTCGACTACGCTTCTGTCTGATCCTTGTTATTGACTCGGCCTCTTCCTTGACTACGCTTCTTGTCCTCCGTTCCTGTACCATGTGTGGTTCCCTTGCTCGCCCAAAACTCTCCCCCTGGTCCTCTCACATTAAGACCTGGCCGAGAGCTACTCCCGAAGTGAAAGGCGGCTGTTAAAAGCAGAACAGTGAGCCGTAACGGGACCTTGGGGTTTGTTCTGGGTTTTGGGATACCAATCGTTACATGCACAGTGAGCAAACTGGTGGACAGATCAGAGGCTTAGGGGCAGATTTACCAAGGGTTGAATTGTCGAGGGCTTTTAGCTATTTGCCAAAATCTAATAAAATATTCGCCAGTTTTGAACACATTTTTGAATATGAGATCGTAAGATCAAACGATTCTACGAAAAGTAGCAGAAAAAATCAAAACCAATCAAATGTTTGAAGTGTTCCATCGTTTGATTGAAATTCGGCAAAAGACTATTCAGAATGTCAAGCATAGCAAATTGCCCTTGCCAATAACAAGCACATTTTATTATTATTAACGTGTTTCTATAGCACCAACTTATTTTGTAGCGCTGTAAACAAAGGAGTTTTAGACTGTGCAAAAACAATGTATTGTACCATACCTTTTAAAAGGTATTTTAAATCAATGTATTTAAATCAAGCAATTAAATTAGGATACAATTATCAGTGTTGGGTCACTAAAGGCGCATAATGACCCATTATTGTAAGTAGCTGCAGAAATGAACTCATCCATATCTGCATACTTAATAAACATATTTGGCCATAACTATATGCATGCTAAATAAACCATAACTCACCAGTAAAAAAAAGGTTTATTTAGCATGGAAATAATTATGCAGCAGATTTTGCAGTTACTAGCATAAATTACTTACTATTTGCCCTTTCCAATAACCAGTCAATGTTCAGTCCAAATTTCTCTTTCTGCTGTGCTTGCAGACACTAAAGGGCAGATTTACTAAATTCACATGAAGAATTTGAAGTTCGATCGAATTTCAAAAAGATCTGAATTTGAATGTTCAAATATGCAAAATAGGTAAATTCGAATAATTTGAATATTCAAATACAATTTTATTCAAATATAAAGATCAAAGCTATTGAATTGGATATCATTGTTTTTGATCAATTGATCAATTGAAAAATCATTTGAATCGATTAATTTGAATGATTAATTGATCGATTGAATCGATAGATCGAACTGTGGTAAAATCCTTCGAATTCGATATTTGAATTAGAAGGATTTTACTTCACCTACTATTCTCATGGTCTAATTTAGAATTTTTTTCAATTTGAAATTCGACCAATGATAAATCTGCCCCTTAGTGAATGTTATTATTATTTATGCTTCAAATTGCAGCAGAATGCAGTGCCTTTTGGGTCAGTCACATTTCTTTAGCACTTATTATGCCATTTCACATTTACCACCACTTTTTTAATTTCTATGTATGTTATGGCAATGTTAAATGTAATGTTAAATTTAATTAAAGTCTACAAATACCACAATGTACTATTTATTTCTTTTTTGATCTTAAACTTAACCATATGTCCAGGGTCAGGTGACACATCAGGGCCCGCCAGCCCCCCAAGTATCAGGGCCCCCCACCCACTGCTC
>CM044432.1:143521107-143534660 GCA_024363595.1 Xenopus borealis | reverse complement strand
ATTTGGCCTCTTCGATCATCGAATACCGAATTATTGAATAGATCAAATAGATCGAATGATTGGATAATCGATAATTCGATCATTCAATGATCGAAGGAATCAAAATTTTAAAATTATTTGACTGCCTACTTTGCCAGATTGAACCTACCAAATTGCAATAGAAGCCTATGGGAACCCCCCCCCCCCATAGGCTTCTGAGACTAAGTCCTGCTCGAATACCATTCATACGATTGAAGCGTTCGAATCGTATGAATTTTTCGGATTCTCAAATAAAATTTTATGATTTTTTTTCGTGAAATCGAACGATCGGTATCCGATCGGACGAATTCATAGAGAAATCGAATATCGAGCAAAATGATAGCCTAGAACATTTCGATAAGCATTAGATGGTCGAATGCTTATCGAATTTCGAATATGATTGAGCTAATTTTGGGGAATAATAGTAAATTTGCCCCTTAGGAGTTGAACGATACCTTGGTAATCCTATCACAGTAACTAGTGATGGGCGAAACGGCCGCGTTTCGCTTCGCCGAGAAATTCGCGAATTTTTCGCCGATTCGCGAAACGAGTCGCGCGTCGTTTCCGACGCGTCGCGTCATTTTCGGCGCGCGCCGCGCGACTCGTTTTTGAGCGGCGAATTTTTTTGGGCGAATTTTTTGGGCAGTTTCGCGAATTTATTCGCCAGCGGCGAATCGCGGGAATTCGCCGCGAATTCGCCCCTGGCGAATAAATTCGCCCATCCCTAACAGTAACTACAAAGCTTTCACAACCTCTCTGAGTTTCAGATGTCACCTCTCTGAAGAGTTACAATGTACCATTGTGATTGCATTAGTGGAGTTTATATGCTGAAGACTTTCCACACCAGTCAATGAACTAAAGAAACTGCTCGGATGAGTAGTGAAACGTCTTTAATGATTACTAAGCAAGTCCAGTTTTTTAGACATGCAAGTTAGCACTCTCTTCTGATTTCAGATAGGCCCAGAACAGCTTTGATACCTTAACAAGATTGTTGAAATTATAATCACTTCTGAAGAACTATAATTACCATATTACATTAAAGGGAACACCAGCAATACGCCATATGAAAGATGTCCCTGTATATAAATAGTCAATGGTTTTATTTTTTTATTTTAACTTTTTTAATGGGTCCATGTTGCTATTCTTAGTTTAATTATTCTGGAAAAAATGTTGGCCTAGAAAAAAAATACACATTTATTAATGTATTTATTGCATTTTGCTACTTGAAATCAAGACTATGTGCCATAAAAAATGTTATTTATTCTGTATTGAGAAATTGCTGACATATCTGTCAACACAGATACTACTCATCCATCAACAGTGTAATTTAATAAAATGATTTCTTTCCTTTGTGTGCATGAAATGATATTCGCTCTTCTTGGACAATGCTCATTACACCTTCCTTGCTTTAGCCAGACCTCAATATTTTCTCTGTGCCACAATATGAAACAGAGCCAAATAAATCGAAAAATCATCTCATCCATCATTACTTTAATTCCATGCTTTAGAAGGAATAGAAGTCAGCATGCACTGCTCATTTAACAAGCCCTTCTAAACTTTGGTGGGAAAGGGTAAGCCTTTACAAGGAACTGGAAACATGTCATGTCATGTTCTCCCCTTGGAAACTACTTCTCTTTGTCAACCCCTAAATCATCACGGTCTTGTGTGTGTGTGTGTTATGAATCGGACAGATCTTTCTCTTCAGCAGCCTTACACATATATTTATAGGTTGTATTGTATTATGTGAGTATCCCTGAATATATAAGTAGTATTCTTTAGCTCAAGTAAATGCTAATGAGTCTGCAAGTGCATCTTATTTTTTCCATGTATTTAAAGAGTACAGCTGCAAAGAAAATGGAAGCTAAAAAATTAAATGATTCTTATACCTAGTAATCTAGTACAATTGTGGGTAATTTGCATATTTGTACTAACAATACTTATATGATGGGTGGGTAAAGACAAGATAAACAGTGACATCCAAAAAGTATCAAGCCCCATGTTAGAATTTGTCACTGCAATAATTCCTCCATTTTGCCTTTCATTAATACCCCATCATAGGGCAAATTATTTAGGAATCTAGGAAACTTGATAGTCAGGAGCCACCTCAGGGTGTAGCTATAACCCTGCAGTCTATGGTGTGAAATTTTAAGTTAGGTTTTGCACCAACAAAAACCTCCCACAGACACTAATATAGAGTAAAGAAAAAAGTTGTGCAGTTAACTTGTGTGCATTTGACGAATTTCCATTGTTTTGTGAAGCATAAATGGGATAATGCTATTGCAGAGTTCATAGTAGAAGTATGTGCTCTTTGCGGGTAAATTATCAGACTGTGCTGGATTAAATATAGCCATTGGTATCTTGACTGTGAATTTTCAAATTAGTATCTATTTTGAATATTCTCAATTGTCAGTCAATTTATTGGGGGTGGGGGGCACTTAGATCTTAAAGAGCCCAAAGCATTCCTTCTTCATGATAAAACCTCAAGTTCTAGTGTGGTAGGCCGGTCCTCCTTACAATCAGTTTTGATACTAGGTGCAATTTAAAAAGGGGATATCTGCACATCTCCCTGATGTATTAAAAAAAGTAAGCAGACTTCTGATGCACTCTGGATTTACATAAAAAAATGTATTGTGTCAGCTTTTCAACATCTTATTTTGATTTCTTCCTCAGTAGTTATGACAATATCCTGATCAGGACATCCATATGTAATGTCATAACATTGACATAATAAATTTTTTTAAGTCCAGAGTATATCAGAAGTCTGCTTGCTTTTCATGAAACCTCCTTAGCTGGTACCCATATAAACATCAGTGAATACATTTTTGCAGCAGTTGTTTCTACTACAAGTTATCTTCTTGTTTCTACAGCTTTGCAACTCATGCTATACAGGAAGAAATGTAGCTTATTTTATCAAGAGTTTTATGAGCACATCAGGCAACATGATTATTTTCTTTTCTACATGCTAGTCGAGGGGTGACTATGTCAATGAAGATAAACCAGCAAACATCTGTTGAGGATGATAATACTGGATTGCTTATGTGCAGTTTGTATGAAAATGCATTAATTTTGATGAACTTTCCATTGTTGTCATGGATTATGACTATTTTTACTTGAGTACAATTATGACTGTTTTTTTATTTTGGTTCATAAAATCTTGTATTTCATCACATGATATCATATGGGACATGGTCCTTTGATTCTTTAATATTAAATTATGTTACAGTAAAAGCGGAAGAGTCAACATGAAAGTTCAATGAATCACACATTTATTGGCATATATCTGTCAGGCATCACCTGTATGTTCATTGTTAAACTTTCTAATCATTAATAAAAAGCAGTGCAATAATAAGCTTTCTATGGCATTTTTGCTTCACAAATCAGTTCATTATAGATATGGGACCTGTTATCCAGATTGTATGAAACCTAGGGTTTCCAAAACAAGTCTGTTTGTAAGCTCCCATAAATTCAAAATTCAACCAATCGAAATGTATTAAAAAATCCAATTTTTCAAACTATAATGAATTAAATTGACAGAAAATGTGAATCAAATTCAAATCGAATTCTATTCAAATTTAAAAAACTCAATTTGAATTTTTTCTCCGAAAGAAACTTGAATGTCAGGAAGGCTGCAAACAACTCCAAATTGATCCCTGGACATCTCCCATTGACGTAAACATAAGTTTGTCAGGTTTTAGGGGGTAAATAGTGAAATTTTAGTTCTTAAAGGGCCAGAGTATCATAAATCTCGAAAATCGAATTTGAATGTTTTTTTTAAAAGCTTGAATTAAATTTTAATAACTTCCTAGTTAAATTTGGCAGTTTTAACCATAAGAAAAATCTTAAAGAAGACGTTTCACTGTTCATCCGAGCAGCTTCTTCAGTTCAACTGACTGGTGTAGGGGAGTTCTTGGCATATTGACTCTTCCAACAATCCAATCACAACGGCCCATTGTAACTCTTCAGAGAGGTGACGCCAACACCTCTGTGAATTTCAGATGTCACCTCTCTGAAGAGTTATAATGTGCCGTTGTGATTGGATTGTTGCAAGAATCTATATGCCGAGAACTCCCCACACAAGTCAGGTGACCTGAAAAAGCTGCTCTGATGAGCAGTGAAATGTCTTCATTAAAATTTCTCAGCAAGTTCAGTTGTTTTGAGTTACTTGTGTTCATTCATGACCTGGATGCATGAGAATCTTCATAGTTATAAAAAAAAAATCAAATTTGAATTTCAAAATCAAATTTTTGATTCGGCCATTGATAAATTTGCCCCTAATTGTCAAGAATTGCCTTTTGATGTGATATAAGCATTGCATAATACAGCATACTGGGCAATACTACAACACTCATATTTTAAGATATACTCATTATTAATTACTGCTCTTCTGGCAGACTGGGATGTATAATTTTCTCAAGCTGCATATTGTTAAATATTGGACAGTTGCTAGAATTTTCTAAATAAAGTTGCCTTGTGTATACCCCAGGAAGAGTTGTCCTATGAATTACGAGGGAATTAGGGGGAATTTTTATTTAAAAGATTTTGTTTATCCAATTAATGATAGAAAATAGGGATGCACCGAAATCACGATCTGGTTCAGGATTCGTTTTTTCCAGCAGGATTCCGATTCTAATCCTTTTGTCTCGCCGAACCGATTCAAATTTGCATATGCAGATTAGGGGCATGAAGGGAAATCACATAACTTTTGTCCACAAAACAAGTAAAAAATGTCTTTTCCACGTTTACCTTCACTAATTTGCATATGCATGATTCAGTGCATCCCTAATAGAAAAGACAGGTAGTCAGTAGACTGCTTATTTATTTGACTTTGATCATTGGGATCAGGACATAGAATGCGACTTTAGTTTCATTTTCAAATATTGTCTTGTGTAGAGCAAGAAAATACTAAAAAACATAGATATTTCCTAATTAAAACAGTATGCAAAGTGTTCAGCAAGAGTCCTATTCATTGAATGTTGAACAAGAGGCGGGTATACAGCCCCTTTAAAATGTTGCTCATATAACTCTCATTAAGGTTACCTCCTCTTTTATTAATACAAACACTTGATATCATGTTAGAATTTATGTGTTAATTAAACTAGTGCCTAGATATTGTGCATGCAATTATACACAGCATATTAAAAATACCTGAAAAGTACAGTAACTGTCAAAACAGTCAACGTTAAAAAGTTGTAAGAAGTCTTTGAGCTCCATTTTAATGTATCTGACCCTGTATGTCAATACATGAAAATACTTTGTGCTGGATAAGAAAACCAATTTGGCTTGTGATTTTAAAAGCAGGTAATGACATTGAGTAGCTAAAGACAGTTAAGTGACACAATAATTGGATGCCATGTTTTACTTAACTCAATGTGTAAATTAATTTTGACTGACACACTGTAGGTTGTATGCTGCTTGTTATTAAAGGCTGATGTTTTACCCATATTTGTATTCTGAAATGTGTAATGGGTCTACTAAAATAAATTTCTATATGGATTACTTAGCAAATATTAGTATTTTGTTGAGGACATTTTTGAATGGTTCTAGGATGCTGACTGACTCCTAAGGTAGTGTCATCTAGTGGCACATCCTGTCAAATCTGATAAATGTCATGGGTTGAAGAATGGCCATCAGTGCTCTCAGACAAACACAAATTATTTTTCTAAGATTGTACTGATAAGATTTGGTATTTTCTTCTTTTTCTCACTTTCTTGAGAGGAGCCATAAAACGTGAAAAGTAAAATAGATTCTATTATTTAACAGACAAGCAATCAACCTTTTAATCCTTTTTTAGGTAAAATATGTTGTTGGGAAAAGGATTTTGGTGATACACTGGTCCTTGAGTTGTCTATGCACAATTTAACAAATACATTGACCTTTAAAGGATGCTATGCTACATTTTTTTCACTATATCAGATGGTAAACTGAAAGGTCTTCACGGAGTGTTTATGTGCATGTCTTCTGTTCTGCATAGAAAATGGAGATAAAGTTTTTCATTCATTTTCAAAAACATGCACACAAGAACAACTTTTGCCCAAATTACATCCACATTTTAATGTGTTCAGCCTGTGCATCTAAATATGTTAAATTTAATGATCCAATTTTTATATGAACATCTTTAACTTTTGTCATCTCTGAACCCAGTAGCTCATTCTCTTATTATATAGTGTGATTCATTTTAGTTACTGTTAGCAATAACCAAGGATTCAGGCTTTATACATTTACCTCTAAATTTACATTAGTATTTCCTTACTAATACTTAGTTTTTTCACCTCTATACAAATTAGTTCCCCTCTTTTTTTCTTTTGTTTTGAGTTACCATGTTATGGGTTAAAAGAAACAGAAACACCAAAAACTGAAAGTGTTTTAAAGAATGAGTATTCTAAATACTGTTGTCCGGCACTGATAAAAGTGTGTGTTTGCTTCAGAAATATAACTATAGTTCATATAAAAAAAGTTGCGGCAAAGCCATGGGGGAAGCCATTGAAGCACAGGAATAGATGATAGATAAGTTCTGAAGAATCCCATCGTATTCTACAGAGTTTATCTGTTATCTTTTGTGTATCCTGTGCCCTTTTTCAGCTTTGAATGACAGCCCCATAGATACACAGCAGCTTGTTTATATAAACTATTTTAGAGTTTCTGAATCAATAACTCCAGATGCACCAATGCAGAGCAACAGGACAGTAGATTTTTTTTAAAACACATTAATTTGATGGTGTTACTGTTCCTTTAGGACTTTGGAGGACATTTTGGCACATATTCATACAGTAGTGACAGTACTAGGCTATGTAGGCTTGTAATCAATTTTAACATCCATATGGGCCACAGTTATAAAGCTTTGTAAAAGAATATACCAAACATCAGAACATTACTGTGTATGTACAGCAGTGTAATGAATTTGCAGCAGAGTGTAAAATTCTGGAGTAAAAATTGATAAAAGTCAAAATACATTTATAAAGACTGTAAAAATTTAGAGGTGAGTTGGACTGGCACATTGTGGCCTTCTAGGGCAGCAAAGCGAAGGGCCCTCCTAGCAGTAACCGTGCCCCCTCTCGACCACCAAATTCCAGCCCCTTTTGTGTGCATGTGCACACACATGAAAGATGTGACCCATGCATGTGCTGATGCACGTTGATGGGCCAGCTGATCAGAATGCAGGTGATGATACCTTCACTAAATAGTGCCAGTAGCTGCCTTATCAGAACTCGAAAAGAAGTTTTCCTTTCCTGGAATTTAAGATTAAGATTTTCCCATTTGTATTGTTGAGCTATTGAGGACACATCACTCTAGCATGGTCTGACTATAAGATGGGAAAGCCTGAGCACAGAGTCTCTAAACTGATGACCAGCAGGAGAAGATGAGCAACATTTCATCTGTAAACACTAACAGGATATCTAAAGGTTTCAGAGTAAAATACTCACAAGCTGACAGGAGGACTAAATAAATATTATTATTATTATTATTAACATGTATTTCTATGGTTCCAACATAGCGTAGCGCTTGTATAACTTTATCTTCTTTCTTGCAAGAGAATGCTGAACCACCATAAACCACCATGGGATTGTACCTCTCTTATAAAAAAGCGAGTTTTTAATTTTATCAGCCAATTTAAATCAGCCAACAGACTATTGGAGAGCTGGTAAATGTTTATTGTTTGACCTTGATTATGTGCTGTGAGTTACCTGCTTAAAAATCATTAATTAATAATGTAAGTGTCTGGCACTGAACATGATGCTGATTCTGTGATATTTGTAACAATTGTTGGTGGCTTTAGCGCTTGAAAAATCAGTTACACGATATATTTTCAGTATTTGACTTTTTTCAATGGCTTGGGAGTCACACTGGAGTTCTGGGAATCAAACTGATTTCTGATCCAGTTAATTTTCAAAGCTTAGTGGGATGTCCAAACAGCTTCAGAAGAGTCAGCATTATATTGGTAGTCCCAAAAGACACGCCAAATGTTGCAATCATACCTTTAATACTTATGTGAAGAATCTCTTTAGCTCCATTGTGCTCTTTTTGTTGAAAATACTGAAAGAAATAAAGTCACGTTAGGTACATCTTGAAGAAAGAGTGAAGCTGTCATACAGAACATTATACTGTGTCTCTGAGTCAGAACAGAAATATATTTTACAGGGGAAAGAAAACACAATGTAATGGAAATGTATCACTTTGGTCTGAATTATTTCCCCTGATGTTTTTTTTTCTGATATTTAAATAACTTAAAACAGTTTACTTTAAGACGAAATGACAAGCTCCTGCAATTGCAGCTTATTTTTTCCACAGGGGAGAAAAAAAAAATTAAGGTACAATAAAAAAAGTAAAATAGCAACCTAAATTTTGGAGGGTTAATTTTTTTTCTAGTTACAATAGGGGGGCATTTAGCAATATGTTCAAAGTTTGCTCCATTCCAGCAAGATCTTGTTCTGTAACTAAAACATAAGCTGAGTGATCAGTTTGAATATATTTTGTAGACATGTGAAGTACATGAGCTTTTAACTTTGCTTTTTAGCTCATTGTACTAAAATGTCCTCTTCTTAGCATGCCCTGGGTGTACTGTATAATATTATTAAAAAGGGAAATGTGCCAAGCTGATCAGAGAAAAAATAAAGATAATACTACTGGGAATGTCTTGATAGAGAGATTGATTTTGGTGCTAGCTGGAAAGTGTTAAAAAGGTATAAAAAGTTATAAATATATATAAAAGGTAGTTTACATTTAAATTAACATATAATGGGCCATTTACTACAGACAGGGAGAAGAAGTTAAGAACTCTAAGGATATTTTAAAATCTTGTAATATTCGCTGAGTGTTACTTTAAGGTTTGATAGCTTAGTAGTTTGGCTGTATGATTGATGTAACTCATATGCATTAATCCCTTGAACAATCAAGATGGCTCAACCTATTGTATTTAGGTTCACTTTTCAGCCTTGATCTTTGGTCAAAACAGTCGATACAACTTTTAGGTACCCAACCTATTTAAATTGACCAAAGCTTAATAGTGCTAGCAAAGTTTCACTAGGCAGAAATGAATGCTAGTAAAAATGTGCAATGAAATGCAAGCACAGCCGAAGTAATGCTAGCAAAAATTCCTTGTGGATGTCGGATGTGCTAAACATGCAAAGCACCACATAAGGGGCAGATTTAATAAATTCAAATGAAGGATTCGAAGTTCAATCGAATTTTCAAAAAGATTTAAATTTTCTAATGTTTTTAAAGACCACTTCGACCAGTGAATTTTGAAAATTCGATTGAATCGAATGATTCAAATAAAAATTTATTCCAATATTCGACTATCCGACAGTCGAAGTACTTCCCCTTTAAATTTTTATTTGACTGCCTAGTTCACCAGATCAAAGCTACCGAATTGGATATTTTTTATCGAATGGTTAAAATAGTTCTAATCGATCGATTTAAATTATTTAATCGATCGTTCGAATATTTGATCGAATTGCTGTAAAATCCTTCGAATTTTAATTCAAAGCATTTTATTCCCCACCTATTCACATGGTCGAATTGGAGGGTTTTGTAACCCTTGAATTTGACCAATAGTAAATCTGCCCCTTAGTTACAGTAGTTTTCCCGTGCAACAGAGGAAACTGTGGCATTACCAAAATTGTTTCTGAATCCTTGTATGCCTTTTCAGTATGCAAGTATCATATATATATATATATATATATATATATATATATACATATACATATATATATATAGTATATATATATATATATATATTCTTTTTTTGCCTGCATGTCATAAAAAGTCAGAATAAAACTGAAAAGCCAAACAAACAGCAATATTCCCAGCTTCATTAAAACCATCAATTTATTATTGTATTTATGTACATTGCATGGTTGAATTGTTATTATAGTAATATATTCAAGTAGCTTCAGCCAAGTGATTTACTTTTCTATAAACTGTTCATAGCATATTTGATCCGTTGAAAAATAGTTCCTCCTCAGAACATTTTTTAACCTGATTTAATGGCATGTACATTAAAATAGTGTATTTGTTGTTTAAAAATTATTTTTGCATTTTAAAGCCAAAACCTACACAACTATATGATGTGCTAGGCTTAACAATGACGTTGAGTTGTTAGATCGAATCGAACTATTCGAACGATTTTTTATTTGATTGAAAATGGATCTATATATTCGATCAAAATAGGTCAATTTTCGATCGAAAAAGCCCTTTAAAAATACTTTGAGGGTCGAAGTTTGAAGTTTTTTCACTTTTTTCACTCAGCCCTTAGTAAATCTGCCCCCAAATCTACACAGATAAAGGGCAGGTTTTCATTTTAAAGCCAAAACCCACACAATTATATGATGTTCTAGGCTTAACAATGACGTTGAATTGTGCAACTGATTTGTTCAAAGAAGTTTTTTCCTGTCTGTGAGTAGAGTTTTATTCAATATATTGGCAAAAGGTAAATGTTCTGGTCCTAATGAATGGATAGAATTTCAGGCCAGAAAAGTGTTTACTAAAATTTATAAATCTAAATAAAAATGTAATGATTAAAGTACTCTACCCAGCTTGGTTCTACAGTTACAAATTAAAGACTAGCAATGAATCTTAGCTTGGCACGCAGAGTAAGTGATAATGATTTGAATGTTTTTTTTTCCCTGGCTATAAGAAAGAGGGCCCTCGAGGGAGAAACAAATCTCCCAAGCTTAGATCTACAACTCTCTGGATGATGTTCAACATATAAAGTGTGAGGGATGGTTAAGGAATTCATTAAGCATATGCCTCTAGATGTAGTATTGGACTTTTAATGTTTTAATATAAGTGGACCTCACACTAGTACATTTAATCAAATGGAGGTATATCTGGACAAGAAGAGTTAATCTCTAATACTAAAAACAGAATGTATTGCAGAGGGTTTTATTGCCATGACACAAGTGAAAATAAGTGGATTCATAAATAAACCTGTGTCTCCTATGTCTTCAATAAATGTATATTTAGATGCTGAGTATTATAAAGTGGGATTGTGGCTATTCAATTGGAGAGTTAAAAAAATTGATTTAAAGGTGTTTTTCTCATCTAAACAGTACTGAAGGAGACTTGAACTCTCAGTCCATCTCCTGGAGCCCTAGAGAAATCTAAATACCAATCTACCACATGCCCTTTATCTTATCCTTTATCTTTGTAGATTTGGGGGCAGATTTACTAAGGATCCGAATTTTCAAAGTGAAAAAACTTCGAACTTCGACCCTTGAAGTATTTTTAAAGGACTTTTTCTATCAAAAATGGACCTAATTTGATCGAATAGGTCCATTTTCGATCGAATAAAAAATTGTTTGAATAGTTTAATTCGATCTTACGATTTTATGCAAAATCGTTTGAATTCTTGGAACTTAGAAAATTTTTCAGGACAGGTTCTATGAGGTCCCCCATAGGCTGAAATGGCAATTTGTCAGCTTGTAAATAGTCAGAAGAATTTTTAAAGGGCAAGTACTTTAAAAATTCTAATTTTTTCTACTCAAATCGAATTTTAGACTATTCGAAATTTACCTCAAAATTAGAATTTTAAAAATTAGAATTTTATTAAAATTTTCACTTCGATCCTTACTAAATCTGCCCCTTGGTCTTATAAAGGCTGTACAAAGATTACTGTATTAAGAAAGGAAGGCTACTGTTGTTTGTAAGAGAAATGCAGATGATAAGACTTTTATTGGAGTATAACTCCAATGTATATTTATGGGAATATCTACCTGTACTTTATGACTGTTCACCATGTATGCAGTCTTCATAATTTGGCTTTGTGCATGAAAATGATCTTTAAGAATATAAATATTAATGCCTAAAACAAAATATCACCCATAACCTAAAAGTTTATGAATATTTGCAGGTTCTCCCACAAGTGCTTCATGTATTTTCTCCTATATTCAATGCCACATAACACTTGAAGGACGTTTTTCATCAGAGAGATGAGTTGATTATTCTCTCATTTGTTTTCTCAACAGTGTAACACAGAATAGTATTCCTCTTCCATATTTAACACCTGTAGAAAAGTAAGTATTTAATCATGGGCAAAATGCATGCATCAAGCTCTTTATGGCAGGCTGAGAAAATATCTGCTTTTCTTCAAACTGTGAATCAAGGAAATGGCACTGTTTTGAAAGCCAAAAAGCACATTGCTAGGAACTCAGATGCCAAGGGTAACATCAATCGTCTGATGTCCGTTGCAGATTATAGAATTTTGAGTGATTTGTATTAACTTCTGTCTCGATCCAACTTGCTTTTTAGCTGCAGAACAGGAAGGTTTTTTAAAAGCTGCATATAACAACTAGAACTTAAAATTTATGAACTACAAAACAATCAGCATGCAAAAGAAGGGGAGGGTCTGGATTTATACATTGTACTATTTAATTCAATGTACTACATTGTGATGCAGACTATATACTGGAATTGTCATTAAATCAGAAATACCAATTTTAATCAAATTTGTTGCCCTCAAAATAAAAAAACTGAAAAAAATGTAAAAAAAGGAATATAAGTCTGTGAGCATTTGGTTTTAGTAACAAAGATAAACAGTCAGGGTTCCAGGATACAATGCACCCCAAGTGCTAGCTTCTATAATATTATTGTGGTTTGTTTATTTGTTACTGTCATGTCCATTGCATGCATCCATTTATATAGCAGTTTAGGTATGAACTAAGGACCCAAACAGTGATTTAGTATAAAAAAGCCCAGAAGTTCAATAATTCAAAGGCATCTTTTTTATAGCACTTTGAGTTTATTGTATATCAAACAAAATCCTTTGTGGCAGCATATCTCTCTCCATACACATGAAAAGTCCATTGGTTCTTATAACCACAAATAAGAATTACCTTAAAACACATACTGTAGTTTCAATTAGCTGTAAAATATATTTTGGATGTATTTGTGGACCATTTATTGTGTATTGTGAGAAGTAGGAGATGGTATACATTTTTCAAGGGAATTTACAGTATGTACAGCACAATTCCCTCTCATCTGAATGTCAATATGCTTCATTTGGCAAAATAAACCCTTACTAATATGAAGGCCCTTTAGGTAAGCCCCAACTTCCCTTTCTGTGTATGAGTATGTCAATACTCTTGTGAAGGTTATGGACCTTAAGACTCATAGGTCATAGTAAATCTTATTATCTTATTTACAAGTGCAGTGATCAAAGTGCAATTCAGAGCACAATTCTTTTGCACAAAGACTACAGAAATTTTGCACAACCCAATCTGCATTTAGTCATCGTAAATTACCCTTATGATGCTTCTTTACATCCAAAGTTAATATAGCAAAACAGTTGGTCAAAGTCTCACACAGAGACCCTTGATTGTATATCTCACCAGGGGGGCTGTGGAAAGGTGAGAACCATACTGTATCTCTCTTTTGAGACGGTCTGGAGCCACACCATTTGGCAAGGAAGGTGGCCAGTATGTTCTTTGATCGGCTGATCAAAGAACAGAGCTGTGGACCTAGAGCAGCAGGGGGGGAAATTAGCTAGTAGAAAATTATGGATTATAGGAAAGTATCCATACCTCCTGTGTCATAGGGTT
>CM044432.1:143487143-143509264 GCA_024363595.1 Xenopus borealis | reverse complement strand
TTTTGATATCTTTAACCTTTGAAAATAATACAACAGGATGCGTCTGCTTCTTCTGACTTTTAATATTGCCAGTAATAAAGGAGATATGGAAATTTGACCGTAGGAGGGAGCCATTAATATCCATTACTGGTCCGATATTCCACTTCTGGGCAGCCTATTCTTTTTTTGGAAATTAAATGTCACAACTTTAAATAATAAAATGTAATGTTTTATTTCACTCAATAAAGTTTCCACCTAAAAATCATTCTTAAAAAATGTTCACTTCCTGACATTAGAAGCAAATTACAAAGCTGTTAAATCCCCCAATAATGAAACAGCTTTTCCTTTTTTTACTGCTGGCAGAATAGTGCCAAACACTGCAATACACTTGTCATCAGAATAAACTATAACTAAAGTCATATGTCTTCCCATAATCCTTTGTAACATTTAATTGCATACAGACATGCACATAAAAATGCTTATTTTAGATTTATAGTAACATCAAGTCATACAGTCTGTCTACATTTTTTCCAGCAAAAATGGTACTTGTAACATAGCCACAGATTCCAGAGAAATGATAAGTGGTCCATTCAGTTATACGTATAGGACAGGGAAATGGCTAAAAAGTTATGTGGGACAAACCCTTGTAATTAAATAGAGAGCTGTGAGTTTTCCCTCAGGGAACTGTGGTTATTGCCATCTCACCCTTTGATACACATGCCTCTCGGACAGAAGTCTAAACAGTATGGGGAGGCACATTTATCAAGGGTAGAATTTTTTATTCATGTGAGTTTTTTTTTAATTCAAGTTTTTTCTCCGAGAAAAACTTGATGGTAAGGAAGGCTGCAAACAACTCAAAATTGATCCCTGGAACGCTCCCATTGATTTAAACTGCAATTTGGCAGGTTTTAGGTGGTGAATAGTCAAATGTGAGTTCTTAAAGAACTAAAGTATGATGAATCTAAAAAATTGAATAAAATTTTTTGAAAAACTTGAATTTGAATAACTCCCTAGTCAAATTTGGCAGATTTGATCATAAAAAAACTCGAAAATGTGAATTCAGATTTTCAGTTCAACCCTTGATAAATCTGCCCCTTAGTGTGTGAAAGGAAAACTATACCCCCAAAATGAATACTTAAGCAACAGATAGTTGACATCATATAAAATGGCAAATTAAAGAATCTTACCAAACTGGAAAATATATTTAAGTAAATAATGCCCTTTTCCCTTGTGATACCTGTGTGCTGCCTCAGGGATCACCTGACCAGAAATACTGCAACTTTGTGACAGGAAGGAGTGTGGAAGCAAATGACAGAACATTATCCATGAATTGGTTTGTTTGTGTGCACTGAGAATTGTAGGAACCCAGTAGGGTGGTGCTTATTTCTTAAAATGGCAATTTTCTATTTAGGATTACTCAATGGCACATACTACTAAAAAAGTATATTACAGGTATGGGATCCATTATCCTGAAACCTGTTATTCAGAAAGCTCCAAATTACGGAATAGCTGTCTCCCATAGACTCCATTATAAACAAATTTCCCAAATTAGTAAAAATTATTTCCTTTTTCTCTGTAATAATAAAACAGTATCTTGTGCTTGGTTCAAACTAAGATACATATAATTAAGCCTTATTGAAAGTCTATTGGGTTTATTTAATGTTCAAATCAATTTCTAGTAGACCTAAGGTGTGAAGACCCAAATTATGGAAAGATTCATTATCCGCAATGCCTCAGGTCCCGAGCATTCTGGATAACAGGTCCCGTACCTGTATTATGAAAATGCTTTATTTGCAAAAAACAGGATTTTACATATGAGCTGATTTATGCAACATATTTTCATAGAGATCTACAGTATGCTCTTGCATGTATAGTTTACCTTGTGCCATTATATGAAAATGAATAACGATGGTTACTAATCTTCCCTAGGAATAGTTTGACATGGGCCCAATGGCTCTATTCAGTTCACTCTTTTTATATCCTACTTCTTACACCACAGTTATCACCCATTAGTTTCCCTACTGTTTTAAAGTTCTCATCAATTCTGTTGTGTTTTGATAGCCGAGGATGAGCAGAGTATAACAAGGCTTTATTAGCAGGTTCATGCAGCCATTACACAACAGTAACATAAACTCTATCCTTCTTAAACAGTATAGACAGTACTGTGTATACACAGCATAACCTATGTGCACAGTGACCTCTGCACACACCACAAAGTGTGGCCAACTAATGTCATCAATGTACAGTGGCCTAGAACTCAAATGCACTTACATGATCTCTCTCATTGCAGATCACTAGTTAGTTAATGTTACGCCAAATTATTAATGCAATAATGTAAAGTAAAACGTTTTGATAACTTCCCACTGATCCAACATGGAAAAATGTATTAAAGTATGCATAAAATATATTCCCGCAATCAAACTTCTTGAAAATTCTTCAGCAATTTCTAGCTGTCTTTAGTATGTTTAAAGTGAGCTGCTCCCCTATCCCTGTTATTATGCTACTTGTGAGAAGCAATACAGGGGTTTGTCGGCAATCTGAGTTACTACCCTATTTCTCTATTAACATAATTAAAATAAGCAATGCAGCTAATTAGATATGTTGTTTTACCTATCCACCTCACCAGCTGACACAAGCAATACTCTTGTCCAAATCCTCAGCCTGCTGTTCCAGTGGCCCTTCACAAGTAGATAGCTAAACATTAGTGATGGGCGAATCTCCCGCGATTCGCTTCGCCTAGAGATTCGCGAATTTCTAGAGAAATTCGCGAATCGGCGAAAAATTCGCGAAACGAGTCACGGGACGATTTTGTCGCGCGTCGCGTCAACTTTGACGCGTCGCGTTGTTTTCGTTGCGCGCCGCGCGTCACGTCGTTTTCGTCGCGTCAAAAACGACTCGCGACTCGTTTTTCGGTGAAATTTCGCTGGTGATTCGCGAATTTATTCGCCAGCGGCGAATCGCGGGAATTCGCCGCGAATTCGACCTAGGCGAATAAATTCGCCCATCACTACTAAACATGTCTCTAAATGGGTCCAAAATGAAATTGTTCAAGGACCTCTTTGAGCCTCCATAGCCTTGATGGGCTCTCCACATTAAACAATCTGTTAAGTATATGACCAGGATAAAAATGTACCAGACACATATTCTAATTCTTTTTTACATATACTGTACATATCTCAGAAGAAATATGAATATGTTATTGATAAAGAAGGACTTAAAATTACCTCATGATATTTATTTAAATATGGTATTTGTAATAGTTTAGCTTGGTAATTTTTCAAGCTTTTCCAAGAAAAGATAAAAGTTGCAGCACTTTCTAGCATACCATATGGACTGTAAAAGCAATTTCATGAGTTGCTTGTAAAAACAAATCACCACTCTTTATTGCTCGTCCTCAGTGCTAGACAATAGTTAAAAATCGGGTTCTTTTTGCATTAGCATAGTCGGATTACAATTTGCTGCTTATTTTTCCTTAACATAACTTAAAAAGCTGTGTTTTTATAAATCCTACAAAGTATCCTATTAAGGAAAATATTTTCTGTCTTAATCTTCTAAATTAGGTTCTTTGAGGTTTACTAATGTTATTAAATAGAAACATTTGGCATCCAAAATAAATAGTTTCCTGCTGTCTTAAAGGAATAAACAATAATTTCTGATAAAGGGTGGTAAACACTGTGTGGGAAGCTAAACAAAAGCAGCTTGGCTGGGCTTATTACTAGCAGACCTGTAAATATGAGATTTCCCCATTGCAGTAACCTAAAACTGTTGAAGTTGACTACTATAATGGCACTTTTTCATCTCTGTTTCATTACAACCTAAGTGATAGGCAAATTTATTCGCCTGGGGCAAATTCGCTGTGAATTCCTGCAATTCACCGCAGGAAAATCAATTCTTGAAATACCAGAAAAATTTTGCCTGGTCAAAATTTGCCAGCGTTTCATTTTGGACCCCGACGCCCAGTGCCAGCGTTGAAAAATCGGACGCCTATGTCTGTTTTTCGTACACTGGCCAAAACAAGACAAGGAAGCCATTTGCAAATTTTTCATAGTTTCGCAAATTTTTACTAGAAATTCTCAAAATTTCGGCAAAGCTAAACGCCCCAGATTCGCCCATCACTATGCACAACCTCTGAACTGAAGAAAATATTTAAAGGTCTTCAGCCCATAGTGGCACCACCAGGTTCCAGGTTCTCATAAACCCATTTTATTTTGTTGACCCATATCTGTGGTTGATGATCATAAAACTATTCACATTTTATATTTATTTCTAAACCAGTCCTGTCATTGTTTCAAAACAAAAGAATAGAAAGATCTAAAACATAACTGAAAACATCATCTTTTGCATCCTCTAATTGCTTGTGAAATGGTAAAATGCTGTTCACTAGGTGGAACCAAAGAAGTTAGAACTAAACGTCTTGATAAACGACCAGTTTTTAAATTTCAAGGGCGATTTGCATTTTTGGCAAATGACCCAGCTTTGCAAATCTTTTGACCCTTTGCTCTTCTGATATTAAAATCTCACCAGTTTGTAATGAATGAACATTAACAAAATCACCCGGCAAATCACCTTGGCCACCACTAAATCTCCTGACTTCCCAAACCATATCATTTTGATCATTGACTTTTTTTTCTCTGCTTTCTACTATCTATTACCTAAACAAATTCAGATCAGGCATCATTCATTTAGTGTCTGTCGCACACATTATTATAGTCTCATACCTTAATTAGTACATTAAATTTAACATTTTCCTTTTGGAAACAGCCTGGCTCTTTGCTGTAAAATGAGCACTTCAATTACCTTTCTTGTAATGGGAGAAGTGTAATTAACATTGTCTTGAGGCTAATTTTTATTTATGCGGCAATCCTTCAAAGATTATACGGCTTTTCCTTCCTCATCATATTTAGGTTGTTTTCACTTTCATATACAGATAATTAATTCAGTCTGCACAGTAGTGGTTGGCTGGGAGTAAATATGAATTATGAAATCATTTCAAATTGTCTGCTCTACATTTTCCTTCAAAATAGTTCTTAATTTGTTTATAGTTCATAATATAATGTAAAAACGACATAAAATAAAATATGCCTCGAGTTCCAATGTTTGCTGGAGGAGTGACTTTCTAAAAAAGAAAAATTCGATCAAAAGAAAAATTGATTCGAACAATTTCACAAAAATCATTTGGTTTCTCAAAACTTAGAAAAAATTTCAGGACAAGTTCTGTGAGGTCCCCCAGCTTTAAGCTGCCAAATAGCACAAGTACCAATCATGAGAGTGTAATCTCTTTTTGGCAGTTTATTGTCACTTGCAGCAAAATAAACAAAACAAACCATTCAAAACAAAATCCTTGCCTGTCTCCCCAAATAGAGAACATTCAGGAAAATACAAAATCCCAAACCTTGTGGTGATTTCAATCCCTCTAAGTCAGTTTACACAGGCAGTTTTCTTGTGTATTTTTCCAGACAGGAGCTCTCCACTTTGGCTTGAGCTGCCTTTTTAATTATCCACCTGAGATGCCTTAGACAGACAGTAAGAAACTTTTTTTTACAATCAATTAAGAATTCTGCATTATGTACATCATGTCTCACTACATGCAGGATTTGTGCAAAAGGCAGATTTTTTTTAGATTTTGTTTGTACTGGAATCAGTTATTTGAGTGAGCTGTAATTCATCTGCTAGGAAAGATAGCCCCCAAATAATCCCCCCAGAAGATCATTATAGTGCCCCTATAATCACCCCAGATGGTCATATATTTGATCATTCATCAAATATGACACCCAACTGCTGCATGAAGACTGAATGGAATAGTGAAAATAAATGTGATTATTTCAGAAACAATGCAGAATTTGTAATTGATTTTATTTAGAAAGTTTCTTACTACAGTATGAGGAAGCTTATATTAAATTGCCATTTTTGCAATCATTCCCCTCTAACTTTCAGCTTGTGTTTCATACTACATTTGCATAAAAAGAATTGGTTGGTGTACAGTGAAACATATAGCAAATATTGTCCTTCATGTTATTTTATTATCATTATTTCAAATGTCATTAAGAGTACTGAAAAATAAATTCTGCTAATACAGGTATGGGATCTGTTATCCAGAAATCTGTTATCCAGAAAACACCGAATTACAGGATAGCCGCCTCCCATGTGCTCCCTTTCAATCAAGTAATTCAGATTTTTTTTAAGTTATTTCTTTTTCTCTGTAATAATAAAACAGTACCTTGTACTTAACCACAATAAATAAAATAATACTTATTGGAGGCATTGCAAATCTTTTGGGCTTATTTAATGTTCAAATTATTTTTTATAGACTAAATATATGGAGATTCTGGATAACAGGTCCCATACCTGTATAGTGTACTATAAGAAAAATGCTTGTTACAAATAAATGAACACCCTGAGGCAATTGTCACTAAATTGGATTGCCTCAAACCAACCAGAAGTTTTTTTAAAGTTTACAAATTCTGATCAACTTCAATGCTAGTTTTAATCAAGTGATGTAATCTCTGTGAATTTCATAGATAGAATAATGCCCTGCGAGGTTAGAGGTGGCATCAACATAAACAAACTTATATAGACACATATTTAATAATAGGAATATTCAAGTTTTTAGAAAAAAAGATAAAACAAATGTTTGCCCTTCCACTGAACTAGATTTAATATCAGTTAACATCACATATCTTCCAGAGCAAAAAAGAGGCTCAAGCTGGAGGGTATTTGACTGCTCATACACAATAATAATGAAAGACAATTTGAAAGAAATGCACATTCCAAGCTTGAAAGTAGGCTTGGATCCAAAAATACAGAAATACAAATGCAAAATTCAACTTAAATTGTAACAGATCTTACACATGCTGTGGCTTTGTTTCTTTGCAGTTCTGTTTTTCTTTTCTTTCTTTTTTCTTTTGCTTTAGTCTTGGCTAAAGCTCCGTGGTATAAATTTAAGAAGAAGACTATTATGTCCTAGAATTTTAAAATAATTGCATAAATGTGTTTTTATTGCATTATATTAGATTTTATATATTTTTATGCATTACCTATATTGTTATGTTGATTTGCATGAATGACTCTACAATACCCACAAACACACCTATGGGTCAAGTTCACAAACCTATGCACAAATATGATTTTGTGCATCATGATGAAAGCAGAACATCCAGAGAAACCCCCCCTGACTGGCATGTAGAGTCAATACACACACCATGTAGTGCCCTGTAGTGTACTCTTTAGTACCCACTGAGTGACAGTGCCTGCAGAGCCTGTTATCCACAAAAATCCCCAGATCCCTCCCAATTAAGGATACCCCAATACATTACCATTTGTGTATAATTCTCACTTAGGTGATTTGTACTAAAGTACTGTATATAACCTTGCATTTATTACCACTGAAACTCATTTCTAGTTTGCTGCCCAGTTTTTCAGTTTAGTCAAATCTGCAAAGTGGCAGCATCCTGCGTGGAACTTATACTTTTGTACAATCTAGTATAATCAGCCAAAAGACAAGACAAGGTTATTAATTAACACCTTAAAAAGTAAAGGACCAATGACATTCCCCTGTGATACTTCACGAACAACACTGGTCCAAATAGAAAATTTCCATTTACCATCACTCTTTGCAATCTATCCTTCAGCCAGTTCTCTATCCAAGTAATAAAAAAATATTATGTTGCAGGCTGATATTTAATTCAGTCAATAACCTTCTGCGTGGTACATTATCAATAGTATGTTCCAGTGCTTTACTTGGTATAACATTTCCAATGTTTTCCATTGTATAAACAAAACAAAATAGGAATCTCCAAATCACTCAACTGGCATGGCAACCACTGTTCTGTAATAATTTATTCGACTTATATTTATATTCTAAATGGTTTGGGTAAAAAAAAAAGTTGTTTTTTAACTATTGTGAAGGCTGCCAAGAGTTCATTCTAAACTGCAAAGAAAAAAGGGCTTGAGAAATAGCTTTTTTCTTTCTGATAACACCTTCTGACTGCAGAATCAAGAGTTTTAATATTAACTGATAATGTAATTGAATTTTAGTAATACAGGCAATTCTAATACTCAACATCAAAGCAGCGGTTAGTTGAATATATTTTTCTCTACACATTTATATTAACTGTGTATACTTCAAAGACGCCATGTCATGAGCCTGGCTTCTGAAATTCTAGATACCTTTAGGCCACAAAGTTTCTTGATTTCATTTTTATTTGCAAGCTGTAACATGAAGTTGGTGCATAAATTAGTGGATCAGAAATATATTATGTTCTCTATAAGAGGAAAGAATTATTTTACTAATAATTAACTTTTATGTTACCTGAAAACTCTCAGCACAGTGCCTACATGCCATAGGGTTCTATTCAGCATCCTCTGCTTAAAGGACAAGAAAATTAAAATTCACTTGGTGGCATCAGTTTGCAACACATCCTCCAGACGTGGGGGAAAAAAACTCCAGGCACCGTTTTGCTTTTCTTAATGGGTGGAGGTTAGCAACAGCTTTATTAAACCATGTTTAATCAAACAGATGACTTGTCCATGCCATATTATTCCAAAACATAGATTATCCCAGATGCCAGCCACTGCATCCATGGTGGGCATGTAAAGAGAAAAACCTTTATTAACCGGACCCAAATGCCAAGGACCAAAAATTAATTACCTCCCAAAAATTTTAAACCTTTAAATTAACACATTTTGCTAAATATAACAATGCAATAGGGTGGAATGTTTGGACCAGACATGCTGCCAAGCCTGCACAGCGCTTCAGTTGCACGTGATGTTGAAAGAGGAGGAGGGTAAGTGATCTTCCCTTTTATATCAGCCCTCTTATTAATGTCCATAACCAATCGCTCACCACATAGTTATGCCCAGTATTCCCTACCCAGCACCCTTTGTTAACCACTGTGATGCCATACAACGTTAAGAATCTGGCAGCTTGTTACATTCAAAAAAGCTGAGCAACATGGACTAGCTTTTGGGCTGATCACAAACTATGATATCTATCCCCAATCACAAGCTGCGTTCCCTCTAATTCCTTCTTTGAAATGCGCACAATAAAATTATTATGTGTGGACATTTAGATGTGTGTGCTCATTTTTTAAAAAGGGTGTGTTCAGGTCAGAGTGGATACAATTCTTTGTGTACACCACCATTTATGGTGTGTGCTGGCCTCAAAATTAGTTTGCACAACTTTGAGGTATCATTGGAACTTAGTAACCTTGAAATCATTGTTCATAGTAGTCAAAAAGCTACAGTAGGTGTGCCATAGACCAAGCAGATGTAAACATATCCCTGTCATCTGCTGTGAAAAATAGTAAAATACTAATTAAAAATAGAAAAAAGAGCAGAGTTCACTCATTAACACTGGGCACTTTTGCACCTGAGCAGTTACCCATAGTAACCAATAAATGATTAGCTTTTGTTGAGGCAGCTGCAGCAAATTTGATTAAATGCCACGGTTTTCTGCTCAGGTACAAACTTGCCTGGTGTCAAACAAATAACACCAAGGTTGACCATACATCACCTAGTTAACTAGATTAGACAAAACATAAAGGCTCAATATCTTCGAGGACGTTTACACAGCCCTGGTGCAGGACTTGCACCTCCACTGCATTTGTATTATTGCATGAAAGAACATACAAACATCTTGCAGACAGTACCCTTGCTGAATGTGAACCTATCTGGATTTTACCCAGACAGCCTGGTTTTCAGAAGGGCTGCCCAGGTCATGATAGTCTGCATGGTTTTTCAAAAAAGGAAAAGCAGGCAGGATCTCCCCTGACACAGCAATCAGCCAATCACTGATCACCACATCATAGCCCACCCATGAAACGTAGCTCACCCACCTACAATGTCACTGACCCACCCCAGTGACAATCCCCCTGGATTGTGAGCCGCACAAAGGTGGCAACCCTACAAAGGCCCTAAAAAGTGATTTCTACTTGTAATTAATACTTGTAAGTGTCCAGAGGATTTACAGTAACTTCTAGTAAATGTAAAAATTATTTCAGGTATTTTTATAGAAGATTATTTTAAACACTGGGAATTTTTGACCTACGAAAATAATTTTTAGAAGATTATGGAATACAACAAATTTAGAGCTGTATGAAAGAGACCTATTTGATGTTAAAGAGAGAAAGGTGCACCAGGTTCAGGAACAACTTTGGGCTAAAAAAAGGTTCTTCCTAAGATGCATAATATGAATTCTGACCATAGCTATTTTGAGGAAAAGGGTGCTATAATGGTTCTGATTATGATATTTATATGGACTCAAAAACTACAAAGCATGTATTCAAAATACATAATTTTATAAGGGCACATATTATATGTTTTTCTTCTTTGTAGGGATTGGGACTTATTGGGTGTATTGGGGAAGTCTAGAAAACCAGATCATCTGCTGCAAATATTAATATTGTATTGTCCTATATTGTTCTGAAGAATCAGGTTTTTGTTATGTGTATATATTTATATATATATATATATAGTTACATAGTTGCATAGTTAAATTGGGTTGAAAAAAGACAAAGTCCATCAAGTTCTATCCTCCAAATAAAAACCCAGCATCCATTCCCACCCCACCATACTTTCCCATAAAATATATATGCCCATATCTATACTAACTGTAGAGTTTAGTATCACAATAGCCTTTATTATTATATATGTCATGTTGTTAAATTGGGTTGAAAAAAGACTAAGTCCATCAAGTTCTACCCCTTCAAATTAAAACTCAGCATCCATACACACCCCATCATACTTTCTCATAATATATATATATATATATATATATGCACATATCTATACTAACTGTAGAGTTTAGCATCACAATAGCCTTTATTATTATGCCTGTCCAAGAAATGATCCAAGCCCCTCTTAAAAGCATTAACAGAATCAGCCATCACAACATCACCCGGCATTCCATAACTTCAATGTCTTCATTGTGAAGAACCACTTACACTGCTTCAAATGAAAGTCCTTTTCTTCTAGTCTGGAGGGGTGGCCTCTGGTACAGTGATCCTCTTTATGGATAAAAAGGTCCCCTGCTATTTGTATATAATGTCCTCTAATTTACTTGTAAATTGTAATCATGTCCCCTCACAAGAACCTTTTTTCCAGAGAAAACAAGCCCAACCTGGACTGTCTACCCTTATAATTTAAGTCTTCCATCCCTTTAGCCAGCTTTGTTGCATGTCTCTGCACTCTCTTCAGCTCATTTATATCCTTCTTAAAGACTGGAGTCCAAAACTGCACTGCATACTCCAGATGAAGCCTTACTAGGGATCTATAAAGAGGCATCATTATGTTTCCATCCCTTGGGTTTATGCCCTTTTTTATGCAAGAGAAAATTGTATTTGTTTGAGTAGCTACAGAATGACACAACCCAGAATTAGACAACTTGTTATCTATAAAAAGTCACTTAAGGAAACTCCCAACACACTGCCATTTAGTGTATAACTTGCATTTATATTATTTTTGCCAAAGTGCATAACCTTGCATTTATCAACATTGTACCTCATTTTCCCCACTAACACTAACAACACTAGTCCAACAAAATTTTAGCGAGAAGCACCTGGGTATTTTGCTGACTTCAGTGGAGTGCTGCTAACCAAGATTTTTCCAGCACATCATTAAGGATACTCTTTTAGGACCCAGGTTCTATCCATGTGTGCTAAACATATAGAAAACTTGAAAAAAATTGATGCACACTGGGATTTAAAAATCTAACAATATTTTTATTTCATACAAAGTTAAAAAATGGATCAGGTCAAAGTTTTGGTCTACATTTAAGACCTTTATCAAGACCCAAATTCACTCAAATTAATCAAATGGAGCCAAACTTGATCCAGAATGTTTCACGCTGAAGTAAAATTTGGATCTGTCTCCTCCACTCCTCAGAGGGGGGACATGATCAATGGCTATGTATTTAAATGTACGCAATCTGTGACCATGTTCTAAAAAATGCTTAGCTACTGGCTTCTGTGTTACACCATCGCTAAACACTGTACCTATCCATCCTTAGCCAAAGTGATTGGTCTGATTTGAATCAGATAAAGGTCTTAATTGGAGACCATAACGTTGACCTGATCCATTTTTTTACTTTTGTATGAAATAAAAATATTCTTAGATTTTTAAATCCCAGTGTGCATCCATTTTTTCAAGTTCAGAAACATCAATGCAAAAACAGCATAGGTTTTACCCCCTCTATGCTCTCACCATCCAGGGAAACTCTTGCCCTGTAGAACTTCAGGGCCCTAGGGCCCACGATCGGATCAGCCCGATATCGCCCACTCAATCTCCCTGTCTATGGCCACCTTAACAGCTGCCTGGTAGATCTAAAAACAGCACATATGTACAGGCTGCCTTGTACCTTAAACTGGATGTTAATTGGATACTAGAGCTGGGAAAAATAAGCATTATTTGGCTTGGTTCTGCATCCCATAATTGCACTTGCTTCTTGGTCATAAATCCAAAAATACATTCATTTTCCTTGTCATTTTCCTTGGTCATCCCAACTCTTTTTTATGATGCAGATTTCGTTAGGACATTCTAAAAAGAGAAAAAAAATTAAACATTTGATTTATTAAGGATAATCCGGAAAATCGAAATAGGGTATTATAAAAATAAGTGATTCGTTTTAAACTTTCCTTAGTGATTTTACTACTCCCTCTTCACGCCAGTAATAGGAATGCTCACCTTTGTTATTCACAATACATGTGTTCTGCATATTGATAAAATTTATTGAATATATGTGGGAAACCATTGTCCCTGGGATTTTGATTGATTTACTCACACTGCTGCATATTCAACATTTGCTTTGTGTCTCTTTCTAACACATTCCCACCTTTATTTTCTGTTGCAATACTCTCTTGATGACTGTATCTCTTATTTAATTAAACTATTTATCAGTATGACATACAAGCCTAGCTTATTTTTTTAATTCATCTCTAAAAGGAAATTAGTGCAATAAAATAGGAGTTCTCCATAAAAGTCATTTATGTCATTCTCACTTTACAGAACTGGAAAATTGTGTCTTGTACGTCTTACAGTTTCCTGAACTACACCTTTGTATTGCATATGCTATAATTCTGTGTGATATTAATTGCATTCATACTAATTATTAACATGTATTCTTAGAATGGAAACATATTTTGCAGTTTTGTAAATTAAATGTCTGTATACAGAAGAAGTGACAGGATTAAATATGTAGAACATACAGGATTACATATACAGAGCATACAGAATTACATATGTAACAAACAATTAACCAATACAGAAGGTGAATAAATCCCTGTGCAAAAGAGCTTACAATTTAAAAGGACAAGGGACTGAGACACATGGGAGTATATTTATCAAAAATTGAAGTGAGAGATTGTCACAGTCTGCTAGAGTGAAATTCTCACACTCCACTCCATTCATTTCTATGGGATTTTTAAATGGAGAGTGTCGGATTTTCACTCTAGTGGACTGTGACAATCTCTCACTTCACTGTGATAAATATACATCAAGGTGTGGGAGTGGGCAAGTCAAAAATAGGCAAGGTGAGAGGAGTAGCATATGTTATTGCATTTGGTAGCTAAACAGAATGAGGGTAGGCTTAAATAAGTGTGTTTTAAAGTGGACCAGTCACCCAGACACAAAAATCTGTATAATAAAAGTTCTTTTCAAATTAAACATGAAATCCAATTTCAATTTTTTATTAAAGCATTCATAGCTGTTTTTAGCTCATTTAAAAATCTCAGCTGTCAATCAATAATTGTCTGCCACTCCTCTATGCCTTAGGCATAGAGGCGGGGCAGATAATTACTTTCACTTTCCATTCAGCACTTCCTAGATGTCACTGCTCTCCACACATTCCCCCAGTTCTCTTAACCATTTAATTGTGTAGCCAGAACAATTGGGATAGACATCGGGTCCTCCATTCTGGTGCACAATAAAGATTCTGAGATGATGCAAGGCTTGCCTTAATAACAGTGTCCACAAAATGGCTTCTATCTCCCGGCTATAATTATGAATTCCCAGACTTATATAGTGTAATTAATGTTCATTTTGCTTGACTAATGTGATAAAATAGTATTTTGAATATTTTTTGGGGGTGACGGGTCCACTTTATGAGATCTTGAAAGGTTTGGAGAAAGGCTGATAGACTGAGAACAAAAGAGAAGTGGGAGAGAATTCCAAAGGTTTCCAGAGGGTTGCAGCCCTTGCAAAATCTTGAATGCGAGCATGTGAGGAGGTAATGAGAGAAGAGTTGAGGTGCAGGTCAGTAGAGGAGCATAGAAAGTGGTTGGGTGAGTATCTAGAGATGAGCTCAGAGATGTTATCAGTAGTGATGAGTGAAATTTTTCGCTGCATTTTGCCTAAAAATGTATGCTCATAGAATTAAATGGATGAAAAAAATTGCAGAGTGAAACAAAAAAAGCAAAAATTGACGCACAACAAAATAAATTGAGTACCATAGCTTTTAATGCATTTTGCTTAATTTTCTCCATCCCATGAATTTTTGGTGAATCGAAATGAGTCAGGTTAGCCCATCACTAGTTACCATGCTCACAGTCCGGTCTGCTGAGTAACAGCCTCTCTTGTGCCTCTCACTGGTGATGAGACCCTGTGTTGGGAATAGGATGAAGCCAGATGCAATCAGGGAAAAGACATGTCAGGAACTACCTGGACTCAAACACTGAACTGTATACAAGCTCTTGCATTACCTCATTGAGACACTGGAGACCTTTGAGATGCAGTCCTAATCAAATTCTTAAAAACACTCTTGTTACCCCCATGCATTTGGCTACCTTCTCCTCTCTCATTAAACCCAGGTGATTGTAATCTTTCAATTAAGGGGATGTTACAAATAACTCCTAGTTACTTGATCATTAAAGCCATATATAGCGTGATTCCTTGTTCTTGTGATTCCTGTGTCTGATTCCTGCCTGAGTTTTTGCCTGGTTCCCTATTCCTGCCATTGTTTGCCAGTTTGCCATTTTAAATAGCCAATCCAGAATGACAAAAATTGTAATAAATCCCTGAAAAGGCTTTAAGTCTACAATAAAATACAATGAAATTGAGCCCCAATGTCTATTAGGAACAGGAAGGGGATGAAGTAGTCCAAACAGTTTATGAGAGGAATTCTTGAACGGTGCACAAGTCTCACAAGACAAGACAAAATTATTACAATCTTTAGTAACATTTGGCCAGTAAAACTCAGTAAAAGTTTCAGCCAAATGTAGCCAAAAGAACTTCTAGACGTTGGTTCTCTGTAACGAAAATTATTTTCTTGAAAATAAAAGTCCATCTTTAGACTGGAGATTAACAGGAGTAGGAAGAGAAGACAAAGCTTCTTTAAATTTAGAAATCACCTCTGACTGTAAAAGTAAAACGTTCTGGGGATATAGAATGTTATCTGCCTGCTTATCCACAATATAATTTATAGAAAACATTAAAGAAAGAGCAAAAGCTTTTACATTTTGTAAACCAGGCTTGTATGGAAATAGAAGCATGAAGAGAAAAAAGCTAGGCAAGCCTGACCAGGTTTCAACCATTTGGCTGTGAGAATGTACTCCAGATAATAATTGGATGTAAAGCACCTTCAAGCAAGCAGTGCCCTTGAAGCAAGTGGTGCCACTACTCAAAGGTGGTCTTAATGGCAAGGAACTCCTATTCAGAGATATCATAATTCTTTTATAATAGATTTTCTGAAGAAATTTGCAAATCCCACAAACCTCTGAACCGCCTCTCTATTATCAGGTGTGGGACAATCCATAATGGCAGAGCCTTCTTGTTAGCCATACCTATGCCTTGAATGGAAATAAGAAATCCAAAAGAGTCAATAGAAGTCTTGTTGAACTCACATTTCTCCAAATGATGAGTACAAAGTCTATTAAATGTTTTCCTTGTATGGACAACATGTTCCTCAGGAGAAGAAGGAGAAGAAGAGAAGATTAGAATATAATCCAGATATGCAATAATCATTTTATCCAGGACATCCCTGAAAATTGTATAACAAAGTGTTGGACGGTTGCAGGGGCATTACAGAGCCATTAATAATATTCAAAATGACTGTAACATGATCTGAAAGCTGTCTTCCATTCATTCTGTACATTACAGAGCCATTACTAATATTCAAAGTGGCTGTAACATGATCTGAAAGTTGTCTTCCATTCATTCAAGTTGTAAGCACAGCGCATGTTGAGATTGGAAAAGACCCTGGCTCCATGAAATAATTCAGAGGTGAGAAGAGGAGGATAACAATTTTTAATAGTTATTTGATTAAGCTGTTTGTAGTCAATGCTTGATCATAAAGAGAATGTACCCTTTAAGGTCAGAGCGAGCTCTGGCTCGGACAAAGGATACATTCTGCCAAAAGGAATAGTGGCACAAAGGAATAAATCGATCAGGCAGCCAGCAAAGTGTGGGGCAGTTTCTCAGCACCCTTTTCATCGAAGACATCGATAAGCTCATGGATATAAGTTGGAAGAGACTGAAGGTGAGAATGGAGGACATAGCTAAAGGTTGGAATGGAATAGTTGAAGAAGAGATTGAATGAAAGGCACACACACGCTTCAGAATTGAATTGTAACGTTATTAACTACTTTATTTTGACTCCACATGAATAACCTTCAACTAGTTAAACTAGGGCACCCAAGCCACCAACCTGACAATAATAAAAAATAGTACAAAGAGCATGTCTATCCATAAATTCACAATTATTTCTAACCATTTCATTTTACATCCTTTCTGAGCATTGTTCTTCATGTGTATCATGTGTATTCCTGAACTGAATTGGTTTTCTAGTTTATGTTTCCCCAATAAGTTTAGCAGTATAAGTAGTGATGGGCGAATTTATTCGCCAGGGGCGAATTCGTGGCGAATTCCCGCGATTCGCCGCTGGCGAATAAATTCGCGAAACTGGGAAAAAAATTCGCAAAAAAAAATTTGTAGCGCAAAAACGAGTCGCGCGTCGTATTTTGACACGACGCGCCGAAAACGACGCGCGTCGAAAATGACGCGACGCGTCGGAAACGACGCGACGCGCGTCAAAAACTATGCGAATCGGCGAATTTCTCTGGAAATTCGCAAATTTCTCTGGAAATTTGCAAATTTTTCGGCGAAACGCGGCCGTTTCGCCCATCACTAAGTATAAGTTGAATCACATTACAGAGAAATCAACAGTATACCAAAGTAGTTGTAATCAACAATGGCTTTTCAGTGTGTGGTATGACATTTGTGAATGGACTGAACAGTTTCTGGTTCTTGCTTGTTTTATCTGACCACTATGCTCAAGCTTTACTAATAAGCCTTTCTAGAAAGTTATTATGCTGCAGTAGGTGCTGAAAATGTATATACAATTACTACTTTAACTTGTAGGTCTGAAAGGACATACACAACCATATAACTGATGCTGCTATGATGTATGCTACATTTAATGGTACATAAAGGAGTAGTGCATTTACAGATGGTATGCTGCAAATAGCAATTCATTGTAGACAAATGGGTACAGCTGCAAAAGAAAAAAATAAACATAAAACCAAAAACTGGACTAAAATTTATTTTAAATAATATTTCCATTTCTTGTTTCCTCCCAGGACACAGAGATTCTGAATACAGCCATCCTGACTGGAAAGACAGTGGCAGTCCCAGTTAAAATAGTTTCTGTTGAGGAGAATGGTTATGTGACTGATATTTCTGAGCAGGTGGAATGTAAATCTTTAGATGAGGATGTTGTCAAAGTAAGTAATATTACTGAACCTGGGCTGAACATACATACCATACCATCACATCATGCTTGATTATAAGAATATAGTAATTAAATTTTAACCTTAAACTGCATATACATAGGATTACAAAAAGAAATGCTTAAATCTATCTTTGTGTAAGAGGAAAAAATATTGCTTACAGACTTGACAATAAGTTGCACTACAAAAAGGAACAACATGGGATACCTTTGTTACCTACACATCCCTCTCATCAATAAATACATCAGAATTAACTTTATTGTCTTTGAATGTACAGGTATGAGATTTGTAATCCAGAAACCATTTATTCAGAAAGCTCCAAAATGCAGGAAGGACATTTCCCATAGACATTTTAATTTAATAACGAATTTGCCTTTGTAATAATAAAACTTCCTTGTATTTGATCTTGTCACTTATGGTTTACCAAAACCCAAAACAGATGCCAAGGCTCCAATCATGGCTCACACTTCAACCTATAACAGCCTGCTTTCACTACTCAGATGCTACCAGGTCTTAAAGTAAGAGCTATACATAGCAAAAATACAGGGCTACCTGGCACTCAGAGGATCCACAGGGCCAAAAGTATGGGTTAAAAAAATTGTCTTTATTAATCATAATTAAAAATATAAATGCATCTCTATAGGCCCTATGCGTTTCGTACCTGTGAGGTACTTAATTTTGCTTTTGGCCCTGTGGATTCCTCTGAGTTCCGAGTAGCCCTGTCTTTTTGCTGTGTATATCCCTGAAGCTGGGGCTGGTGCACCATGACAACATGATCAACTTGGTGAGCTATTTACTTTTCCATTCTGGAGCACCACGGAATCTTTTTTTGTCCTAAAGTGAGAGAATCAAGTCGAGAGTTCTGGGCCGACAAGGGGACTTTAACATGTAACCAGAGGAATGGGTTTAGAGCAAAGCATAGTCATAAAACAGGCCAGAGTCAGTGCAGTACAGAATAAGAAACCAGAAGCATACTCAAGAACATAGGTCGGGGTAAAACCAGTGAACACGGTACAAAACCAAGATCAGAAAAAAGGTCAGCAACAGGCTATGGTCAGTACAGGGAGTGAATCAGCAGTGTCAGGCAAGGGTCAAGAACAAACAAACCAGACTAGAAGTGCACCCAGGAACTATGTACAAGAGAGCTACATTGGGCAATGGGTAATTGGGCATGTTTCCTAAACATTTGAAATTCATGTCAACTGAAATGACATCAGATGCAACAAGGAGCGCCTCCCAGCTATTATTACAGATCACAACTAAGATACCATTAATCCTTTTGGGAGGCAAAACAATACTATAAGGAGTCATTAATATTTAAATAATGTTTTAGTAGGCTAAATGTATGGAGATATACTTTACGTAAAGATTCTTTATCCAAAAAAACCCAGGTTCCTATTCCTTACATACCATAACATGGTACCATTATTTGTCAAAGTCAGAGTATCAGTAACTCAAGAAAAGTGAGCTTTACCTCAGGAAGCCTAGTAGCAAAATTTATTCTGTATGGGAGACACTATTTCAATCAGAAAGAGTTTCATTGTGCATCCTGGTAATGCCTGATTCAGACATTTAATTGCTGTCCACCCTTGTCTGATTTTCATTAGACAATATGGCCAAAATTATGAAATTCTGTATTTACAGGAGACAGAAGTCATAGCATTAGAAATAAAATCCTGACTGCTTCCCAGTACACAGGATACAAAGGTCATTTGTAATAAACAGAATGGAACTGTTTGATTAAAAAAAGTATGGCAATATATACCTATGTATTCCTACATCCTGTTGGAGATCAAATGATACAATAAAGGTCAGGCAGAAAGGGTAAGTGAAATATAATATTTAATAACTATTGTACATTACAATAGTTAAGCCATACAAGTAACGTCTTGTGTATTGCAGTAAAATGGTTATTCTAGCTAAACATCTGAACCTTCATCACAGACAACAGTGTAATGCTCGGTTGTTACAGATGAATTACAGAGTAAACTTTTTGACACTTGTAACTCATACAAACACATAAGGGGAATATTGCTCAGTGCAATTACCGATATATATTAATCAGAGCTTTGATTAAATGCTCTAATCTAGGACAGTTCAAAGCCTATTAACGATTGGACACTACTTGTTGCCTCTTGACTTTGATAACAACCCCATACAGGCTCCATTGAAATACTATATTTCATTTATAAGTAAAAGGTCTTTGTGTGGATCAAGTTTTACTGTGGATCAATGTGTGGAGTCGATTTTTAAAGTACATTTCCAGCAGACTAAATGTCAATGTCACAGGTGAGCCAATAGCTTATGTGCAAGACTGCACTGCACTTCAACTGCACTGGCCCCTAACTGACTAGAGTGACACTATCTAGCACAGGTTTGCCTCTGATTACTAGGGATGTGCACATCTTGTCATCATTTCCTAACAAAATTCACAAATCTGCAATAGAATTTCAGCATGGGTTTAGTTTCTCTAAAAAATATATATTTTTACACTTGTGAAAAAAGGTTTTTTATTTAGCCAACATTAAACACATGAAAAATGGCATTATTAGAGATTAGAGATATACCATGCATTTTAAGGTAAAAATGCAGAACAAATGATTTCAGGATTTAGTATTTAGAATTTCTCTCTGCATCCATTTTTTGCAGTGCACATACAGGAAGAATGCTTTTTGACTTCAATGCATTTTATGTGGGTAAAAACACAGAGAGAAAAAAAGCACCCATTTATTCCAAAATTCCTTTAGATTGGGATTTTACTATTGCATGAATTTACACCAAATCTGTACTTCTAGTTTTGCACATTTTCTCATATCATACTGTACCTTAACATAACACAGCCCTACACCTAATACACATAGAGGCACATCTATCAAGGTTTGAATTTCAAATTCATGTGAGTTTTTTTAAACTCCTTTAAATTCGATTAAATTCAACAGTCGATTTGGGAAATTAATTTAAAAAAAAAATCAAATTGTTAAAACTTGGACTAATTTTACAGATCTGAAAATTTTAATCGAATCACCATTTTGATACCTGGACCTCTCCCATTGACTTATACAGTAATTTCGGCAAGTTTTAGGTGGCAAATAGTTGAATTCAAATTCTTAAAGGACCAGAGTATAATAAATCTTGAAAATCAAATTCAACTTTTTAAAAAACTGAAGTCGAAATTTACAGAATTCAACCATAAAAAAATCTGAAAATTTGAATTCTGATTTATAGTTCGACCCTTAATAAATCTGCCCCTTCATGCATCAAATGAAATAAAGTAGCCTCTAATCTAAAATATAAAAAATATTAAATTTATTGTATAGTTTTTGGACCTCTAATAGCCATATTTCATTATCCCCTGAATTTGTAAAAATGTTCCTCCTAAGATAAATTTGTAAGGGGGTAGACCAGATAATTGATGTTGCATATAACTTTAAAATGTTGTGAAGTGTTGGGTTCAAATATTTTTTATTGTATATACAATACTGGGATAGGTTTAATGTGTTAAACTGGCCACTAGGCGGTAATAACATTAATGTAATGTAAGTTAAGTTGTAGTTCACACCCCAGCCACTACATGGGGATAGAGTGCAAAATGTATTTTAAATGAAACGTAGACTCTGTCCTGTATTCTGAAAAAAATCCTGCTGCAATATCAATGTTAAAAGGATCATCATACAACTTAAAGGCAGTTATTTAAACTGCAATGTGGGCTATTATAACAGTGGTTTTACACACTACTGTTATAATAAACCAACATTGCAGTTTAAATAACTGCCTTTAAATGGTCTGATGATTCTTTTTAAATTAAAGTGTATTAAAGGGGAGAATACACCCAGGGCAGGGTTTTCTTCCAGTCATCAGCTGGGCAGGTACATGTAGAGAGAGGGTTGCTAGGGAGAAGTACTAGGTACTGCACTTGGACAGGTTAGCTAGTATAGGTAGCCAAGACCCCAACAAGGAGGTAGTGGCCTAGATGCCATGGTTATGAAAGAGATAGGGTCAAAGTGATAACTGCAGGACCAGTGGGTATATCCTGAAGAAAAGACAAGTAAATTCCTTCCCGGTGTTAGGTAGAGGGGTGCTGAAGGAACTCCAGACTGCTAGGACCAGAAGGTGGTGCAAGGTCTTGGAAAGAGACGTTTGTCCATGGCAACTGGGGTTGTGGTCACACTAGTGGAATGTTTTGCATGCCGGTTAGTGAATGTGCCTGAACAGTGAATCTGCCTGAAAACTGTATGTGTATGTATGTGAGTATCTTACTACTGAAGAATAAAGCAAGTTTATTTCTTGGTACTGGATACAAAGTGCGCCTTTAAGGGCTTTTCACTCCATCTATTTCCTGTTCCAGAAACACATTTTCTGCCATTCCTTCTTTCAGCAGCACAAGGTGGTACCATGGACTGAGCTGTCTGATCAAACAACTGTCTCTTT
>CM044432.1:143441614-143472186 GCA_024363595.1 Xenopus borealis | reverse complement strand
AAAAAAAAAAAAATTCCAAAAAAGGAAAGGCTGAAAACATCTCCAATTTAATCCCTGCACCTCTCCTGTGGGAATTATTGAAACATTATAGACTTGTTCCTAGATTTAGAATTGGATACAGGCACTTTATGCCCACCCGTGTGCCAGAATCCTGGTCAATGTAGGCTGAACATATATCTATGGAGAGACCTGTCAATGGTGTCCTAGCTACCCAAAGCTATTTTCCTTGGCTATATAACTGCTGGCCATCCACATCAGGGCAAGTGAAAAGATTGATGGTTTACAAGTAGGGCAAGTACAGAAAAAATATCACCATATGCTAATGGCATGTTGCTCTATTTGGCAAACACTCTCAAAAAATCTGTGAAAGTTTGGTCTCTAGATTTAAGATTAATCACTGTAATAAGCATGATGCTGTGAGCTGTCTTTCTTTCATTTACTAGTTAAACCTATTGCATATATCAAAATATATTCAGTCCGACCAAAATTGGTGCAACAATACCTGTAAGTTCTGAAAACGAAACAGAAGTTCCTAAACAGCTCCCAGCATCCCCCAGCAGCTCCTGGGATTTGTAGTTCACCAAAATCTCTTAAACTGCATGTTGAATGAAGATAAGAAAAACAGCCAAGGTTATTTTTGTGTAAGTACTCCAGACACATATTAAGAAATGTTTTTTCCCGGAAAGTTCTTTTGTGTTTGTTCTTTACTAAAAGGCAATTTCTATTGGCCTGGCTGTTCTTCTTAAAGTGATTCTCTAAAATAGTCAGGGGTTTTTATTTTTAACCAATGACTTTGCAAAACTTTTATTTCTCTGTTTGGCATGTATATTTATGTTACTTGGTCTTTCATTTGTAATGAAAGCCACAGCCAGGAATGTACAAGGGTTTTGAGATATGCCAATTCCTTTGCTTTATGGTATTGTCCCTCGTTGTAGAAGCATTTATAAAACAGATTTAATGCTTCATAAAAAAACAGAGAATATTAATGGACGATCGATTGAAAGTAAAGGGATAGGAGAAGCTTAAGATAATCTAGAGCAATTTGTGTCCATCCTTGCATAAAATACTGAGCATGCTTCATGTCTTTGAAAAATGGTAGTGTACACACAAAATTTTGTAGACATGATACATCATTTGCACATAGGGTTTACAGTGTGGGATTATGATGATTGAAGCACACATTAAAGCACTCCAAAATGGATGCTGCCGGTTACAAAGAACAGTTAGTTTTAGAAAGCACCATGGCAGAGATATTAAGTTTGCTGTAGGTCAATTAGTTGCTTATGGTTAACAGATTTAGTAAACGGTTGCACCTTTTATGACATTCTCTTTCCATAAGCTACAGCTTTATTAACAAAATTGTTATTAAACATTACATTTTACTACATAGCAATATTAGAATAGCAATGTTCTAATATACATGAACATTATACACCCCCACATAGAATACTTGCCCACAAGAAGACACCAACTGGCCTACCTTTCGTGGTGACCACCTATCTCGAGAGCGATAGGTTGACAAATAGGGGCAGACAACCATAAATGTCATTGTCCTGGTACCCTCGTTTGAAGAGACCATAATAAAACTTGCCACGGTTGTGCCTAAAACTGGGGGCACGAGCCCCCTACCCCAGGCCCGGACTGGCCATTTGTGGGTTAGGGCAAATGCCAGAGGGGCTGCTGTAAGGTCCCATAGAAAGTCAGTGTTTAGTGGGCTGGTGGGGGCTGTTTTGGCCTCTATGTGGGCTGATGGGCCTCTTGTGTACCTGAAATGCCAGGGCCTATTTTAATTCTCAGTCCAGTCCTGCCCTACCCCTATCAAGCATTCCTCTGTAGCTGTTACAAACAACTCAATACAGGTATGGGACCTGTTATCCAGAATGCTCGGGACCTGGGTTTTTCCGGATAATGGATGTTTCCAGAATTTGGATCTGCATACCTTAAATCTAGTAAGAAATCATTTCAAAATGAAGTAATCCTAAAAAGATTGTTTTGCCTCCAATACGTATTCATTGTATCTTAGTTGGTATAAAGTATGAGGTACTGTTTTATTATTACACAGTAAAAAAAAATCATTTCAAAATAATTTTTAACTATTTTATTATAATGTAGTCTATGCGAGACAGCCTTTACATAATTCAGAGCTTTCTTCCCTGCTCTCCCTTTATTTTATTATCCCTGTCTCCTGATCCTTCACTTCCTTGATAGCAGGCTTACCATTAACCCCTAGTTCTCCTGAAAAAGAATCTTTGATATGGCAGTATCAGATGTAATCTTCCACTAGGGTTGCCATCTTTTCTGGAAGAAAATACCAGCCTATCTATATTTTAAACTTACTTCCCTGTAAAGAACATCTTTTTTTTTACCAGCCAGGTTGGTTAAATACAGGACAGGTGGCAACCCTATCCTCCCCTAATTCAGAGACTTTCCCCTCAGTACCCTAGATATTTTTTTTTTCTCTTTAACAATAACCATGTGACCTTAACTTTGGTTTTGAGGAAGTTTAATAGAAATATCTATAAAGTTCAGTGGTAGTGATGGGCGAATATGAACAGTTTTGCTTTGCCAAAAATTGCAAAACTGCCAAAACGCCAAATTGCTTTGAAGTCTATTGGTGTCAGAAATTTTGTCTAGAAATTGAACGCATTAAATTTTATTTTTTGTACAACAATTTTTTTCATCCATTGGAGTCTATGAGGCAGATTCACTAACAGGCAAATTTTCGCCAGCGTCAGCTTCTCCCATAACACCACTTCGCCAGGAGCAAATGCACTACGAAAATACTAATTCAATAAAATGCGGTTTCGTCACTTTGCATAACAATAACAATCGTTCGCCAGAGTGAAAAGTCAACTGGTGATAGAGTGTAAATGACCCCTAGCGACGATCCTGTTTACTAGAGAATTGGCACCTGTGCCTGCTAAAAGAGTTATATGATATACAGTAGTACTCTCCACAGTACAAACTTACAAGCATTAAATAATCCATAGCATGGATTTGCTTATTTGTTGCTTAACATTGTGTTTGTTCAGGGGAGAGAAATACTTATTTCCACAATGCATTAATTTTATTTATTTAGAGCAGAAAAAACAAACAAAAACTAATATCTAGCTCAATGGGAAGAAATGCCCGCAGGCTTAATATGTTGCGGTAATAGAAATGAGATAGTATCAGTGTATGTGTGTGACAGAGCAGGGACAACATTCAGTTCTGTGAATTTCAAGAATCTTCACTCCTCTGTTTGTCTGGGCAATGTCCTGGAAGAAAAGGTGAATTGCCATTTTGTAGGCACATTCAGACAGGTATTCTTTCTCTCCTAGATAAGAATGTTGCTGTTTTTGTTTTGTAAATATAACAGTTACATCTACCCTGCCCTGGAAGAAAGAATACAAAAAAAATATACAAAAAAACTGCATCTTTTTAAATAAAAACAAATAAAAACGGCATCTAACTTTTTTTATTTATCAGCTAATAAAGTTAAGGAAATATATTGTGTTAAAATGTCAAATTAAGAACCTAAGTAGCTATCTACTACCTGACTGCTATTATTATGTTTATTTCAAGCAAGAGCTGAAGTAGCTATCTACTACCTGACTGCTATTATTATGTTATTTCAAGCAAGAGCTGACTCATTTAAATTCTCTCCATTTCATTACATTGTACACGCTGTACTTTTCATGGGCCGCGATATAAGTTAGGACTGTAAACAGGGAAAATGCATTTAATTTCATTAACAATCAAGATATATCTGTATGTGGTTTTATTAAATGCTTTGTTCATGCTGTATAATGTAATCTTGAAGAATTATTCTCCAAATATCCTTGTCTGAATACGGTTATATCTTTTTTTTTATATAAAATAGTAAATTAAGTGTCTGAAGGCAGAGCCTTGCTTTAAAAGATTGAAAACAGTAAGTTATTCCCATTAAGAGCGACAGATTGCATTTGCTTTTGTTTTCTCAAGTGCTAATATATTGAGCAATATTGTCTTCGTTATTACTGTGTATTACTGCGTATATGCTTTATAATTCATATTCTGTCATGCCACATAAAGCACAGAGAAAAAAACAATGTAACAACCAAAAATGCAAAAATGCTGCTCCCTTTCTCACCCCTGGGTCAATAGAGCATGTCCATATGTACTGTAGTTAAGAGAAAGTGTCAATCAAAAGGAAGGCATAGTTAAATAGACAGGAATCCTATCAAAGGGCTCTATAAGGAAGCATATTTGTATGCAAAATATGTGAAGGATAATAAGCAAGAATGATTAATAGTGATGGGTGAATCTGCAGTGTTTCACTTTGCCGAAACTGCGAAAAATTCTTGAAATGCAGCTGCATCTCGTTTTGGATGCGGGCTTCTGTTTTTGGACATGTCCGTTGCCAGTGTTGAAAAAATGGACTCACGCGTCCAAAATGTGACGCTGGTGAATTCTTGCCAAGCGAAATTTTACTGGCATTTCGTGATTTTATTTGCCTGCAGCAAATCACGGGAATTCACCGCGAATTGCCCCAGGAGAATAAATTTGCCCATCAGTATTGATTAATAGACAAGAATCTATAGAGTGCTGATTTACAGTGCATAAATATGAAATGCTTAAAGGGATGTTTCACCTTTACGTTAACTTTTGTAATAGAATGGCCAGTTCTAATCAACTTTTCATAGGTCTTCATTATTTATATTGTAGAGTTTTGAAATGATATGCTGTCTTCTTCCGGCTCTTCCCACCTTTCAAGTGGGGGTCAATGTCCTCATATAAAAAAAAAAATACTCTTTAATGCTACAAATGTATTGTTATTGTTTCTTTTTATTATATATCTTTCTATTTAGGCCCTCTCCTTCTCATGTTCCATTCCTCTATTCAAATCAATGGGTGGTTGCTATGTTCATTTGGACACTAGCAAATAGAATGCTGAAATTGCCAACTGGAGAGCTGCTGAATAAAAACCTAAATAACTCAAAAACTACAATTAATAAAAAATTTAAAACAATTTCAAATTGTCACAGAATCTCACTCTCTACATCATACTAAAAGTTAATGCATAGGTGAACAACTCCTTTAATATTTGTTTATGGAAAGTGACTTAGGGGCAGATTTACTAAGGGTCGAATTGTCGAGGGCTATTAGCCCTCGAATTCCACTGGCGAATATTTGGCGAGTAAATATTCGCCAAAAACAAATGGAATATTCGCCAGTTTTGAGCGCATATTCAACTATTCGCCAGAATTCTACAATGGAATAGTCGCAGGAATAGTCGCAGGAAAAAATGCTTGAATATTCGCTAAAATCGTACGAATCGAATGTTCGAAGTGTTCAGTCGTACGATTGAAATTCGGCAAAAGACTTAGAAAAAAAAGCCTATGGGGGCTTCCCATAGGCTTCTATTGCAATTCGGTAGGTTCAATCTGGTGGAGTAGGCAGTCGAATAAAAATTTAAAGGGCAGGTTCTTCGACTGGCAAATAGTCGAGCGCTCGAATATATATTTATTCGATCTATTCGATGCACCCGAATATTCTATATTCGATGGTCGAAAATACTTAATTTGCATATTCGAATAGTCGCATGATCGAATTGAGACTATTCTTGACTATTCGCGACTATTCCTTCACGCGAATTTAGTAAATCTGCCCCTTAAAGTACATGCAGTAGGAGAAGAACATCTTATAGAAACATGTTAATGTATATGTTTCAAATACTAATCATGCAGTCATGTTATAGAAATAAGTCTATGAAGTTTATTGGATATGCTGAGGGTCATAAAAATCCTGGTAAATGGGAGAGCCCAGGTATTAAGTGGTCCCTATACTGTATGAAGATAACGTATATTCTGGGCTCAATATATTTTATTACAGGGTCACTTTACTTTGACTTCAAACTTTCCTTTTGTATTTGTTCCTTGTTTTTACCTGAGCAACGTGTACATTTTATTGATCAGTCCTTGGGGACTTCCCAACAGGCAAACATGTAGGAGCAGCCTTATTTGTGCACAGGGGATGAGTCTTTTTTATTACTTCAACTATTTCCATTGAGGATGATTTCCTCCCATGTTACATTATTTCTCAGTACAATGTCCTGGGTATAAAAAATAGAAGTCACTGTAATAAAAGCACAGATTATAAGTGGGAACCATAGGCTACAAATAATGATCTGTTTATCACTTTTAATTCCTTATTGGTCAAATGCAAATTTTTCTTATCACAAACCTTATGTCTGTGAAGGTTCTCATTCATCCCGGTCAAGGTATATCTATAGTATTAAGTCAAATCAGCTGTATTTTCTTTCTCCTGCTAATACAATCAACACCTTACCTCCATGAGGTCCCCAACGCCATGCTAGTTTTACTAAACAGATTTTTTTTTACTAAAAATATTTTTGTACAGGTCATTTTGAGATGCAAAAGCCAGTCAGATGACTTATGAAAAATCCTCAAAGAAAAAGAAAATACAGCAAGTCCAGCTGATTTGACTTATTACTATAGATACTTAATAAACCTTGTTTTAGGTGTAAGTGAGTAGTAGGCAAAATGCAAGGCTGAGAGGAGAAACACAGAGCTTGCATTACTGTCAGGCAGTATACAGTAAATATGTCAAATAAACAGTAAACTCAATTCCAGGAGAAAATATAGTCTAGTTATATACAGACAACGACGTTTGTCATTTAGGGAATATCTATATATATTTCATACTTATGCATTCTGCTCAGCTCTTTTTACACTACATTAACTGACACACACATGCTTTTAATGGTTTCTGCTGTTTTTCCTATTGCTATACGCTCATTTGTTTCTGAATACTTGTCATTTTTGGTTTCCATTATAGATAGGTATGTTAACAGAGCTAAAATGCCATTAAAGGATATTGTTTAATACAGTTTCTATTATTAATCCAATTATGAATTCATTACCAATACACACAGTTTTATTTAGATGCTTTCCAAACAAAAATAGGTTCTGAATTAACTGTATAACATTTCATTGTAGTTGATGATAGCTGAAGGAAATCCAGTAGTAAGCCATTTTATATGCTTTAATATACATTTCCTAGTTGGTCAATAAAATAGCACGAGTTTGACTATTTATTACATATATTTACAGGTTGTTATGGGAGAATACAATTTTCCAAGCAATTTACCTACTGTACAACCCAACTACACACATGTGATATTGTGTAATAATCAAAACATTACATGAGAAGTATGCATTCCATTGTCATATTTCTAAATAAAATATCCAAAAATGTAGGCATGGACCCCAGAGTGTTTCATACAGCTGCATCTGTCGTGCATATTCAGTATGATATATGATATGCGGCTCTGATTTAAAAGGTAAATCCCCTGGGCAAGGAGTGCGGGCACAATGGAAAAAAAGGGGTTATATTGTTTGTGTCAATATTCCAGAAATAACTCTGAACAAAGCAACCATCTTCCTAATCTTACCACAATGTTTTGCTGTGGAGGTGAAGCTCTTGTCATAAAGTTATGTTGATTGGTCTGTCCACCTTTAACTAATGTTATTTTTCTGCTTGGCTGGAAACTAGATCTCATTATACATTCAACAGAGAAAGCTTCAGTTTGCATAACATACCTAGTACCCCATAAATAATGTGTAGGATAAGAGGCAACGCCTCACCACCAGCATGCTGACACTGAAAAGGAATTGCATTCCTAAAGCTTTTTCTCTTTCAATGCAAGCTTGGAAATGCACTTCATATTGTAATGCTGTTGATGAAAATAATGCTTAATCTCCAAGTTATTGTGATAAGTTCAAACCAACAGCTTTTGTCAGAGGCATCATGTGCAAAGCCTCGGCGTGACAGATTTGCATTGCATGATCCCTTTCCCACTGACAAGGAACAACAACATTTTCGTATTGTTTCCAATATTCCGATATTTTTTCCTTTACTCTTCTCCAAAGAAAATTAATTTGCAGAAAATATGTCACCATGTGAACATTTCTTTCACTGAATAAACTGTGAAATGCACTCTCTTCGATTCTGTCATGACAACGAAAGCAAGAAACTGGTTTGAAACCAACTGTTGACTTGAATTGTTCCATTAATTGGATTTCGGAGGATTTGCTGCATTTCACTGTAACAAGCTGTTTGTAGTATTTGAATGGATTTTGTAACATTATTATATTATCAATTAGCCTGTATTAGCACTTTCTATTACTAGCAAGTCTTTTTTGTTTTTTCCAATGCAAATGTTAATTTCCCCAATACTCAGCCACATTGCAATTGGATAGATATATAATGGACATCCTTTCCTTCTATGTCATAAAAGTAGACTTTAATATAAGATTCACCTTCTGTTGTTATTAGGGCAATACAGTCCTGAATAATTTATATGGCAGCATTTTTCGCTTGCATAGTTCCTGTTTCTATGAATTCTAATATAATGTTTTAATATTGGCATAGATCTTATAACTCTATGGTTGTATAAGCTGTGTTATACATTGTTTTTTATTATACAACATACTCTGAAATAGAAATAACAAAATAAAAAACCTTCTATTAAAAAATATTTCTGTCTATAGAGTAGACAGGTGGTATCATAGTCTTTCAGCTATAAACATCCAAGTGCTTATTATTGTCACTTCTTAAGATTTGATTATTCCTTTCTCCAGGTTTCAGAGAGATGTGACTATGTGTTTGTCAATGGCAAGGAAATGAAAGGCAAGGCTGGGGTGATTGTGAACTTCACCTACCAGTATCTGAGTGCCCCTCTGCAGATTACCATCTGGGTTCCAAGACTCCCTCTCCAGATAGATATATCTGACACCGAGCTCAGTCAAATCAAAGGATGGAGAGTGCCTATCATTGCAAATAGAAGGTGAGTGTCTTGCATTGAATGAGAAGAAAAATTTCTGAGAAGGCTGTAATTTTGTTGGATGTGAAGCAAAACAGAGAAAGATATATTTGGAATCTTATAGTAATTTTATCACTCAAATAGTCATGTTAGAGACACAACACTGATCGATAATGATGATAATGGGATATCTGAACGTGAGCTATAATTATATGAATAAACGTTTTCCTGCTGACATAAAGAAATCTGTACAGTACAAAAAACAGTCTTTATGCAAGTACAATGTAGAACATTATATAATATTTTCTCTATGTATGTAAGGCTAATGAAGTAAGAAGTAAAAGGCACAAAGGTTGTACAATGTCCAACAACCCATAGCAACTAGATGAACATTAAATCCTATCTGCTGATTAGTTCTTAGACCAGTACCAAATTGTGCCCCTTTACTTACAATTCATTTTTAATTTAAGACCAACCAGAGACAGTGATGATGAAGATGAAGATGAACGCAGAGGAAGGGGATGTTCCCTTCAGTACCAACATGCAACCGTCCGGGTTCTCACTCAATTTGTGGCTGAAGATCCTGACCCTCTGGGGCAGCTCGTATTTCTGTTAGGATCTGATTGGCATTTTGATGTCACAGACCTAGTGACAGACTTCATGAAACTGGAGGAGCCCCATGTTGCAAAATTACAAGATGGCAGGCTACTGATTGGCCGAGAGGTTGGCATGACTACTATACAGGTATGTATCCGAATAGCTTAACTTATAAGGAGTTTTTACAAGTGTTACGTATTACAGGACATGTATATATACAGTATGTAGGGCACATACAGTATGTGAGAAAAGTTATAGAAGAGTTTTACAGATCAGGAGTTCCAGAAAAAAGTTCAATACTTTCTTCATGTGCTTCGTCACATCTTTAAAATGCATAGTACATTAAATATTATATTCAGTAGAATCCTGTAAATATATTAAATTACCAAAGGGTCCTTTAATGAAGAAAAAAAAGGGTTATTTATATATATATATATATAATCCAGAGTAGCACAACATCAATATTAAAATCTGAAGGCGTACCATTTATTATTGCGCTGTAAATGATATCAGTAACAAGTCTTAAATGTATGCTCATCTGTACAGAGAAAATGTAACAATGTTTCGGGGGCTAACCATTCCCTTTCTCAATTGTATCTCCATTACAGTCCAGAGTGCCAAACAATATTTCTCAACATGGTGCATCTACATTAACCAGTACCCAGGCAGCTGTGATTTGTAACTCGTTGTGCTCCAGATGTGACTATCTATCTATCTATCTATCTATCTATAGATTTCATAGGATATGTTGCCGGGTGCTAGCCAAAAATTGTCAAAAATTGTCAATATAAGTCCAAGAAAGCACTCACAGCATTGTCCATCTACTGTATAGCAAAATGTATTTATTCACACATAGTGCATCAACGCGTTTCGGCCCACACAGAGCCGGCCGCGTTGATGCACTATGTGTGAATAAATACATTTTGTTACACAGTAGATGGACAATGCCGTGAGTGCTTTCTTGGCCGAAACGTCAGTCCATAGTTCCTAAATACATTTTACTTTTAATTATTTTAAGTCCTGAGAGTGCTGATCTTTTCTTTGTTTGTATATATATATACAGTCCAAGGGGTAGCCAGCACTCTCGTATAAAGGTTTAAATTGCCTGGGTGCAGTATCAAAAATTCCAATAGAACGAGCAAAAAGGATCCGCACTCTCAGGTCTTATATATAACTAAAAAATGTTTTATTATTTTGAATGCGAGCCTAACATTTCGGCCTTCTCCAAGGCCTTTCTCACTTGAGTTCTATATATATATAGAAGGTGAGTTCTATATATATATATATAGAACGAGTAAAAATTATCCACACTCTCAGGTCTTATATGTAACTAAAAAATATTTTATTTTTTGTTTTGTTTTGTTTTACCTTGGGTTGTATTTTTTTTACATATTGATAGAGTGCCTTAAAGTGTTACATTTGCTGAAAAAATATTAAATCTTTAATCGGATTGCACGATGAGTCAGCACACACATTGTTAATAAAATGCTATATATAATGCATTTATATTGTAACTAGGTTGCTGAGCAAAAAGCAGTATATAAATTATGGATATGGTTTCCTATTATTAAATCAGTCTCATTGTTTGTTGAAGGTGATGTCCCCTCTTTCCGATTCCATCCTGGCAGAAAAGACAGTGACAGTCCTGGATGACAAAGTGACAATAACAGACCTGGGAGTGCAGCTTGTCTCCGGACTGTCACTCTTCCTTCAGTCCAGCACAGCAAATAACAAGGCATTTGTTGCAACCTCTACGGCTCAGGAACTGCTTCATACTTCCAAACAGGTAGAGTGGTGGAGACCAAGCAAAGGTCTTTTTCTTGTTTCTCTGTCTTAATTAAGAATAAAACAAGCCAAGAAAGTATTCATAGACTTTCTTTTGTTAGATTTTCTTTTTCAGTTAACTGGCTTTGCTGTGTTCCTGCATGATTTCCTAACAAGTTTATCTTTTCATAGTCCTCATTTTATTTAGTTAGTTGTTGTGGTTGGAGTAGTCACAGTCACCAGTGGAACACACTCAATAAATAAGAACTGAAAGGAGAAAGCAAAATTAGGCACCCCAAGTAATTGTAACCACTTACCAGATGCCCAGCCCAGGGTTCTTTCTACAAATTCCCAGGGCCAAAGCATGAGCAGTAAAGTGAAAAGGCTGATTTTTTTTTGTTAAAGTTCTTTTCACTCTACTGTAAATGAGCACCCATACAAAGAAAGAAGCAGCTGGAAGAGGATAGCTTAGTGGTGCTCAATGGAAGAACCCCGGGTGGTGCATTTTTCTGCTAACAAAAGCACCTGCCCATGGTATCAGGTAAGTGAATACAGTGACAGTGAGTGCCTAACATTTGGCACCCCCACTGTGAATAATTAAAATGCAATTTTCTCAGAATAGATCTAACAACATTGTGAAGATGTTTGTAGGTCCTTAAGAGATCCAGCATCCCCAAAACTTGCAATGAAACATTGCCCTGAACCCTTAAAATAAATAAATACATGTGAATACAGTTTCAAAGTTTGAATTTTGGCCTAGTCAATAGTCGAAGTAGCCCAAAATTTTTTTAATTCAAATTTTATTCAAATATTCACTTCGGCCCTTAGTAAATGTGCCCCTGAATGTATTGACTCTCAGATGTAGATACATGGAAATGAAACCACCAAACATTATCTGATAAGATTTTATATTTAAAGCATTGAGGATCAGTTTTGTAGCATTTTTTAAAGCTTTTTATTTAGCATTTTACACAATACAGTAATAAATATTGCAATAAAGGCTTTCATGGTTCCTTCTTTAATCATTTCAATTTCAGTGTCATGTGTATGTATTTGACTTTCCATACATTCAAATATTGACTCCTGAGCCATTGCTTAGTTCCCCCTGTTGAAAAACTTGTGTAGTTGGGTATTAGCACACTTTGAGGTAAGAACTTTGTATTTTTGGGGCATAGGTAAGTTGTATCGGGGGGAGGTGTTATCTTTATTACGTTGAGCCATCCTTGGAGTGTAGGGGGCTGGAGGGGCATCCAGTTCAGGAGAACACATTTCTTTGCATAGAACAGTAAAGTGCAAAATAAAGTTCTCGTTGCTGTCCTTGGTGTGACCTCATCCACTACGCCTAAAAGACATACCTTGGGGGTTAGTAATTTAGGGAGCAAAGTTTTCTCCTGAATATAAGTAAGGACTTGCGGCCAGAAGGCTTGAATTATAGGGCATGACCAAATGAGATGCGAATAATTTGCTTCTGCTATACTAAACTTGGGGCATTGACATGATTCACGTCTGTTCATGCAAAACACCCAGATTGGGGTTAGATGGAGTCTATGTAGATTTTTAAATTGGATTAATTTATCTTTGGTAGACACCAGGTAATCATAGGCCCTATCAGTTGCCTCTTCCCAATCACCCTTGTAGTATTTTTAAGATAGGATTTTTTTTGAGAAATAAGCTTAAAAGTTTCATTTCCTTCCTAGTGAAGTTACCTATTGCAGCACATTGCAGCACATCATATTTTGCATTCCATTACAGCACATCATATTTTGCATGCTATTACTCTTCCTGCAGCTGACTGAACAAAGCTAATTCCTGATTGGTTGTTATAGGGTCATGGCTCTATAAAAAAAAAAAAATTGCACCTGGCACTTGCTCATGGACTTGTCACACAGACAAATATTGGTTAGATTGTTAGAATCTATGCCAACATTATTTAATTCACTCATCTGAACTTGCCCTCAAAGATTGTGTGTGCATTTAGGAGATTGTATTTAGTCTGGTTAATGGGACAAATCAAGTTTCTTGCTGTGTTGTAATAAAGCAAATTAGGGAAAATAATAAGAAAAAACCACAAGTTAACTTTAGTCTCAAATACACATAGTTACTGTGTGCTTCAAAGAAAAGGTTTGCCACATTGAAACATCGTTTTCTTTAGTATTGTTTTTTTTTGTGGAAAATTATTGTTTTTCATTTAAACAAAATTACTTTTTTTATGTTTTACTGCAAGCATTTCTTTCACAACACTCACTGGAAAGATTTTTATGCATTTTATGTTTCAGAACCTCTATATCTTATCTTTGCATATGAATTTAAAGCTAATCATTTAATCAAACAAAAGCCGCATCTTGAATTGTGTTTTTGTAGAACACTTGCCGTTGTCAGTTCTTTAAGTAAGCGGCTGTAGCCAGTAGTGATATAATAAGTCTTTGCTGCTGGCATAACTGTATCACCATGAGATTTCATGTATTTATTTTATAGCTGAGTTACTGCTTAGCCCAGGGTGCAAAAGTTATTGCACAGCCTCACACTTTTGTATTAATGCTTGAGGTTCATCTGCCCGAAATATAATTTACTGTGTTTTCCATGTCATTCCCAATTTACATATGTATAAAGGGAGCAGGTGGGCTCCCCACAATATTTTTCTATATCCGTAGTAATGAATACAATTTAAATGTCTGATGCTTTTTCATTTGTTTTTGGGTTATTATGTGTGAATAAGTTTGCTATGTATTTTCACTTCTTTTGTTCAACAACTGATATTAGGGCTCATTTATTGAAGCCCCAGGTACAAGAGCTAATTCACCAAGTGTCATAATATAAAAAAACCTGCTCAGTTGTCTTAGCTTTACCATTGGGTACAAGTTGCCTGCAGAGCTCAGTGCTTAAAGAGGATCTATCATGAAAATCAATATGTAATATAAGCTTCATTTCATTCTGTGATAAGAAATGTTCTAAATATAATCAATTAAAAATAATGTATCATTTCTGAAGTAAGCAAGCTTCTCCTCATTCTCCCCTCTCTGAATCAGTTTCTCTTCATTCTCTTTTCATGCAGTAGGTGGAGTTTTTGATTGGCAGTAGGTCTAATACATCCTTTTGGGGGTTGTATGCTTTGCCTAGAAGATCTATTAGAGCTCAGTCTTTAAAAATAACTGTATCTGATACAAATCTTTTTTCTCTGCATGCATTGTGTTTGCAGGAGTCAGTTATTAAATAAGCTTTTGTTTGTGCTGGAGTTGGTTATTTGAGTGAGCTCTAAAACATATGGGAGCCCACTATACAGGATGTATTAGACCTACCTGTCAATCAAAATCTGACCGCATGAAGAGTGACAGGTTCCTAAGAGGGGCATAGTGAAAAATAACTTGAAAAATAACTTGATTATATTATTATATATTAAACAGTACATACTTTGTAATAGATTATATTTAGAAAGTGTTTTATTCCAGTGGAGTGAAGCTTAGACTGACTGTGACCCAAATGTCCTGAAGACAATACCCCATCCTATTATTAACCCAGTACACATCATATAATATTTAATTTATTCCTCTGGTTGCCATCTGTTATCTCAGTACCCTGCAACTCCAGCAAAAATTCTGAGCAAGAGTATTCATATTTAGGGAAATACATTTAAAGGAATTGTTCAGTATAAAAGTAAAAAGTGGGTAAATAGATAGGCTGTGCAAAATAAAACATGTTTTCAATATAGTTAGTTAGGCAAAAATGTAATGTATAAAGGCTGGAGTGACTGTAAGTCTAACATAACAGAACAGAACTTCTTGCTTTTCAACTCTCTTTTGTTTACACTGACTGATTAACCTGGTTATCAGGAAGTAACCAATCAGTGACTTGAGGGAGGGCTACATTGGTCATAACTGTTGCTTTTGAATCTGAGCTGAATGCTGAGGATCAATTGCAGATTCACTGAACAGTTATGTCCCATGTGGCCCCCCTTCAAGTCGCTGACTAACTCACATTTAGAGAGCTGAAAAGCAGGAAGCTGGATTCTGGCTATTATATTAGGCATCCAGTCACTCCAGCCTTTATACATTACATTTTTGGCTAACTAACTATATTAGAAACATTTTTTTATTTTGCACAGCCTATCTATTTAACTGTTCCTTTAAATAACAAAATACAATTTTAAATGAATCAATTTAAAAAAAATTAAAAATATAAAAAATAAAAACTTTTAAATAAGGAAGCTTTTGGTAGTTGCTTATGCCCTGCACTTATGCTTCCCATAGCATAAAAGGCACAACTGGTACCCAAATGCACACTATCCAATAGAAATCTCTGAATTGCCACCATCAGACAATCAGACTTGCACCTATTCCCAGTTGGAACAATGACACATAAAGAACCGAGTACAGAGGATAAAAAAAGCAATCTGCTCCAGATTGTTGCACTTTACACCACTTTAATAAATGAGCCATATTGCCTGATCATTTATACACAACATGAAATGTTTATGATTCCCTGAAGCTTTGCATTGATTTATACAGTACATCATCTGAAGAGAATATGCAAGTGTAAATGAGACCTTGGTGAGGTGGATTAATTGATGGATAAAGTCTATTTGCTGGGACTGATACTGCTCTGTATTTCCACTGGCTTTTCTTTGCAATGTGCCTGAAAATAAAAACAGCTTGTAATTTAGTATATTTATAGCACAAGACAGAATTACTTTTCAGCTTCACTGACTAATTCTTGTTTAACTCTTGTTTAATAATTTTCAGGCAGCTTTTCAGCACTTGGCTATTATTAATAATTACTTGTGATAGATTTAATCGTTTACCTATTCTCTTTGAGCTTTTGTTTTTGACATACTCATAACTGGGAAAAACATGTAGACTACACCTGTGCATGGACAATTCAAGTCAAGGTGTTATAGGCTGTTTAGCCTCTCCACAAATTTAGCCTCTCCACAAATTTGTTGTTATAAGGGCATTTATGGCTGCCCTGTAAGTCTAGCAGAGGTAAGCATTGCAAAAGCCTATGTGCTTCTGTAAATTACATATTTGCATAGTTAGATCAGGTGGAAAAAAGACCATCAGTCCATCAAGTTCAATCACTCCAAAGTCTTCCATCCTACTAACCAATTTAGTTGCACATTTCTGCACTCTCTCCAGCTCTTTTATATCCCTCTTAAGAACTGGAGCCATAAACTGCACCACATACTCCAGGCGAGGAATTACTAGGGACCTATAAAGAGGCAGAATTATGTTTTCATTCCTTGAGTTTATGCCCTTTTTTATGCAAGGCAATGCTTTATTTGTAGTGATGGGCGAATCTATCCCATTTCACTTTGCTGAAAAATTCACGCTTGAATTTGGAACAAAAAAGGTGAAGGGATGGGATGTGACATGTGTAGCTCAACCCATAGAGAAAAGTAGCGCCGGAAGTAGTGCAGCGGAAAATTTGCAGGAGGCCACACCCCCAACTAAATCAGGATGGAATATTGGCAATTTGATGTATAAATACCCCCAGAACCCATAGCAGGGTAGGACAGAGGCAATTTCATGTATAAATATCCACAAAATTCATAGTAAGATGGCACAAAGACAATTACATCTATTCATACCCCCAGAATTCATAGTAGGGTGGCACAGTGCAATTACATGAATACATAACTCCAGAAGAATGTTACACTGTCAATTCCATGTATAAATAAGCCAAATTTCATAATAGGAGGGCAGAACTGCAATTTTTGCTATTGAAAGCAACAAAAGGGTTAAAACCCACAAGGCAGTGTAATAAATGAGATTTGTATTCTTACCTGCTTGCCTTCTTTCTTTTTCACTGATAGTCTTGGGGGTGGGTGGAGAGGAGGAACCTGCTGCAGCAGAACCAGGGTCTGCCATCCATTCATCCTGCTTGTTAGAGTCCTGGACAATATGAACTAATATTGGAGCCCCTTTTCCCCTGCTGCAATTGGCTGTCACTTGTCCTGCCCACACACTCTCTCAAACCCCCTCTGCACACTCTTAAGCTGGCCATAGACGCAAAGATCCGATCGTAAGATGATTCCACGATCGGATCTTTGCATCTCCCGACCTGCTCCCGACCTGTCACTAACCTTCAGATCAACTATAAGTAGTAAAAAGCACAGATAGCTGACGTTCTGCCCCTGACAAGGATCGTAGGAAAGTTGTACGATTAAAAACCTAGTGACGGTCTCCCACTGAAAATCGTACGATCTGCAATAGACGCAAAGATATTATCGCCAGCCGACAAAAATTTTCTAACCTGGCGATCGACCAAACGACCGATCGGCATGGCACGACAAATGTCGGAACACTCCACACACGATCCGAAAGTCGTACGATAGTCGTACGAATCCTCGATTCGTACGACCAAGTCGTTGCGTCTATGGCCAGCTTTAACCTCCCTCCACTCTCTCAAACCCTTCTGCACACTCTCTCAAACCCCCCTGCACACTCTCAAACTCCCACCACACTCTCATACTCTGCAGACTCTCAAAGACCCCCGCACATTCTCAACCCGCCATGCTTTCAGCCTATGGCACCTAGAGGATAATCTGGCCCTGGTTATGCTTCTCCCTATCCCACCATTACCACTTAGACTGATGGCACACAGAAACACAGGTACCTTCTACTTGTAGCTGAATAAATATATCTAATTTTATCCACTAGAGGTATATATGCCTACAGCACTTTCCTATGAAAAACTATGAAACTTTTTTTGCCTACTCTTTGTAGCAAATCCAGCAATGGTTTGTACAAGTATTCCATTATACTATTAGTGGGACTCATAAACACTGGGCATATCTGCACCTATGCATATTTATAAAGGAATAGAAGATTGCTTAAGTACTGAAAACACTCGAGTTATGCAGGAATATGGGCAAAAATATGCCTTTTGTAAGCCTCTGTCTTTATTACTGTATATTACTAGTGTAAGCTGTTGATTGCTTAGGTTACTTAAAAGCTTACAAAGTTCTTCCTGTGTTCCAACATACTTCCCTCTCTGCTAAAAGGAAAATTAAATATTAGTCCCTGATATTTAACTTTAGATTGTACCTTAGTATTAACTTTTACCAAGTTAATGTTATAGTCTATAGTTCTCCACTAGGAGCCTGTTTAAACATCCACCAGAAAACTGATCATATATTCTACATGAATAAAGCTAAACAGACAGAAAAAAAGAGATGGAAATGATTTAGTGTTGTGTCCTTCAGAAAGCTGTTTCTGCAAGTCCTATGAACCACATCAATAAATCCACTGCAATTCCTGACAAGTCTCTCCAATTACTATCAACTGATCAAGATAGATTGGAGGCTACTTATCTGAAGAATGCCTGCCCTGATTGTGATCACCAATAGGCACGAATGACAGCATTTGTGTTTGATAATTACCAAAGCATTACATCTCATTTTACTTCATTGTTCATGTGTTAGCCTTTCTAATATGTTGTTATATTTATTAGTAAACTGCTTGTTGCGTTTTTTTTTTGTTTTTTTTTTCATAAAGACCTAGAAAAACGCCTTTAGAAAAATCTAGGGGCAAATACTTCTGGTGCATATTATTTATTGTAAAAATATCACTGATAGGCCTCAACAATGTTTATGTCATAAGCATTGCATAGCACATTGTGTCCTCATAATTAATTGTGGCCTTAATAAACCGTAAACATTATGAAATCATTTATACTACATCCTACATTAAGGACCATATTCAATCTGAGATGAAAATGTTATTCAATGTAAAATTTCCCATTAGTCTTCAATTGAGTTTTAACATGATAAATAATGATACATGATATCTTAAGTGTCTTATTATCATCTTATCAGCTGTTTCCAGCCTGCACTATAGAGAAATGAGGGAAATGTAATGTGTTTTGTTAGCGTAAACATTCTCAAATACCTTTGCAAATTATAATAACCAAGATTTTCATTATTTGCACCCTTTTGGACCTGTTTGAGACCTCAATAATTTCCTTGCAAAGTTTCCAAACAAATGCTTTAGGGAACATGTTATACACGCAGTGTATGAAATAAAATTAGCAATTGCAAATTGTTTTTAACGAAAGTATTTAACAAAACTCCATTGCAAGTGTTAATGCCAGTGAATGATTTTACATTGCAAACAGCGCTAAATATTCACATACCTGAAGCCTCCCTATACTGTACTTTATACAGAAAAAGAATTTTAAAAATGTATAAAGCAAGAAATTGTTGCCATCTAAAAGCTAAAAGGTAATTTTCAATGAGTTGAAGATGTTGCTACAGTCTAAATTTACTTTAGGCCTAATCATTGAATTAACTTATGAAATACTTAATTTTTTTAAGCACAATATTACTGTTATACTGTATATCATCAGAAAAAGGTATGGAATTTGATTTCAGACCTCCATGTTCACTTCATATTACATGTTTTTATAATTATCATTGTCCTACTAAAACTACAGCAGTAGTGACAGACAAGTGTCTTAGTCTATAGCTTTCTGTTTGGTACATACTTTGCTATTTACACTGCTCTTTTATTTTACAGGAAGCAGTTATCAGTGCGTGGATACAGTTTAGTGATGGCTCGGTAACCCCTCTTGACATCTATGATTCTAAAGACTTTTCCCTCTCTGCTACATCAGTAGATGACTCTATTGTGTCCACATACCAAAGGAGTTTATTAAAATTGCCCATTGTGGTAGCAGAAGGTGATGGACAAGGGCCATTAGTTAAAGTAGATATGATAATATCAGAGGCTTGCCAAAAATCAAAGAGAAAAAGTGTTCTTGCCATTGGATATGGATATATTAAAGTAAAATTTGGTCAAAAAGAATCGAGTCCTCAGACAGGGAATAATTATGGTGAAGATGAAATTGAAAATCACACCAGTGACCGTAAGCAAAAATCCCCAGATGTGGAACACTATGGTAATGATGGAAGATACAATGGATCGCCCTTGGAACGTGATAAAAGTGCTGTACGAAAGAGCAACACTACAGATAGATCATTTCTAAACAGTAGAGTGGATGGTAATAGACTTTCTGAAGACAGCCCACTACAAAATATCCCAATAGATTTTACCAATTTCCCTGCTCAAATTGACTTACCAAAAAGCAATGGAGAAATGGAACAAAATGACCTTATACATTCACCTAAAGGGTTGAGTGATCTTGAGATTGGAATGTATGCTTTGCTAGGAGTATTCTGCCTTGCCATATTAGTTTTTCTAATTAATTGTGCAACATTTGCCCTTAAATACAGGCACAAGCAAATACCAATTGAAGGACAGACTAGCATGGCACACTCTCATGACTGGGTTTGGCTTGGTAATGAGACAGAATTGTTGGAAAATACTCCAGATGTTTCCCCCCAGCAGGATGAACATACTACCATCATAGACACAGGAACAATATTGGATGAGAGTAGCCATCTTTTCAATGGCAGTACGCAGAAGAATGTGCAGACCCAGATACATAGGCAAGGTGAAGAAACAGAAATCCCTTCAAAAGACAAAAAAAATGATCCTGTACATTCACCGACTTCAAAGAGAAAGCGAGTAAAATTCACTACTTTCACCACTATACCAGCCGATGATGGTTGCCCAACTGTCAATGCACTCATAACAGCTAATGAGGATGATATTAAATGGGTGTGCCAGGATATGGACCTGGGAGAGTCCAAGGACCTCAGAAACTATTTAGAAAAGTACAAAGACAAAATATAACTCTTCATGGTTGAAATTATTTAACCACAAACTTTTGATGCCTTCACATGGTGATGAACTGAAATGTATTCATGGATTTACGAATACTAAATTGCGCAGCATTTTGGATCACCCAGCAGGCCAATATGAAAGACTACATCTTAATATGTCACAATATATAGAAAATGTCATCTATTTTGTATATGAGAAAAATGTAAAGTTAAAGAAAACGCACAACAAAACTACCAAAAATAATTTCTACAATAAGGTGACAATGTGGTAAAATGTGATTTACATTTCTAATAAAATGTATCAAAATAACAGGATGAAACCTATACTTTCATCTGTAAAGAACTGTCACTGTCTGGACATACCATTTTTGTTGCAAAGTGTATCTATATCTCTGATTATAATAGTTCTTAAAGGAGAACTAAACCCAAAAGTAAAAAAAAAACCTACCTCCCTACCCTACGTAGACACCCCCTCCCTCCTCCCCCCCAGCCTAGCTTCTACCCTAGGCAAATGTCCCTAAGTCTTTACTTACCCCTCAGTGCAGATTCAAGGATTGAAGTTCACGGCAGCCATCTTTCGGGTCTTCAGTAATCTTCAAGGCTTCTACCAGTGCTTCTGCAATTTCTGTCAATTGTGGCCCAAAAAATGACTGCCATGAACCCTGAATCTGCACCGAGGGGTAAGTAAATACTTAGGGACACATTTCAGTTGTTTTACATTTTTTTTTTTTTTTTTTTAAACTCACCTTGTTCTTGTAATGAATTATACAGATATTTCAGAACATGACAAAAGTGGTGTACAGGGGATATCTATATTGGCTAAAATGATAATCACAACAAACGAATTTCAATTCCTGTTACAATCTGATTGCCTTGTATATAATGAAATATATAAAGCCTACGAGCAAGGTTGGAATTATCTGCCCAAACAAACTCTAAAACCATGCATATCATTGAATTTATTAAAAGATCCAAATATAAAAAGTGTGAAGGTAAAAAACTGAAAAATGCACTAAAATATATTAAAAATACAACGAAAACCTATAAAAATGTGAGTTTTGTGGACCATACCTAGTGAAAATAAAATGTAAAAACTTCTAAATGTCGGATTTGATTTAAAGGACTTATAAACCCCCTACACAAAAATCTTATAAATGAACAGCCTCTTTGAAATATTTAGATTACTGCCACTCTGCTTTTTAAAATGTTAACAGTAAGGCTGCAACAAACAAGAAAAAGTTGTGCTCACCACTAATTTTTAAAACCATTAGGCGGGGGTGCAATGAGGCTGTGACCACAAAATACATAGACAAAGACAAGAGGTCCTCTGTACTCAACCAATTATCAATATATTTAAGACATTGAGACATTCTGTGCATACAGCTACTAAAAAATGCCTTACCCTTTAAACAACAGGGATTGTTTGTCCATATATTGCAATATATTTAAGCTGGCCAACTACGTCAAAGTCATCCCATATCTGGCCAGTCCTACGCTCAATTTAATCTGATTCATTAAGAATTCTATTGCTTCATTATACATTTTACAAAGGGACTAAGTTTTACCTGCAACTTACTTGCTGCTTTCAAAGTAAAACTCCTAATCATGGTTGCCCTTTTATTAGACACCAGTGGGATCACCTGACTATAGCTGGGAAGGGTGGGGGCTACAACAAGGAGCTGGTCACTGCTCCAGTATAACTACAACAAACAAGAAGCAGTGACCAGCTCCTATAGTACACAGATCACAATAGGTCATATCAAGATGATTATAGTTCATCTATATAAAAATCTTTCCTTTCTATTGTTTACAGAAAAAAAACATAAAAGTGAATGGTATTCAGAAATCTCACAAAAGAAAAATAAACATTGCCTTCAATGGCTGATAAACAAAATTTTAAGGATGTTATAAAATTGGAAAATGACGTGATTCATGAATAAAATAGGAAAATTATGTGATTCATGAATGCTTCTAACAGACAAATTACCATAGTTTTACCTTTAATAAAACACTCTTTATTTAGTCAGCAGTTCAGTCATTCTTGTTCCTTGACCTGGCAAGTGCCCTTGAGGAGCAGAGCTGGACATCCCTGATATATGCAGTGCATGAGTTTTGAAACAAATGGATCATATTCTCCATTAAATATTTTTGACAACAAAAGATGCTGCTACAGCATCCTAATGGCATCATGAAACTGCAGGGTTTGCTATCACAAAAGTTGTCTTTCTCCAACACTAAGGTATGTGTCTATATCTGGCTACATTCCATGTTGTTCTTCTTGGGACAAAATGCTATTCAGAGACCACAGAGATGTTTCACTCCTATTTTTTCCAGTCATCAGTAGCTTGTTAAACTAAACACCAGCACAAAGATTGTAAAACACATTTTGAATTTATTAAACAAATTTTGTCATCACTGTGAAACAGGAGTTAGGGGTCACAGTTTTTATTATGCACTGATATAGTGCCCCCAGTGGAGCTTGCAATCATTTTGTAGATGATGTTTCTTTATTTTTCCTTTTATTTGCTTGCTAACCTAACGATTTCCAAACAGAGAAGAATTCTTATAAAGGAGACATCTAACAAACACAAGACAACTTCTGGTGGGGTATGCATTCATCACTGAGTAAAATCTGTATGAGGAACATTAATCATGAATATTAATAAGAGTATGTGTTGACTTGCTGCAATGTTCTGTGATTCCCTGTGTGATACTTACACAGAACTTTGCACCATAGTTCATGTATATTTACACTAATTATTGTTGAATCTCAGACACTTTGTGGCTTTGGTGTCAGATATTTTTATAAATATACACAATGATAGAGTATGTAATTGCCCTGCTGTGAAGTTATCAATCTTTCAAAATCTAGTTCTGATAAAGAGTAAAACCAAATTCATCTCAGCAGTAATGTCTGTAGATGTATATAAAGACTGTATACAGAATTCAGAGGCATATTCTAAAAAAATATTCATTGCAGAATGCCATTGTCTTCTTATAGATATGAACCCCTGTGTACAGAATGGGACTGACTCTAGTTTGTTGATGCTGTTAAATAGCTGTAGAAGTTTTGTTTTTACTATAGAAAAAAGTTGTGCATTTCTTTGAACTGGGAAACAAAAAAAAGTACAATAGGAAACTATTCTGGAGCTTGATGGCATACAGTGTGTAACCACAATTAATTGATATCTAATAAATGGAATAGACACATAAATATAATGGTACATTTAAATTACTGATCTGCTGCTATTGGCTTACTTTTGCCTATGTTTCTGCAAAAAAAATTAATCACTGTAGGAACATGTATGACTGCTTTCATTGAACATAATTTTTGCTGTCTGATGTCTTGGGTGGCAATGTAACATTTGTCCACATAAAAATTGTTCGCAGACAACTTTGCAAATGGTAGTGACCATGTTTGCGTCCTTTTTGACTGATTACAGACCTCAACGACTTCATCTCAATGTTTGCAGCCAAATGGCTGTTGAGAATATTTGCAGTGTTTGTAATAAAATTTTGCAATCGCAAAGGGTTTTTTGCAACAAAATATTTAACCAAACTCCAGAGCAGGTGTTAACCCTAATCTTTGCTTAGCAGTCATGGGTAATTTAATATTCACAAAGTTTAGGGGGCTTTTTGTATAAGGGAGGGGGTTTAGTTCTCCTTTAAGTAATGCTTGTGATTTTAATTAATTTCCCCCTTGGTTACTATACAGTCAGTTAAACTGAACCGGTTACTGGCTCACTACAGATGCAGTCACTTGGATTTGTGTGTTAAATGTGTCGTGACTTAACTCATCTATCCCATTTATCCCACTTAGCACAGAATATAGTGTCACAGCATCCCATCCAATTAAAACTTGAAAACTTGAAATTGAAAACAATGGTGCTTTGGTATGCTAATGAAAAGGTTAAATGCATTAAATGAGTTAAGATAACTTTGGATAACACAGTTTCTTCAATTAGCCCTGAGTCACGTCGCATTTAACTTACAAATCCAAGTGACTGCATCTGTACATAAAGTGGTTTTTCCTCATGAATATCTATGCATGACTCATATTGTAAATTTAACTCATTTTTATCCTATATATAGGTTGAATCTATGCCAGCCAAAATCAGACAAAACCCTCCCCTTACTTTGTATTTCCTTTTACTGGATATGTGGGAATAAACACATGAACAGCTACAGCACATTTCTTCAGTTGGTAGAATCATGAAGGAAGGAAAAGGTAAGGGTTACATGCAATGACTCCAGATATACATTTTAGAGCAAAATCACACTTGTCTTCTGCAATCAAGTCTTACTTCAATCTGCACCTCATGCCAGATGAATCATTTGAATAATGAACAATTTAAGGGACAAATATAGGGGGTGGGGGGTGTTTACATGTCATCTCTGCATATCATGAATACAATGCTGATGAATGCAAGCAGTGTATTCATAGGGAAAAAGGATGTTTGAACAAGGGCTTAAGACCAGAGGCACTGATGGTTTGGCTGGACAAAAATCATGGAAAGCATGGTGGTTTGCAGCTATATTTTTGCACATTGCTCTTTTTACCATAAATTCAATAAACATGATTTTCACTTAAAATACTAGGGGGACAGTTCTGCATGATGCATTATCCCTACAACACTGCAACAAAGACCTTGCATCTTTCATAAAGCAAAAATAAAATGTTCTATGCAAAGGTATGGTACAGTGTTCGACTTGGTAGAATAACCTAATCTGTATTAGTTTAACTATATGTATGTAAGCAGTCACTGAGCATTAAATGCACTGCAGAGATACTGAAAGCTCAATGGATGCACTTGTATCTAGTGTAGTGATACCTATGACAGGTGCAGTCTGGGTATTGTGCCTAATAGTAGAGCTCATACAGAAGTGCCAGGAAATGCAATGTATTATGTACAGGTTTCCCTTGAACCTTGCACCCCTGGCACTTGAGGAAGGGGGTTGGCCCCCTGAAACATTTTGTGGAGATCTCAATAAACCAAAAGAAAGCACATTTTGCAGGATGAGTGCCATCTGATTTCAATAATTTTGGGTCTCCGGCTATGTATATCCTGAATTAAACGCAATGGCATGTCCATGTTTTGACCATGGAATCCTACCCCAGTATTATGAAGCACCAGCAGGCACTGGCAGCATTGAAAATAAAAGTCATGCAACTCTTCGTCTTTAATTCTTAGAATGAAAAGAACTGATCCTAACCCTATTGTAAACAAGTGCTTGTGTATGAAACCCAAATTTGTTAAACAGTTGTACTATTCTAGTACTCAAGAATTCCATTGGTCAGTAGCACAATCATAAATGTAGTTCTGTTTTGTAAATTACTCAGAAAGCTTTGTGGACTGACTCCCCTGTAAAATGATTGACAATATCATGTTAATTAAGCCTTATTTATATTTATGGAATGGACCCAGTGCCAGCTAGTAACAATGAGAATGAAAACATGACTTGTTAATTGCATTGTTGACTAAAAGAATGTAATATTTATATATATATATATAATATATATATATATATATATATATATATATATATATATAAAATTCAAATTGTGATTAAATGCTTCATTTCACATACAGCTATTTTTCTTTTTATGTTCTCTTTGTCTTATGGTTTAATTACTCATCTGAAATGCACAGTGTGACCTCAAGTAAATAATTCTATTAAGAGTTTTTTTTAGGGTACAGATCAGTGCCAGGCCAAGTTACACAGATGCCCTAGGCATGCCCTACTGGTATTGTTCACAGGAAAGGCAAGCACTTCACCACTTCTTGCTATACAAATAATCCTTTATTTTTGCCAGTTTTACCACAAGTACAGGTTTAAAGAATAGCACCACCATATGCAACAACACCTGCAACACCAGTGTAAGTAATTCTCACCATATCTCTTATTGTTCAGGTGCCACCATCCTACATGCAGGTGCTAATGTGCTATTATATCAATTTCCCCTTTTTTCCCTCAGGATACCAAAGCAATATTTGTTGCCGTTACAGGAAGATCTAAATGATGCTTCTGTACTGTACAGCAGCTCTCAAAGTTATCACTGCTATAAATAGACTGAGATAGTTACATATGTAATTACTGAATCACTGTTCAGTTTAACATATAAATACTGTAGAAAATAATAAATGTGCTAAATGGGCATTTGCCCTGGGACCACAAGGACATGGGGCCTACCAGACGAATTTCAACAGATATAACTTTTGAGAGAAGCATCCTGCAGAGATCCATCATTTAAAACTGGGCAAGTTCTACAGCATGGGTAAATTTACTTTGTTTGCTTCTTTTCTTGTGGCACCTCTTTCATACCGTATATTTACTTCCACAGAATCACAACTGAGGATCATAGCTACATTAGTAAGCATGGACAATTTCTTTATTGCCTGACATGCAGTGTTATATTGATGTTCACAAGCTTGGGAGTTTTTCTATCACAAATGTCTGATGATCTGAACAGAAGGAAACTTGGATTAAAAAACAAATGTGCCTTCCCACTTCTCCAGTTCAAAAAGAAAGTTTACACAGAAGCCAGTAGGACCAGCAAATACAGAGTGCAGTCCTACAAAAAAAATGTTAAATTGGGAAAATTGCAAGAAAAATTGTGCTACAGCACATAAGGTGGGCGATGGATTACAGCCAGGTATCAAAGAGAAACTCCCTGGTGATGCACTTGGGGAAAGGGGAATACACTGGGTGGGTAGTGAAGGCTCACCAATTAAATCTTTTCCCTGGGCATTCTGGTGCCTTAAAGCAGACCTGAATATGTAAGGACACAAGATGAGATGTGTAAGGAAAGCTGGAACATCCATGGAATCAAGCTAATAAATGTGTATTACTGGCTATTACAACCAGCAACTATTTCTTTGCATATCACAGTACAAATGCAGAACAACAACAAAAGGCTCTGGTGATTCACTTTAAGCCTACCCTAAAATGTATGAATGTACACAACGTGCACTGTCTGAGCAGAATTTTTTCTATATAAGCTTCTGATGGTAGATTTAAAAAAACAAAAAAAATCTTAATGCATTATTGCCCCTTGCATTTTGCACTTGGGTTCAGTCTGCTTATATATATAAAATGATGAAGATATAATGAGTAGTGATGGGCGAATCTCACCCGTTTCGCCGAAAAATTTGCGAATTTCCAGCGAAATTCGCGAATTGGCGAAAAAATTCGCGAAACGAGTCCCTTTAAAAATCAACATGAACAAAATGCTTTTGTATAAAAATGTTTTTATTTTAAAGACAACCACCTGAATTAAAGACACGCTATGGAAAAAGACATACAGGAAAGTGACAGGCATTCATTATGCCTCAATAACTCTCATTCAGTTCTATTATTATTACTCTGATTTACAATGGTCTGACCTTGGCAAAAAGCTGTGCTCTTTTTTGTTATATTTACTATAATGTTTCTTATTGAACATGGGATTTCATGCAGATAAATAAATATGAATAATTATGGAGTTTAGTTGGTAGAAATAATAAAGCACATGTAATATGCAATACTAGACATCATTTCAGTATTAATATCTGCAAAGATCTTTTGAAAATGCTAGTTTATAGATTTTACTGATCTTTTGTAACTGATTTATTTTAGCAGTATAAACCATTTATGACAACTGCATGTTATAGTTTTGTAATAGCCTGCTTGGAGTAGAACTGGGGACCAGGTGTTTATGGGCTGTCTGCACTATGTGAGCAGACAGCTAAAGAGCCTGGTTCACTCTTGCTTTCCATGTAATTGCAAGTAGGCTTGGCTTGTTTCACATGTTTCTAATCTGGCCACAGGTGATCTGTGTACGCTATTAAACTGCCTATGAAACCCCTACACTGCACTCATTGCCCAATGTAGATCAGTTCCTGGGTGTGATTTTCTGATTGTCTGCTCCTGACCTTTACCTGTTTTGACCTTGTATTGAAGCCTGGACAGACCTTTGCCTGTCTGACCACTCTTCCGGATCCTGACTTTGTAAATGTTACTGATTGGTTTGTCCTGAGTACACTCCTGGTTCCTGATTCTGTACTACACTGTTTGACTGGTATTGATCTGGCCTGTTTATCCTGACTACACTCCTGGTTCCTGATCCTGTACTACACTGTGACACAAATGTAAAATGGCAGGCCATGTATGAATGTGAGTGTGATCAAGTGCATTCAATATGACTCCTTAGTTACAAAATGGATGTACTGATATTAGTTGGAATCAAGGGAACAAACGAAGTTGGGGTACTCAATATGGATATATTGAAATTATTTGGAGACCTGGGAACAGTAGTGTTGTGTTTTGATAGCCAAGGATGAGCAGAAAATAACAGTGCTTTATTAGCAGGTTCATGCAGCCATTACACAATAGTAACATAAACTTTAGCAACTTAAGCGATATAGATGGTACAGTGTACTCAAAGTATAACTCGTGCACAGTGACACCTACAGGCCATTTGTATAAACACCACATATTCCCCTATAGTAGGACAAATGTAATAAATAACAACAATGCATCTTAAAGCAATAATATACATTCTTCACATGACATAGTCTTTGGTTCATGCAGGTAGTTTTCTGATTTTCTCAGTACACCTTATAGGTTCACTTTCTTGACGCCTATTGCAGTTGGCATCAGGAGTAGGAAAATGTCCTTCATCAAATGGAGCTTCTCCAAAGTAATACCTAACAGGAGTAAGATGACTTGCATTCCATATGCTTCCATCGGACAGTTCATATGTGTATGGTCCTCACTGTCATCTCACTTCAAGTGGTGTCATAAATTTAGCTTGTCCTTGTTTCAGTAGTCCTGGTTTCTTAATTCTGACTAAAGATCCAAGCTGAAAGTGCACTTCTCTTGCACAACATTTTCTGTCAGTATAAGCCTTGCTTGTCTGCAACATGTACCCTAGTGCGCATCTGTCTGCAATAAAAAATTTTAGCTGCAGATGCTTGGGTTGTTGCATGGCACTCTGCTCTGTAGTTATGTAGGAACTCTGTTGTAAATACTTTCCAGATTTCCCAATAAGGGCTTCTTTCAGAATTCTTTTGAATCGCTCAATGTCTCATTTTCTTGTGGGTAATACACTGAAGATTTCCTATGCATAATATTCCTCTCTCTCTCTCTCTCTCTCAAAAAGAATTTAAACTCAGATGAGACAAATTGTGGTCCATCGTCTCAGACTTCTGTCTTTTGCTTCCACAGTTCTTCCTGTTACAGTTAGAGTTTAAATATTTCTGGTCAGGTGATCTCTGAGGCAGCACACAGACCATCACAAATTTGTGGTTCAAGGCAAGAGATGTAAAAGAGCAATATTTACTTAAATATATATTCCAGTTTGGTAATATTCTTTAATATGCCACTTAATTTGATATAAACTATCTGTTGCACAAGTATTCATTTTGGGGGTATAGTTTTCCTTTAATGAGCATGCTAGGTAAAACTGAAAATCTGTGCATACAGAAGGGGTAGGAGATTGAAGAGTTTACTGATAAGGACTGGTCTAAATATAACAGCAGAGCCCCAATAAGTTGGCTTCCTGATGTTAAGAATGACTGATACTGATGCTCTGGATGTCGTACATGTTATTTTTTGCTTACAGGCCATTTCAACACCAACATAGTGAAACGGTTCGCAATTAATTTTCAATTGGACTGTGTATCTGGCCATGTAACATACTTTAAAGGGTGTCCCTATGGACATTATTACATCGGAAAGTGTGTC
>CM044432.1:143421341-143433957 GCA_024363595.1 Xenopus borealis | reverse complement strand
CTATTTAATCTCTCGCTCTCAACTGGACTATTTCTTTCTCAACTAAAACATGCTCTTGTCACCCATTCTTTAAAAAACCTCTCTTGATCCCTCCATTCTTGACAACCTCCAACCTATCTCTCTGCTACCTTTCATTTCTAAACTACTTGAGCTCTTGGTCTCATTCCTCTCTGGCAATAACCTGCTGGACCCCCTACAATCTGGTTTTAAACCACAACACTCAACTTAAATTGCCCTGACCCAGCTAACTAATGACCTTTTAACAGCTAAAGCCAACAACCATTTCTCACTACTAATACTGCTTGATCTCTCAGCTGCATTTGACACTGTAGATCACACTCTCCTCCTCCATTCCTTCCATTTGCTTGGCCTTCGTGACACATCCTTGTCCTGGTTTTCTTCTTACCTCACCAATCATTCATTCAGTGTCTCCTACAATTGAGTAGCATCTTCTCCCCTACTTCTTTCTGTTGGGGTTCCTCGAGGCTCTGTCCTGTGCCCCTTATTATTTTCCCTATATACTTCTTCCCTCAGCAAATTAATCAGCTTGTATGGTTTCCACTACCACCTCTACGCTGACGATACTCAGATCTATCTCTCCTCTCCTCAACCCAGAACTCCTAACTTGTGTCTCCTCCTGCCTGTCCTCTATCTCTGCTTGGATGTCATAAAGCTACCTTAAATTAAACCTCTCCAAAACAGAAATGGTTCTCTTTCCTTCAACACCAGTAACATCCCAGAAGTATCCATCATAGCTAACAATTCCACTATCACCCTGTCTCCTCAGGCCCGGTGCCTTGGGGTTATCCTAGATTCTGCCCAGTCATTCACATTTTCTTTGGATGCAGAGATGTAAACAGAACCAATTTCGTGTGAACACGATTTGTTGTGCTCCCCTTCTCCAGTGATACTTACTGTTTGTTAAAGGGAACAATAATTGCCAAATCCATTCTCAAACAGAGACTGCAGATTGACAGGACAATAAATAAACCACAAAATTCAGCAAACAAAAATATTCACCGCCAACACATCTAAATTCACTTTGCGCTGTGCACCCAGATCCAACCTAAAGGCCATGTATTAAAAATCAAATTATAGTGGTTTTAAAGCTTTTTGAAAACTTGATTAAACTGATATTTTATAAAACCATGGAATGCCATAAAGGCAATTAAAAGATCCAAATTTAAAAAGTGTTAATGGAAATACTCTGAATGATGCTCTAAAAATGCATTTAAAATTTTACGTTTTTTGGGTTAGGAGAAATTATCAAAATGTGTAAATGGCTAAAAAAGGGTCCAGTAAGTTCAGTGCATTTCCCATGACTCCTACAGGACCTTGATTGATTTTACTTGACAAAGTGTTGTATTAGAGTTTTTTTTGTGTTTTTTACAGTTTATAAATCTCACAATTTTAGAGTTAGAGAAATTTTAAAAACAATTTTTTGAGAAAAATTTATGTGAAAAAATAGAAATACAAATGTTAGTAAATCAGGCCCTTAGAGGTTTCATAAAGGCTGGATTGTAATAGTTTTAGAGGATTTTTAAAACCACAACTAAAGTCACAATTGTCATTGAATTTATTAAAAGTTAGAAAAATGTAGAAATGAAAAATCCACCGAACGATCAGAAAAAAATATGAATATTTTGAAAACCTCAAAAATTTTTTAGTTTTCTGGCAATTCGCAGCAAAAAAAAAGACAAAAACCTAATATTCTGTTTGGTTTAAAAATGGTCGAATAGGATCATTGCACCTCCCATTGACTTCTACTGCATGATGACTTTACTGCTTGGCAAAGTTTGATAAAGGCTTCTGTGGTTTTTTAACTCAATAAATCTCAAATGTATAAAGTTTTTTAGAACTATATGAAAGTACCAAATTTTGGCACCTCTTCGTTAACTTTGTGGCTTTGGCCTTAGATTTGAAATCCAAAGCAGGTAGAACCACTGCTCTGTGCTCAGTAAAATATTGCCTTCATGGGTTGGTAAGCAAGAAAAACTGTGCTGTAAGACATAAAGATCTGTGGTGTTAAACTCTGGAGCTTAGTAAGAATACATCTTCATGTTGTGCTTTCAAATGTGTTAACCACAGGGGCCATTTTACTGCAGCATAATGTAAAGGGTTATAAGAAGGTAAATAGAAAGGAAATATTCATACAACTTAAATATTCTATTTTTGTCTAGTAAAATATTAAAAGAAAGATATTTGAATAGAAAGTAATCTGTCTCCTGCTGCTCAAAACAGTGGAGGAAACATTTTTTCTATCAAAATACCCTAAATAGTTATCACTGTGGGAAAACAAGCAAACAGTGCAATGTTCCTAAATAATTCATGTTGGGTCATGTGTCAAGATTATAATTTTTTGCTTTTTCCTTTGTTTGTGATTAAGGCAGTGGGAATATAATGTTTAAAGACAATTGTCAATTTTGGTGGTGATGGAAGAGCAGCAAATTAGATGTTCATAAAAGATTAAAGAATGGTAATAAATATGTTTTGAATATTGTCAATTATTTTGCTCACACAATTATCTGGGTAGCACAGCTTCATCTGCAGTCGTGTGCAAACTGGGATGTTTGCTCTCTGTTAATTGTGCATTGAACAAGTGTAATTTACAGAAATTAAAGGGACTCTGTCACATGTTTTTATTTATAAATTACAATAAAATATTTATTCTCAATAAATGTTATTAGCTGTAATATTGGTGTGTAGACAGTCATCTCAGGTCTTTACAATGGACGTGCTTTCAGATAAGATATTGTTTCTAATACTTAATGTAATTGGAGGAGTTGCAGTGGGATTTTTACTATTGAGTGTAATTGTGGTATCTACACCTAGCAACTAAGGTGTCAGGGACGAATAACCGGTTACCTTCCCATTGTTCTGTTGATAGACTGCTGGGGGGAAGGAGTGGTATCACTCCAATATGCAGTGTAGCAGTAAAAAACAAAGTTTATCTGTAATATCCAGCCTGGAGTTGAACCAGGAACTTGGTGTTTCTGGGCTGTCTGGCTTACCATTGCTCTATGTGAGCAGACATTTTGCTGCTGCTTCGCTGCTTGTCCTGACCCTGGACTGTGACCTCAACTACCCTTCTGGTCCTGATTTGGTACTGTATTGTCTGATCCTTGTTATTGACCCAGCCCGTCTAGGGAAGGGAAGCTCAGCTAGAAGTTGCGTTGTGTTCAATCGATGATGTATTCATTTTCTTGCAATATATTATTCTTATCTAATCTTGATCAATGTGTGTGTGAGTTTTATTTCTATCCCCGTATGTGATAAGTCTGTCAAGGGAAGCTTGGCAGGACATTTTGTATGTGATAAGTCTGCCAAGGAAAGCTCTGCAAGACACAATCATAATATTATCAGAGCACCAGTTACATGACCGAGGGCAGCTGGGAAACTAACAACACATCAATTTCTATGTCAGATTTCAAAAATTAAATATGAAAAAATCTGTTTTCTTTTTAAAAAATGTATTTTAGTGTAAAATTCTTCTGGAAAATCACAAGTAACTGTTGCATTTTGAAAAAAATGTGATAGAATTACTTTAATAGAAATCCAATTTTGGTCAAGATTTACAAAAATGTTAAAGGCCCCTATAATGTCATCTTTTTGTACCAAGCATACCATATACCAGCTCCAATACCTGAATTATCTTTTTAAACACTTACCCCTAAATGTAATAAAAGTCACTAAGTTTGCCCAGTAACCCATAGAGATGTTTGCTTTTAAACAAGTGACCAGAAAATGATACCTGCTGATTGGTTGCTATAGGTTACTGCTCCTGGGCAAATAAAAGTGCCTTTTATTACATATACTCCATAATCCTTTCTCCATCTACCTAAATCACTCTAAAAAAACCCTATAGCAGTACATGTACTCTATATTCCAGATGAAGGCAGTGGAGTTACTGGTTGTCTGCCTTCTTGTCAGTGTTGCAAAATTACATCTCTTTCTTGAAGGAGAAGGATGGTCTCAATCACCAAATGTTAGTAACCCCCCAGTGACTGTAATCACTTACTTAATAACCCAGGTCATTGCTTCTTGTAGCAGAACAGTGGATTGAGTTACATTTCCTTGAACAACACTGAGAGATTCTGTTCTTCTGATCCTCTTTCTTCAACCCCCCAGGGATGACATGTAAAAAGAGTGTCTTTTTGGTTAAAGCTTGACTTTTCCCTCTACTGTTCATGCATACCCAGTATTCATGAGAAAATATTTCACTGGGTTTTGCAGAGTTTTGCCAGTCTATTGGCGTTTTTTTTTTGTTTTTTTTAAGCAAAAACGGCCAGTTAAAAAAAATGTTGCATAGTTTAATAAATGTTTTAAAAATTTTTTGCATGAAAATCTCCCATTGCATTTGGTAAATTTTTTGCCATTTTGCCTTAGGCATAGAGGCGGGGCAGATAATTACTTTCACTTTCCATTCAGCACTTCCTAGATGCCACAGCTCCCCACACATTCCCCCAGTTCTCTTAACCATTTAATTGTGTAGCCAGGACATGAGGATAGACATCGGGTCCCCCATTCTGGTGCACAAACAAGATTCTGAGATGATACAAGGCTTGCCTTAATAACAGTGTCCACAAAATGGCTCCTGCCTGCTTGCTATAATTATGAATTCCCAGATTCAAGAAAACAAGATTAAAATAATTTATATAGTGTAATTAATGTTCATTTTGCTTGACTAATGTGATAAAATAGGCTTTTGAATATTTTTTTGGGGTGAGGGGTCCACTTTAATTGACAGATATTTTATACAGAAACTCACTCTTGAGAATACTCCAGAAACTGAAATTTCTAGATTCCAATTCCAATTTCTGCTGCCTGTTTTGCTGTCCCTCTGCCATGTAGATAACAATTAATTTCTATATAGTCAGTGAAGGTATTGCATGTTTGTCACTCTTGCTTTCCCCTCAAATGCAGAATAAATCAGTGATTTATCATTTATTCAACAATGTGCCCCAAAAATACACTCTTCTGAAAACACCCAGGCTGCAAGCATTCCAGAAAAAGCATTCTCTTACATGTGCTAGGAAATGGCAGTTATACAAGGCAGTTGGACAAGGCATTGACAAGGCTCATGGAACTGGATTCCCTTGCAATCAAAAGTGAACCAGGTTTGTTTATCCTGTATTTCTCCTCTTTGCACTTTCATGCTTCCTAAAACATTTTTCGCTGTGCTCCCCATCAAGTCACAAATCTATACAAATCTCAGCCTCTCTACGTTCCTTTCCTTCCCTCTCCATGCCCGATCCGTTTGGCAATGAAATGGTTATGTATAGCAGTGAGTTTGTTGCAATTCTTTAACCTTCTTGTGTTTACTGAAACCTGGCTTTCTCCTACTGATACTACTTCACCTTCTGCCCTGTCCTATGGGGTCTACACATTACTCATACTCTCAGGCCTGGAAACAGACTTGTTGGTGGGGTAGGATTGCTTCTCTCTCCCCACTGTACTTTTAAAGTTCTTCTCCGTATTTGAGGCTCATTGCCTTAGGATCTTTTCTCCTGTTTTACTTCACATTGTTGTCATATATGAACCTCCTGGACCAACTTCACAATGTTTTGACAACTTAGATGCCTGGCTTCCTTACTGTCTTTTCACATCGCCGTCATCTCTTGTCCTAATGTAACTATCTCTGTCTACTACAGCACTCTCACCACTGCCCATAATGAGCTTGCTCCTGCAAAAACTAAATATTCTAGACCCAAACTACTTCAACCTTTGAATACTACTCAAACAAAAGCTTTGTTTTGCTGCACTTTTTTTTCGTACAGCATACAATGGAGTCTATAAGCATATTCTTGCTGCAACTTTGTTTGCGTAAAATACACAAAGAGTTTTGCTTCAAAATTTGGCAGCAATTTAGCAGACATATTCACCAATGGTAAAAAGCTAGATTTTGCCACAAATCCATACCTGGTGAAAATATTTCATCATTCCTATAAAAAACAAATCTACATTGATAGTGTGGGGAATAGAGAGTCTCAGCATTTGATTTGTAGCACAAAGCTTTTACCAGGTAAGAGTTAAACCATTCCACAAACTTTTTAATTAAAAAAATGAAGACACACTGAATGTATCTGTAGAACTTATTTTAATTCAAAGAACTTATTAAAGTTCAATTTATGTAGTCATAGAACATTTCAGTAAGTAATAATCTGATTTTAATTCTGCTAATATCATATGTATAATCTCGCATTTAAAAAATGTACACAATTATCTTTGCTGATGCTTCTTTGCTTCCAGGTCTGTATTCGTCTTCATGAAATGCTTATTTCTATGAATCAGGTGTGTTTTGTTTTTTTGTTTTTCAAGCAGTATAAACATTGGCCATTAATTGACATGATTCTGGGTGCCAACAAATGACATGTAAAATGGTAGCTCCCTAATTTCTGGAATTGGAGTCACTATGCTCAATTATATATAAAGAAGGGATTAAAAAAAGTGAACTAAATATTACTGAATGGTGGGTGCAGGAATTGGTGTGTACCATATGGTACATATGTATGTAAATGGCATTATTATATGTTTAAAATAGGGAACTCCACAATTTGAACCTTCATCTTGAGCCATCCCACTGAACCCCATTATTATCTACCTTAATGAAACCAGGAGACAAATATGGGTGTAAAATGGATGCAGCATTTATTCACATTTTATCAGATAAATAGGACCTTGCCAGCTTAATTCAATGCAATATTCTAAAGCCAGAATTTAACAAGAACAGCAGCCTTGTTGCCAGTCCTGAATCTGCAGTGTCTCGATGATAGGAAATCCAAGCAGGCTGTCACCTAGCACAATCAGTAGTAGCATCTGTATCAATCAATCCACCGTGCAGTCACAGGAGACAACCTCCTTTCTTCCTCTTCTAAACTTACATGTGCAGTACTCTGACAAGGTCCTACCGCTGCTGTGACAAATACAACTTAAAATACATTATCATATATCCACTGTTTTGATCCAGAGGAAAGTAAAAACCCCAGCTTAAAACCGGTGCCAATTATGCTTCAAGAGGGGAAAAAAAGTATCAGCATATTCAGGAAAACATCAATATTGAGTTATTAATATGAAACATAAAGAAGAAAACTCCAGACATTTCACAAAATGGCAGTGGGAGGGATGTTTCTAGCTTCTCAGAAGATAAGGAAGTGAATTGCATCTTCCCCTGACATCTCTACCCCAGCCCAGCTTTCCCCTGCCTTAACTAATTCCTTCTCACCAAATCACAGCTACATGCTGCCCATCTCTAACCTAGACCAGTATAATCTGGCTACTGGTCATTCGGATCCCTTGTCATGCAGCCCCTGCGCTTATAGCTCCAGGGCTTTCTTACTCTTCAAATGGCAGTCCACTCTAATATCGTAATTTATTATGCGTTTATACAAAAACAGTTTGTAGATTTCATAAAATGTGTGCAAGCTTCATACAAAGGCTATGAATGATAAGTCATTCAGCATACAACTGTGCATTTACAAGCAGCGATATATACATTTACATAATTTACATCTGGGCCACAGCGGAGTAAAGATGAAGCAAAAATGTCATTATAGACATCTGATGGGCATCATTGCTCTGGATTATAGTTAAAATTATATAAAGTATTCCGGATCATTTAGCCAATCAAATTTGGCCCATGAAGTAGTTGCTTGTGCTTTATTCAGACTGTACTTAGCAGACTGAGCTGCAGAACATTCATCCTGTCATTTATTGCTATAATATTATCTCTCTGGTCAGGCACCCACAGGTTTTGGATTTCTGTTGTATTAATATTGAATTAATTTTGGATTTAAAGGGATACTGTTATGGAAAAAACATGTTTTTTTTTTCAAAACACATCAGTAAATAGTGCCACTCCAGCAGACTTCTGCACTGAAATCCAATTCTCAAAAGAGAACAGCAAAGCAGAAGTTACATGACTGGGGGCAGCTAGGAAACTGACAATATGTCTAGTCCAATGTCAGATTTAAAAACTGAAGATATAAAAATCTATTTGCTCTTTTGAAGAATGTATTTCAGTGCAGAATTCTGCTGAAGCAGCACTATTAAATTAAATGCAATAAAAAAAAAAACACGTTTTCCCATGACAGTATCCCTTTAACTTTAAATATCCCCATACCAGACTGCATATTTCTGGATATCTTTGTGGTACTAAAAGGGTTATAGTCATTCATAAATAATGGGTACAAAAATTTGCCTGGGATGCGACTCATGCTCTGTATTTAGGACACCAAGCCAAGCTAAAATAAATGGCAGCAAGATGAGAGGGCAAGGACAGCCTGAGGTGATGATGCATGATTCATTTTGAAAAGCGGTTTGGGTGGTAAAATACAGCTGACATATGTAAAAATGACAGAATTATTGGAGAATTGCTTTAGACAGTATTAAAGTGATAGAATGTTCATGTGTCATCCCACTATTTATAGCTGAGAGATGAAATAAAATAATAAGGTTATGATCATTAACATAAAAATAGCACAATGCTGTGAAATATGTTGATGCTTTATACAAACATGTTTTTGTTATTATTATGAATAATAATAATGTTTGTCATTTTTTTTTGGGGGGGGGGGTAAATTCTAAAAAATATTCCAACAGAACAGAGACCTAACATAACACCTGGCATATGCATATATGTATCAAGTATAATAACAATGTGGGAGGTAAGTGATCATAGTTATTATTAATATTATTTTTAAAATTACCCAGTTAATTTATGGGAAGGTTAAGGCAAGATTTTCTGACAGCAGAAACAACATGGAAACAAATAATGTTTATAAATTGATTAGCAAGTGAGAGTGTTTTGCTGGAACATTTGCTTTAAAACTTTATTAAATTAATCTAAGCAGCAAATCCCTTGGAACTGCATTTGAGTTGCATGTAATCATAAATATAATGAGTGCAGTCTTAAAACAGTCCACCTAATCGCAGAAATATATTTTTTTACTTTGATATGAACAACATTGTTCATATAAAATCCTATTTCTTTCTTTCTGAATTTCAATTTCTCTAAAATGGCTTTACTGTTCTGTGCATGCCAAGCTGTAGTTATATGTTTCAAAGTACAAAGTAAGCTGTAATATTGATATTTCCAATAATTCAGAATTCTCTCTATATCCTTTTATATCAACAGGTCTCTTCTGTATTGCAGATAATACACCAACAATAATAGTAAACCAGGTTTAGTAACCCATAACATCCAATACATTGTTTGACTAGCTGACTACTTTGAGCTGCCAGACCCTGTAGCAAGTTTTGCTCCTTTTTCCAACATTACCCCATAAAGGGTTAAGCAAATATTCTGGGAGACTTTCATATGTACTTTGCCATAGCCATTTGCAGCGCCAGTGTAGTAACCATGTAACCAGCTTTTATTTCCTAATTGCAATTAGCCTGAGCAAAGCAAATATATTGGTTGCTGTGGGATACAGCACTGATGCTAGTTAACATAGGGTTACCAGATCACTGAATTCATTGCAAGTAATTAGTTAATTTCAAGTGATCTGATAATTTCATACCTATAAAAGTATTGGATCCATTACTTGGGAACTCCTTTATCCAGAAAGTTCAGAATTAGGGGAAGGCCATTTTCCATAGACTCCAGATTAGCAAATAATTTGATTTCATTTTTCTCTGTAATAATAAAACTACCTTGTTGTTGACTCCAATTAAGATATAATTAATCCTTTAAGGAGGGAAAACAAATATGTTATGTTTTTTTTTGTAAACTTAAGTTATGGAAATCTTATGGAAAGACCTCTTATCCAGAAAAGCCCAGATCCCAAGCATTCTGTATAACAGGTCCCATACCTGTAATTACAAGGGGTATGAGTTGAAGTTCAAAATGGGCATTGTATAGTTTAGTTAGATATTCATTAATTCATTAGAACACATTTAAATATTCAGTGCAATCAGGTGATTTCAGTTGTCATGCATTAGTACGTTTTCAGTAGTAAGGGCTCTTACACACGAGCGTTTTTACCTGCGTTCCCATGCGTTCCGTTTTGCTGCGTTAAGCCGCAGGGGAGCGCAGGTAAAAACGCTTGTGTGTAAGAACCCTAAGGCAAACAGTTTCACACTGCCTTGCAAAATAAAAAGTGTGAAGAAATCTTGGGCTTTAACGGAAACGTCCAATAAAAGTAATTGTAATGTATCATTTCTTTTTGCCTACCATCTTAATCATGCATCATGCACAGAATAACTGTGGAAGAGTGAAATAAAATCCTCTGACCCATTGATTGTAAGCAATGATATAAGAGCAAGGCACATTGAATGGTGATGTATCTCCATCTTGTGGTATAATCTGAATAATTTATAATGCAGGTGTAATGGGGGGGGTTAACTATGACTTGTGCCTTTCCTGTTATGGTGTGGTCCGACCTTTCAGCAGGGGTAATCTTTCAGTAAATTACAGCAGGCAGTGAGTTGTAGTCAAACATGGTCTCTTTATTGTCTTGACCTTCCAGTTGTCAGGGCCTGGCGGCTCAGACAACAGAGGAGTTAGGACAAGGAGGAAGCACAAGGGTTAAATTCTGGTTCACGGTAGTCAAAGGGTTCGAATAAATTCACGAATCGCCAGCGAAATTTCGCTTTGCGAAAATTCGCCAGAAAAACGAGTCGCGCGCGCCGGAAACGACGCGACGCACCAAAGTTGACGCGACGCGCGTCAAAAGCGTCCCGTGACTCGTTTTGCTAATTTTTAGCCAATTCCCCTCTCCCGACTCTACTGCTGCTGTAGGGCATTTGTTCTGGGGGTTTGTTAACATTTGAGAATATATCTTATAAATCTTAGGTGGCCCTAAGGTGTTTAATCATGTGCTGGGGGTGCTGTGTTATCCACAGGGGAGGCATATGGATTTAAAGGTATGTCTTAATATGACAATTTTATTCACATATGAGTGATATAACATATTTCAGTTTACATGGTTGGTTTCTTTATTATTAGGCAGTGTTACATTCTAATCACTATGCAGGCACATGACTACATGAAAATACTGAGTGCATTATGCAGTTAATTTCCATTCTCCTCATCCATTCCCTCTAGCTCTTATGGAATCAGAGATTAGAAAGCAGAGAAGATTTTTACTGCAGGTAAATTTGCTGGTTTTTCCTTTCCACCATGTATGTTGTACACTGTACAATTTCTGTCCTATTATGTGTGTACTATCTTGCAATGAGGCATGTTAACCTTTGTGAACCTGTCAGTAGTTATTAATTTCTCGTGAAGAAATGAGAAATTGAAACCCCATTACAAGTCATACATTACTTTATATAAGCTCCATGGCCTCTGTGCAACACTGAAAAAGAACTGCAAAATAAGTGGAAATGATCACATTCCTTTGAATCAATACAAGCAAAAGTTGGGAATTGTTAAGACGTACAGTATTTTTTAATGGTTCTAATATGGGAATGATACAAAGTAATCTTTGAGCATTCTGAGCATCCCCTTTTACAACATTAAGCTGAAAGTATAGGGCATAAATATGCATTGAATACAGTAGGGTACAGATTCTGCCGGAATCATTGTGAGATGCATCAGTTTCCTCTCCTTTTAAACCAGACCAGGTTTATTTATCCTTTTACAATTGCACTGTAGTTAAAATTGGCTTTTTATTGTTAAAAAAAGTGGTTAAAGACAGCACTGAACTGTATGGAGTTTCCTATCATAGACTTTCACACTGCTATTTTAATTGGTTTGAAGAATAAAGATCACTTGTTTTTTTCCCACTGTCCCAGTGTGATTTTAATGTGATTCTACAAGAGTAACAAAACAGGGGGTCAAGAAAAAGAATACTGGGCATAAATCATTTTGTGAGCTCTGCATTCAATTCCTTAGAGAAATGATACACAGTAGAGAAACCAGTCAGTGATAAAGGGGAGTGAGAAAGGAAAAGCAACATCATAGAGAAGTTTTCGTTCCAATAGAGGGCAATAAATACACATTATAGCTTTTCTGAAAAGAGAATTGGAATTAAGTTGATCACACATGCATGGGTTAGCTGCAATTAAGCATTTCTAGGCATGGAAGGCAAACCGACTGCCTCTCTTTTTTTTATGTTTCAATTCTGTGGGTTTTGCTTTATCAACCCTCATTTTTACTGCCAGGTTTAAATGTAACTATTTATTTGGTGCACTGGAATGATCTGATTTCAGATTTTTCAAATCTCTTTTCCCCACATGTGATCTGCACTGGGAATCAAGGATTCAAATAGATCCTAGAGCCCTGAGCTGCTGCTGAACACTAGTGATCGGCGAATCTCCCGAGTTTCGGTTCACCAAAAAATTTCCGAATTTCCAGAGAAATTCGCGAATTGGCGAAAAATTTGCGAAACGAGTCGCGGCACGCTTTTACGCATGTCGCGTCAACTTTGTCGCGTTGCTATGATCCAGGACTTCAAACTTGTCACAGGGGGTCACCATCTTGGAAAGTGTCTACAACACTCACATGCTCAGTGGGCTCTGAGCAGCTATTGAGAAGCTAATCTTAAGGGTCATCGCAAATCACCAAGCAGAAAATTAGGCTGCCCTCTAATATAAACTGAAGCTACAAGGCTGATTATTAAATTCTGATGATAATTCTACTGGTTTCTGTGCTGCTGTTTAGTATTATTATCTG
>CM044432.1:143382047-143394826 GCA_024363595.1 Xenopus borealis | reverse complement strand
TTTTCAACATTAACATGCGTTTAGAAAACGCATAACTAAACGCCCGTGTGTAAGGGCCCTGAGGGCCCTAATAGATAACTCTCTTCATATTCCATGTCAGGAGCCTTGACTTCAATAGGTGCTGCAGCTAATGAACAGCTGATGCACAGTGATGTTATAATCAGTGGTGGATCTGCTGCAACAGAAACCAGACTGGTAGTCTCCAATTACCTCCTCTGCTAACAGCTCCAGCCTGTTGGCCATAATCATTGATGAACACCTTGTATCCCACATTTAGAAGTTTGCCAAACCAGGAATTAAATGTTTAGTTTAGCAAACTAGAATAAAGAGAAAAGCATTCAATTAAAAGTCAATATTTTGCTTTTCATTTATATGTGTAGGGGCCCATGGGAACATGGCCTCTATGGCATAATTTACGTAGCAGTACCTAATTTCCTAGTTTCTAGGTTAAAACCCATGTAACCATGTAACCATTTCTACTTATTTTGCATACCCTGTTCATTGGTTCTCAGATTGATGACCATATCCTGCCTGACTGTAACATAGTGTTTTTCAGGGGGTAGATGTTCCATTAAGCCTGGAGTCAAGGCCCCAGAAGCGTTAGGCCCTAAAGGGACAACCCCTTTAGAGAAGTCAGGTACTGGGACCCTCTGAATGAGGTTAGCAAGCACATGATATAAATTGTTATAGCACTCTACAAGAAGAGTGAGACAGTCAGATTAGTTAGCAAGTCCAACCAGGAGCATAGAAGTGAGTTGCTCTCCCCCAGGTTCTGCTTGCTTGTAGAGAAAGGGCCACAGTACTGACAAGGGAATTAGGTTATTGTTCCCTGTTCCATGTCTACTGTAGAGGATCTAGTCTACACCTGGAAGGTGTATACTTTCAGCTCCCCATGCTATTTCTTCAGTGCTGCATATGCTACACCCATGCTTGTACCTTGTACCTGTAACCATCCATGCTGTTGAACTACTTATTATTTCTGTTTGCAAAGAACCACTGGTGTCCTTCTTTTATTATTTTATACTTTTGGCAGTACAGAGGTGATACTTTCAACTTAGCAAAAGCCCATCCTGTTTAAAGAGGACTCAGTGTAGCCCATGTCTAATTCTCTAGTTGGTATTTGCCTTTTTAAGTCAAATTAGAGTTACATGAGGCTGACATTTTTATACTTTTATCATCCAAACAGTAAAATGTCTTCAGTTTATCACAATGGGAAATGCAGTTGTTGATCATCTGATGGCAGACAGGATACACCTAAGGGTTGAACACTAAAGTGAGACATGTCCTGGACCGATGTGCTGAGAGGAAGTGCATGCGACAAGATGGATGAGCCTAATATAATGTAAGTAATAGAAATCTTGTAGCTGTGTGCATCCAACACAACGCTACTGTTGATACGAACACCTCACATTGCATCTTCTTCCGAGAGTCATAAAGTGTTGGATACATGCAGCTACAAGGTCCAGTATTCCTATTTCTTACATTATATTCAGCGTGTCCCTCTCATTGCATGCGCTTCCTCTCGTACCAGATCGTAACAAGCCACACCGTGGAGTTCAGCCTTAAGTCCTTATTTTAGTTGGCCAGATGTAAAATCTAAAGCTGTACAGAAAGTATTGTTTAATAGTGCATACCTTATCCAGTGAATTAGCCAGTGAAAGCTTATTTGACCATGTATGCAACCAAACCAGGATCATCAGGCAGGTTTAAAAATTCCATCAGCCTATTGGTGGCCAGAACAGGCAACGATCCACTCATTATGGACCTAACCCACCAAGCAGAATTTTTCTTTTGCTCTGCTTTTGTCTGCTTTAGTTGGCAATACATCAATAACTCTTAAATTATTTACTTGTCTCTGCTGCAATGGAGCAAGCATAACATTGAAGGATAGTCCAGATATGTCTGCCATTTCCTCACTGCTTTCCAACATTTGTTGCGCATAAAAATATTAGACACGAAAACCTAATTTTTCAAAGAAAGCACCATTTAGGGTTTACTTGCTTCATTTTCATTTAGAGCTTAATATATGTAGATATATATTTCTCAAATGGGCTGAGCTAATGATATAATGTATCATTTTCTACGAATGTCATAATAAATCATATAATATAATCATAATCATATAAATATCATTATACAAGCAAATCATGTCCTAGTGAAATAAGCATTTCTTTCATTGAAGACAAAATATATGGCAATTGCTGTTTGTTTTCCAACTTCACTAATAGTCTGCAACAAGAACATTTTATAAGAATCAGGGCAGAGAAACACAAGCAAATTTGGGGAGATTAGTTGCCCAGTGACAAATCTCTTTGGGGGATTTCTTTGGGGCAACTAATATCACCGAACTGTGTCCCCTGCCTTCTCACCAGCTAAAATGTAAATTGCCAGTGGGATGACTATTACAGAACTTCGTTTTCCAAAGTTGCCCAAAGTTTTCTCGTGAGGCAACTTTGGAAAACGAAGAGACCCGAGTGCTATCCCGCCGGCGATTTGCATTTTAGGCAGGGAGGGCAGTTAGGGGAGATTAATTGCCTCAAAGAAGGTGAGATTGTTGCCGGGTGACTAATCTCACTGAATCTGCTTGTGTGTCACTGCCCTTTAGAGTACTGAAAGAAAGTGCACTACATGCCAGAACTACAGTAAGTGTACTGGAACATGACCTCTAAGATTTCAATGCTCATAGATAATTATCATAATTTACTTATATGGTGCCAGCAAGTTACGCATCACTTTTATTTATAATAAACAGGGGTTTTTACAATAATTTAACAAAGCATTAGAGAATAAGTATGGAATTAAAGGGCCTTGCTCATAAATGCTTAAAATCTGCATTACCACAGCCCAAGCCAAATTACCGATTGTCCATAAGCATTACATGAAGTCAGCTTAGATTCATTTACAAAAAAGGGGGATTGTGGGTGCACTCTTATGGCTAAGTTAGAATGTGTTTAAGTACAATGGAAGTGCTATTGACTTGGTCAATTAATCAATGCACACCCCCTGGTCTCCTGTCTAAGTAATTCAGTATATATGCAAGTTCATGTGTTTAAAAAAACAGGGGGTTTTAGTTACAACATTATTATCATAAAGTTGATAAGCCACCATTCCACGTCAAGGTACATTAAATACCACATGGTGGTCCCTAACTTGTTTACCTCTGGTCATAGAATAAAAGGTATTGTACCTCTCTGCATAATAGCATTACTTGGAGCAAATGTCTCCTGAACCTTGGTTTCAGTCTGAGGGCTAAATCCTCCCATACCACTAGCTTGCGGCTTTTAAGGGCTAGCGCACGGGGGAAAATTCATTGTCTGGCGACTAGTTACTTGGGGAGACTAATCTCCCTGAATTGCTTACCGATGTCTCGTGCCCGCTAAAATGAAAAGTCACCTGCGCCTATTCGAGCCTCAATTTTGAGTGACTTAAAGGGGTTGTTCACCTTAGAGGTAACTTTTACTATAATGTAGAGAGTTATATTCTGAGACAATTTGCAATTAGTTTAATTTTTTTATTGTTTGTGGTTTTATAGTTATTTAGCTTTTAATTCAGCAGCTCTCTAGTTTGCATTGTCAATTTGGTTTCTAGGGTCCAAATTACCCTAGCAACCCTGCAATGATTTGAATAAAAGACTGGAATATGAATAGGAGAGGAACTGAATAGAATGACAAGTAATATAAAGTGGCAATAACAAAACATTTGTAGCCTTACAAAGCATTTGTTTTAAGATGGTGTCAGTGACCCCCATTTGAAAGCTGCAAAGAAACAGAAGAAAATCATTAAAAAACTATGAAAAATAAATAATGAAAACCAATTGAAAAGTTTCTTAGAATTGGCCCTTCTACAATATACCAAAAGTTAACTTGAAGGTGAACCACTCCTTTTAGAAAATGCTGTGCCACGTGTGAATAGGCGCAAGCGACTTTTCCTTTTAGTGGGTGCGAAACACGTGTCAGCAATTCAGGGAGGTTAGTTGCCCAAAGAAGTGGCAATAAGTTGGCAGGCGGCAAATCTCCCTGAATTTTCCCATGTGGACTAGCCCTAAGAGAGAGACTGCCCAAACCAATAAATGAAAAATAAAATGTAAAAAAATTAAATAATAGAAAAACAAAGGTGAAGTTGTATGTATAAGTGCACACTTGAAGTGTGTATGTGTGTGTGAGTAAAGGTGTTAGTATAAATAAGTGTATAGATGTACAGCAGATTAATTAGCCAAATCAGTAGCACTTCTATTACTTAAACACATTTTAACTTAGCCTTAGTAGTGCACCCACACCCCCCTTTTTAGTATTTGAAATGTAGCCGGAAGCTGTGGCTGAGATTCATGTGGTTTGTAGCAACACCATACATACCCCATTTAACTAATAGTGGTCCTATGTCCTAACTGTGATATATGCTGTGCCTGGCACCAAGTAACACTTTTGCAACTCTTTACACTTGTTACACGTCTTTATTTAGTTTGTCTTTTATAGTTATTTTTGCTCACACCTATACTCTTACCTATACTCACAGGTATGCTCACACACCTTTTTTGTGTTGCAGCCAAGATTCATTATCAGTAAGCATTACAGGTCACATTGGGTTGTTCAGTTATTAAAGGGATCCTGTCATGGGAAAAAATTTTTTTCAAAATATATCAGTTAATAGTGCTGATCCAGAAGAATTCTGCATTGAAATCCATTTCTCAAAAGAGCAAACGGATTTTTTTATATTTCATTTTGAAATCTGACATGGGGATAGACATATTGTCAATTTCCCAGCTGCCCCAGGTCATGTGACTTGTTCTCTGATAAACTTCAATCACTCTTTACAGCTGTACTGCAAGTTGGAGTGATATTACCCCCTCCTTTTCCCCCACCCAGCAACCTAACAACAGAACAATGAGTAGGTAACCAGATAACAGCACCCTAACACAAGATAACAGCTGCCTCATAGATCTAAGAACAGCACTCAAGGCAGGAAAAACAACAGCCTGGGAGAAAGCAGTTCCCTCCTAAAGTGCTGGCACAAGTCACATGATCGGGGCAGCTGGGAAATTGACAAAATGGCCCCATGTCAGATTTCAAAACTGAATATAAAAAAATTTGTTTGCTCTTTTGAGAAATGGATTTCAGTGCAGATGTCTACTGGAGCAGCAATATTAACTGACGCCTTTAAAAACATGACATTAAAATTAAATGGTTAAAAAAGCCATATTTCACATACTGAACTTATTGTACCTGACTAAAGTTTCAGATTCTCTATCGATTGATTCCACTAAATCCTTCCATTAATTAGAATGGCAATACTTATGGACAATAATGCGCAAGTTCGGATTAGGTCCTAACTTCATCAGATGGGTCCAATTACTATACAAAACCCCTCAGCTCAGATTAGAGTAAACAATGACAATTCATAAACATTTTTTTTATCCCGAGGCACGTGACGGGGTGACCTCTATAGCCTCTTCTATTTGTAATAGCTATAGAGCCCTTGGCCCTAAGGATTCGTCAAACATCAACAGTACAAGGCTTTTGGCTAGGTCCCCCAGAGGAAAATTTGTCCCTTTACTTTACGTTGAAGACCTACTACTATTCCTCGGAGATTCTAAAAGATCCCTAGAAGAGGTCCTCCACATTTTAGATGACTTTCAGGTGTGCTCTGGGCTAGCCATACATAGGGAAAAATCTGTGATTATGCCAGTAGACCCCCTCGAAAGACAGGTAAACACTATCAAAAGGTTGAAATGTGTTGCATGATTTAAGTACCTAGGCATTAACATATCTGCAAACATCACAGACTTCATGGTAGACAACTTAGAACACATCCTAATTCATTTCAAACAAGCCCTCACTATGTGGGCCAAGCTCCCTGTAACTATGTGGGGATGGATAAACATATTCTAAATGATATACCTGCCGAAATTTTTATATGCTTTGCTGAACTCACCAGTCTATATCCCACTTTCATTCTTATAAAGAGTTACATCCTTGCTTATTCCCTTTCTATGGGCCATTAAAATACCCAGAGCCTCATGGGTATCCTCAACTGCCCCTAGAGATAGGGGAGGCCCCGGTCTCCTGCAACTCCTATTTTATTATTTGTCAGGGCAGCTATATCATATACATACATGGTTTAATTGTAATGAAAACAACCCATCAGCTTGCAAAATTTCAAAAGTATCTACTCTCCTTATATCTCTGCACAAATGTTCCTCACCTGCAAGAACTGCAGGACTTATTTTGCTGGCCCCAGAGGTACATTCGATCCCGAAGTGATCTCCTGGTAGACTCCAAATTTCCCACATGATCCCCTCACTAGGTCCAGATGATTTGAACAAGGCCACAGATGACCTTTGTGGGTTGTTAACATCTATTACAGAATATCTTATTCAGTTTAAACTCATCCATTAGTTATACCTTACACCAGCCAAGCTAAAGAAATTTGGGAGAACCAATGAGGCATGATGCCCTAAATGTAGGTTACCAGAAGCCACATTTGATCACTTAATATGGGACTGTCCACTAATTTCCAAATACTGGGCAGACGTTAAAAGTCACTTACGAGAACAATTGGCATTTCCCAGAGCTTGTACACCAGAGGTCTGTCAACTAGGAATTTTCAAGACCAGAATGCTGATTAAAACGGTGTTGTTCTATGCTAAAAAGGCTTTAGTTTTGAAATGGATGGCTCCCCAACCTCCCACAGTACAACAGTGGTAGTTGTTGATAGGAAAGTCATTGGAAATATAAAACTGACATATGAGGCAAGAGTATGTCCTACTAAATTCGAAAAAATATGGTCCCCCTGGATGCAAGTTCACCCAGAACAGGATCCTTGGAATGTGTAAAACCAAAAGGTATGAATGACCATAATAGCCTTAAATTTATCTTATAAAATGTATTATATTTAATGATCACTGCCATCTGAAGAAAGACTTATTAAAATGTGGAAGACTGACATTCTTTCCTCAGGTATTAAGAACCAGTTAGACTCTTGCTGTGTAAGTAAATAAATAAATGTGTAAATAAACACTACTGATACAAGCGCTACAAGCTGGTTATCTATATATAGCAACGATCACTGCTTACTGCTTACTACATGTCTTAATTAGGCTTTCTTTCAGCAGTACGTATGGTTTACCAGGGATAGGCCAAGAATAGGCAATTTATCTGGTATGGATTCAACAGGCTTAATAGACTTGTAAATATGTACACATTATAACGGATGGATCACATGACTTACCAAATCGGACTTGACTGAACTAAATTACCATGAATGTGAAAAAATGTTGTAATTGTTTTCACAACATTTTATACTACAATGTATCATTTCTGTCACTTTAAGAGGTGAATTGGTGAGATTCCTGGTTTTGGAAAGGGTATTTATTCCCATAATACCCTGCACTTTGCACACTTGATAAAGGGTTTTACCCAAAACATGTACATGTTTTTACACTGCTAAAATAAATGAAACCTTGCAGTTTGAAATTACAGCCTTAGGGCTGTTCATTCCATCTCTACAATTATCCTGATAATTGTATATTTTGAGTTGATCCCTAAACTCGGTAAGTGACAGCAACCATTGGTGGATTTTCATTAAGCCTCCCCAAACATGTCTAAAAAATTTAAAAATAAAACATAAAAAATCATCTGTCTCAACAATGTATCTATTTGAGCTTGTCTGGTGGGAGGGTCAGAGGGGTGCTGCTGATTAGAAAAAAAAACTACCTGGTGACTCCAAAGATGTTATCATGAGATTTTGCATTGAAAATCCTTTGTGATTTCAGATGGGATCTGAGTGCCAAGCACAGTTACTTGGTGGCACTTAGTTTAATCCAGGAAGGTTGTTTGTGCCAGGGATCAAGAGACAAAGCAGCTGTTAATCTTCCACTTGCTTGTCTGGTAGGTGCAATTTACATTGCATCTGAACTCATCTGAGTTATTGCAAGGGGTTATTGGCACAAAAAATAATGGGCAGTTCCACTGAACTATTCAGGTAGGTGTTAGCTGAAACTGTGAAGATGTGATGCAGTTGTTATAGGGATCATTCTGACCAGATGACACTTTCACATCTCTGTGAGTTTAAGTGAACGCCTACATGTCACATGACCAGTGATACGGAATTCTTCACTCAGCTTGATCAAAGCAAAGCTGAAAGAATTGCTATAGCTGATGGGCAATTCATGGTCTCAGAGGGAGTATGGGGAAGGGTTTCTTCATTGCTCTGTCTCCAAAACAATCACCTAGAAGACAGGACTGGACTGAGAATCAAAATAGGCCCTGGCATTTCAGGTACACAGATGCCCAATTAGCCCACATAGAGGCCCAAACAGCCCCCACCAGCCCACTAAATACTGACTTTCTATGGCACCTTATAGCAGCCCATCTGGCATTTGCCTAACCCACAAATGGCCAGTCCGGGCCTGCTAGAAGATACCTGTCAAAAATGTACTATATGTCCCAGCCTTTCTCATAAAAAGAAATTAAGTTAGTCTGGCAAGATCTACTATGCATAAAACCATGCTGGCACAAACTAATAGTTCTGTTATTTGCTATGAAGTCCAGTATCTTATCCTTTATTAACCCTTCGAAAAGCTTTCTTACCACAAACGCCAGACTAACTGGCCTATAGTTTTGAGGCTGAGAAGGGGATCCCTTTTTGAATAGAGGTTTGGCAATCACAGAGCTAAGCTCGCTAAATACCTTGAGATGAATACCATCTAGCCCCGGACCTTTGTTTATCTTAATATGTCCTAGTCTCTTTTGAATTTTATCTTGTATGAACCATGCGTCATTAGATGTATTACTGGAATTGAGACTATTAATAAGGAAACCTTCATTAGCTTGTTCCTCATTTGTGTAGACAGACGAAAAATATGAATCTGAACTTTTTGTTTGTTCTGATCAACCAGCTGACCCCCCTCTGATATTAAATGACTGTGTTAACACTAAATGCAATCACATACTCACAAGAGGAAATATCAGAGATTAACTCTATCAGCTGGACTGTAAGGTAATGGTTAAGGCTGCCAAAGAGGAAAGACATGTAAACTGTATTCACATATGGTACCATCGCCTTGGGCATAGAAATCTTGAAGCAATTCAAAGGCTAGTTCAGGACCAGCATGCCAGTGGTATAAATATTGATGCATGTAGTACGCTAAGGAAATGTACTAGCTGCATAAAAGGGAAAATGACAAAGAAACCTTTTCCAAAATCTAGCAACAGCTGAGCTCATCACCCCTTGGACCTAATTCACACAGATCTATGTGGTCCAATGAAAACTCAGAGAAGACATATTTTCTTACATTTATTGATGATCTCTCAAGGTACACAATAGTCCAACTGCTGCATAGCAAGGATGAAGTTCCAGAGAAGCGTGAAGAGTATCTTGCTCAAGAAAGCAATACATTAAGCAAAATGTCAAAAACACTCTGTGCAGACAATGGGACTGAGTATACAAGTGGCAAAACACAAGACATTCTGAGGAAACAGGGAATTAATTCCTCCAATCTTGACAACCTCGACCTATCTCTCTGCTACCTTTCATCTCTAAACTACTTGAGCACCTAGTCTACAACCGACTAACCTCATCCTCTCTGACAATAATCTACTGGACACCCTACAATCTGGCTTTAAGCCACAACACTCCATTGAAACTGCCCTGACCCGACTAACTAATGACCTTTTAACAGCTAAAGCCAACATTAATTTCTCACTACTAATACTACTTGATCTCTCAGCTGCTTTTGACACTGTAGATCACCCTCTCCTCCTCCAGTCCCTCCATTCACTTGGCCTTCGTGACACGGCCCTGTTCTCTTCTTACCTCACTAATCGTTCCTTCAGTGTCTCCTACAATGGAGTAGCATCTTCTCCCCTACCTCTTTCTGTTGGGGTTCCTCAAGGCTCTGTCCTGGGACCCTTATTATTCTCCCTCTATACTTCCTCCCTCTGCAAACTAATCAACTCGTATGGTTTCCACTACCATCTTTATGCCGACGATACTCAGATCTATCTCTCTTCTCCTGATCTCAACCCAGAACTCCTAATTCGCATCTCCTCCTGCCTGTCCGCCATCTCTACCTGGATGTCGCAACGTTACCTTAAATTAAACCTCTCTAAAATGGAAATGGCTCTCTTTCCTCCAACTAACACCAGTAACATCCCGGAAGTATCCATCATAGTTAACAATTCCATTATCACCCCGTCTCCCTAGATTCTGCCCTGTCATTCACTCTCTACTGACCTGCTACTCAATACTTCTCTCATTACCTCCTCACAGGCTCGGATTCAAGACTTTGCAAGAGCTGCTCCCCTCTGGAATTCTCTCCCACGGTCTGTCCGACTTTCTCCCAACATTTGTGCTTTCAAGAAATCTCTTTTGAGAAGCCAACCCTCACTCTTAACTACCAAATGCAACACTACATACAGTACCACATTTCTCACCCACTTAATTCTTATGTATAACTCCCTTACCTTTAGATTGTAAGCTCTTTCTGTATAGGGCATGCCTCGCCTTTTTATGTGCATTGATTGTGATTGAATGTAACTCCATATGTATGTAATTCATGTGATTTAGTTGTATAATCACATTTACTTTAAAGTGATACACAATATGTTGGCGCTATAGAAATACATGTTAATAATGAAATAATAATAATACCTAGGAATCCATATACAAAGAGAGGAAGATTGAAGTTTTCTGTTAAATCAAAGTTACAATATGTGTGTTATCCTCAATCAGTTTGGCATGACAGAATGCATACAGTAGGTGTGAGCACAGCAATGGACACAGCCTACTTAAAATTTGAAGGAGAAGAAGATCTTCTGCCAAACAATGAAAAATACAGAGAAGCAGTGGGGCACTCTTGTACATTGCCACCACTACATGTCCAAATATATGTGCTGCCATGTCAATTCTTTGCAGATATGCAAGTAAATCAAAGTCAAAGATACTGGAATGCAATTAAAATAGTCATGCAATACCTCAGTCAGACCAAACACTTAAGTTTAAAAATAGCTTCAAGTGGTGACCTAGAACTCACAGGATATGTGGACTGGGCAGGTGACCCCAGTACTCGCAAATCTACAAGTGGCTACTTGTTCAAGTTAAGTAATATGACAATATCCTGGTCTAGCAAAAAGAAAATCTCTGTGGCATTATCTTCTACAGAAGCAGAATACATCTCAGCAGCTTTTGCTACTCAAGAAGTAATTTGGTTGTGCCAACTTCTAGAAGACCTTGGTGAGCCTATGTCTCAGCCAACAGTTCTATATGAGGACAACCAAGGATGTATAAAGCTTTCAAACAGTGAAAAAATCAATGCCAGAACCAAGCATATTAATGTTAGACATCACTACCTGTGGAATATACTGGAATTAAAAAAATTCGATCAATCGATAAAATTGTTCGAATCGAACAATTCAAATGATTTTAACCATTCAATCAAATTTTTTTTATTTTATCTAAAAAAAGTTGGAAAAACCCTATAGGAGCTTCCCATAGGGTTAAACAGCAATTTGGTAGGTTTAATCTGGCGAACTAGGCAATCAAATAAAAATGTAAAGGGTAAGTAATTCGACCATCAAATGGTCAAATGATTGAATAGATTTTTATTTGATCTAGTCGAATCATTCGATCACATTTTTATGTTTTTTCATATGCATTTTTTGTGTTTTCATATGCATTCTTGGAATAATAATGTTTTTCTCTCTGTCTACTAGAATTCTCACTAAATTAAAAAAAAAATGAAACTCAAACCCAGTTCCCCTTAATTTACCAATAATTATTCTTGAAAAAATTGGTGCAAAAAAGTAGCGACAAAATCATGCAACAATTTGAATTGTGCTACTTTTTCAAGTTGTTGCTGCAACTGAAATTTATCAGATTATCCAATGAAAACTAGATCAAACAGCCCAAAACGTTTGAGACTCCTGAAGGTAAAAAACAGCTTCCAATTGTTAAAAGACCATCTGCCATTAACTTATACATGATTTCAGGGAATATTTTTGGATTCAAGATTAGAGTTTTTCTCCTTTAAAAACTCAACCAAATAAATGTAATAAATAGGCCTCTTTATGTAATCTACAGAGATTTATGGTGGCATAGATGTAACAATTACAGTCTTTCTTGGAAAAGAAAGATAGATCGTTTCAATACAAACGCATAGAGCTGAATCGTCAGATATACAGGTAAAAACAATAGAATTCTACCTGTATCTGACGATTCAGCAGTATCAATGACCGATGTTAAGGGTGACTTCAAAAGCATCCGATCAAAATGTTCCATCCAGTTGATATTGGTCAGCTCATTTCCCACCATACAAGCACTGAATATTGTACGAAAATCACTTCATATGATATTATATGTGCGCCTATGGCCACCTTTATAGGCTTATTTATCAAAAATTTAATTTGTTGGTTCGTGAGTTTTTTCTATTTTGAAAATTCTAATTTGTGAGTTTACAAACTCTAAAATCTGGAATAAAAAAAAATAGCTTGAATTTTGCCTAGGACAAATGCCTTTGACTTCTACATGAAATTACCAACTTTTATATGCAGATCTAGATGATCTAATTTTCACTATTTGAATACCTTAAAAAATTAATAAAAAAGTTTCAATAAAAAATGTTTGCCTTTGGTTATTCTGTGAAATATGCTGATGGTGTATATTGTGCTATAGATGCTTTAGGCAGTAGATTATATTATTATAAATTTTCTATTTTTGTGAATTATAAATTATCATTGCTTATGTTTGAGGGTGGTATAACTGACTGTGAGGCATCTATTTATTGT
>CM044432.1:143347358-143365406 GCA_024363595.1 Xenopus borealis | reverse complement strand
TTGTTAAAATGTGCCCTTACCTGATCCTCCTGGATGGGATATACACTACAACTGAAGGAGGGTGTTAGACTAAATTTCCCCAAATTACCCTTTCTAGAGCTCAGGGTGTATGGGTATGTGTAGGAGGCTGTTAGGAAGAGACTCTGGGGACACATACGTATACAATAAATCATTTTGTGTCAAGGTGCTATTTTGAAAAAAAAAATTAAATGACTAGAAACAGAAATCAATTTTTGTTAAGTGAAATTTAGTGGTTTACTCAGTATCTGCATATTCATAAACATTGGTACAGGTGTTGGAGTCACTTTTAAGATCAGGCATCAATAGCCTAGTATATAGTATGCTTCCAGTATGTATTTTAATTGCTGTTTCAACCTACAATGCAGCATTTTTCTCATGATTTCATTGTAATTGCAGGCAACAGGGGGAGATGCTCCTTAAATTGTTATGTCATGCCTAATCAGACATAATTCTGCTGAATTGCTACTTTTTCGCATGAGTAATCCCTTTGATGCAATAGCGCTGAACCTATTGAGCGGCTGCTGGAGGAAGCCCCGGATCTTCCACCTGGTTTGGTAGTAACTCCAGTGTTCCTACAATGGCCTTAGTAAATAGGTGCAACTGAACTTAATTCACAACAGGGAGCAGGGGGAAGTCAGAGGTGAAGAGCATAACTAGATTAAAGAGCAAATAAGATTAATGTACGGGATTTTTATTACAGTAGTAACATACAGTAGTATTGTTAATATGTAGACACTGGGTTTAATTATATTTTGCCACTAAATTACCAGTACTAGAAGATGCAGACTAGCATAAACTGGTCATTTACTTCCTAAAGGTGAGAAATATTATGAGAGAAAGGAAACTATTGAACACTCTGCCTGAAAGTCATCATACAGTAGCATTACTGCTGTGTTTTTACACAAACCCCTTTACTGTCATTTTCATCTATCATAATAAGCAAAGAATCTATTACACACCTTTTCAGCCCAGTAATGAAACATCTGCTTAAAGAACTGCTTATTTCCTTACATGTATTCATCAGTCAGACATAAATCCCTTGATAAACCAGACCCCAATCATAGCATGCTAATGAAGCTTTCCTAATGTGCAGAGATTCTGTCCGTTAAAGGCTAAAGATACTGGTAAAGTGTTCACTGGATATCATTAAGATTATTTTTAATCTTACATTTTTAGCTTCTTTTGAACTCAGTTTTTCAGTAATAGCAATAGGAGACCTCTCTTGAGGAAGTGATATGTCACGAAACGCGTCAGACATCGGACACTTTGTATATCAGATGCTGTAATGAAATAAAATATGTACTTTTAACGACGTATGCAGTGCTTTGAAGTGGCTCTTGTAGTGCGCTGCTGAAGTTGATGCTGTGCCAATTGACGTTCTTCTTAGTGACAGACTCTGGGCGGCTGCACACGGGTCTCTTTGTGGTTGTGGTAAGACTCATCTTTAATTATATACACATTTACACAAAGTGTTGGCATCCGGCTGTGGGGAGATTTTACCGATTGAACAGTCCCCAGTCCCAAGTGAGGGGTCTGAGGCTAGATGCACCCGGATCAAAAAGTGTTTAATGTGAGCCACATAAAGATCTCTAACAAGAAATTTACAAGTATAATATGGTCTTGCTTCACTCAACTGAATTATCTGACTAATTGATTAAACTTGGTGAGGCCCCTGAATAGAGTCAGTCACACACGAGTGTGGTGACCTACTTCCACATGGATTTGGTTCTCTTCATTAAAGAATATTCAACTGAAAAAGAAACAGAACCCCTAAAATCAGTATATGCAAATGTTCCACCATCATTCATTAATGCGTTAAAATCTATTTATGCAAAATGGGTACTGTGATTAATAAATAGTACAAAAGTAAAAATATAGTATATATGACATACAAGTCTTTCTAGCCGGCTACTACTGATTAACCTGTTGCCTAAAGATAAAGTGTTTTGGGCCCTAGGCTGATAAACAATATGCAGTACTTACCTCACAATCTCCCCATAGTAGACAGCAGCTAAACAAGTCTAAATATAAGTGCTCCAGCACTTGGCCACTATTTCACCATCCTAGTTGGTAAAATACCATTCAGTGCTAGGCTGGTATTACAAATTTACTGACAAGGAAATTGTTGGCCAGATAAAGAAGGTAGCAACCCTAAACATGACTAGTACTAATAAGAACTGATCCACTTACACCGGGTCTCTTTACCCAGCCTTAACCTGTAATAAGACTTGCCTTAGACCCTGGTTTATTCTTTGTCTTGAGATGGATGCAGGGAACACTCAGATTTAATTTATTCTCATGGATGAATTCAGCAGAAAGCTGACCTAAATAAAGAGGGTCCCTCTACCAGCCTGTCATTCACCTGACCTTCCCATTATAACAAGAAATTCAGATTTTCTAATGAATTGTGTCCTCACTAAGCCAGTTTCTACAAAGCAAGCCATGGCACATTTACATCAACGCATTTGCTTAGCACCTTACAAAACCGAATACATATATCATGAGTAAGTTTGCTTAGCAAAAGTAGGTTACATTCCGATGGAAACAGTATAAAGACGTTTGAATATAGTTTGATAAGCCTCAATGCACACAGTGTTAGAGATAGACGCCAATGTTCTAAAAGAAATAAGACATTTCTAATCGGATTAATTGAATTGAATGGCTCAAAGCATATTTATATGGTTTGATAAAAATGGCATCTTGTTTTAACACATTCCGGATTGTCAGAATTCCCCTATTCCAATTTTAGCAACTCTGTCCATGCACAAGAATATAGTCAATATAAAGAGAATAGTTTTGTCTCAGATTAATTGGAAATATGCTATTGCATCCATAGCATCTGCATTGGTAAAACGTACAAAATACATAACCCCCTACCTAGAAAATGCTCACAGTTATGCTGCTGGGGAAAATTTGAGTTGCAGACACATTTTGCACTTTGCATTTGTAAATCATCCCTTTAAAGTTTGATGTCTGAACATCTACTTTTGGGGACTGCATGCATTCAGTTGTATCATTGCTATTAACCAGATCACTACACCTACCGCAATTAAAAACATATTAGGCGAATGCACAAATAACCCTATCAATGTTTGTTTTCTTACAGTATATGCAATGTGCAGAAATTACAGATGAAATGCAATTTGCAAAATGAAATGAAGGAAACTACAGACTTTAACATTTCTACTAAGTATTTCCCCTGTGTATGTTTGTGTGTGTGTAGACAGATGTCTTGCCTATATTTTTGCAGGGGCAGTATCAATTCAAGCAGATAGAACACACTCAACTGTGACACTCCATTAATTGCAAGACTCTGTGATGATTCAGCTACCACAAACCTGGATTTTTCATGGTTTGTAATCAGTTTATGAAGATATTCAGTACCCAGAAGGGATTAAAGGATTTTAACACTGAACCATGGTGGGTCATTAATGAAATGTAATGTCCAATATTTAAACTCAGGTTCCTGCATGTACAAGTAAACAGGCATTTTAGTTTGTTTCAAATTTAAAGTAATCACCATTTTTTAAAAGAATGTGTTCTCACTGTCCACTCTGTTCTGTTGCTCCTTGTCTAAATGTTTATTCTCTGATCAGAAAGTCAAGCAAATCATCCCAGAGGAGTCATTCCTACTGCACCTAATTTGCACGTCAGTCAGATGGCAACAGACGAGGCTTGTCTGCACCCCTTGATGCTGTGGTCTGCACCTCACACCAGAATTTTTCATTATCCAGTGTGAGGCACAGTCTGCAGCCAAACTGGGGGAAGAAGTGCTGCCTGCATGAGCACTGAGTAACCACTTAGTGCTTTTGCACCTCTGCCTCCAGTAGCTGTAAATAACCCCTACCGTCCAGTTAATTGCAATTGCAGTTAATATGTCCATAAGGTGTATTGACAGATGTTACAGTAACATGGAGCCTTACATTCTAAGTTATTTTAGCTTAGAATTTTTTTAGATTTGGCTCTTAGTTTCATCAGCATTTCTTTTTCTTTAAATGCATACCCTTCATCAAAAGGAAAAATACTTTGAGTTCTAGGACAGTTTCTCTCCTGGCAGCACTGCATCCTTTATTTTTCTACAGGGCCAGTTCAATCTTTAAGTTTATCACTTAAAAAGTCATAGACATGCAAGTCAAGGAGAAACAACTTCAGTTCCAGTTTTTCCCCTAGACTTCAATTTTCACATCATAAAAAGTGAGATACATTTTTTTCTGAACTGAATTGCTTCTCAAATTGAATCTTGTCTATAACTTTTCATGCGATAAACCTTTTCTTCACTGAATTGAATCTGGCCCACAGACTTCAATAGAGAGCTCACGGTTCATCATGTGAAAAAAGTTTTTCCAGAATTGAGCCTACGTTTAAGGGGTGTTCATCCACTCCACAGCAGCCACTTGTGTTTTTTAAATAGATAGATAAATATATTGTGGTGAGAATGTGTGCTGTATAGTGACGGGCGAATTTATTCGCCAGAGGCGAATTTGCTGCGAATTCCCGCGATTCACCGCTGGCGAATAAATTCGCGAAACGCCAGCGAAAATTCACCAAAAAAAATTCGCCAAAAAAAGAGTTGCGCGTCGTTTACAACGCGACGCACGGCGAAAAAGGCGCATCAAAAACGCGACTCGTTTTGTTTCGCAAATTTTTTCGCCAATTCGTGAATTTTGCTGGAAATTCGCGAATTTTTCGGCAAAGCGAAACGGGGAGATTCATCACTAGTGCTGTACAATTTTTCTTTTTCTGTTCTGAAAGTCCTGCATAGATGTAGGCACACCTAACTCTTTGCAGCCCTTTTCATGAAACTTCACAGCAAAGGATGAGTCTGAAATGAAACATTTTTTGTGTTGGGTTACTTTTCTGAATTTAATTGCATCTCAAAAAAAATCTAATCCATGAGTTTTCATGTGATAAACCTTTTCCTTGCTGAATTGAATCTGACACAATGTGTATTACAGTATACACTCACCCCTAATAACACTGTGCATTCTTGTCTCTGTTGCCCTACTTTGGACCAGATTCAGTTCAATGGGAAAAGGGTTATGTGAAAAGTCATGGACAAGATTCATTTGAGCTGCAATTTAATTCAGAAAAACATAGCTCATGATTTATCATGCCAAAACTCTATTGAAGTGTATGGGAAAAAACAGAATCTAATTTGTAGAAAAGTTGAATCTCGTCCATGATATTTCATACAATAAACTGTAAGATAACTTTTTCAGACTGAATTATATCTGGCTCTTTAAATTTTATTGTTTGTTTGTGTTTGCCCAAGAGTCCCATGCACCCACCTCAATAGCAGGTGCTCTCTGGCTAATTACTCCTCACAAAGGGTAGCGGGCTGTAATATTTGGTCAGTGTTTGATGTTGCTGACATCAGGGCACAGCAAAATCAAGAGTAGCAATTTCAGTATGGTGAATTAGCTACATAATTTAAAACATTTTAGTGCACCAAAGGAATAAAGAATGTAAATTTAAGTATCCTACAAGAAATTAATTATGTGTGTTATGTTTTGTTGGAGTCTGCGTCATTGTTTGTTCTTATGGTTGAATTTAAAGGGTTTCTGTTAGTTGTTCTAGAAAATAATGAAGTTGGAAAAGAAATGTCAGTGGCAATCTTAAAATTTCAACCCTTTTGACAATACTGATCAGTGTAACAGCATGTCTACTTGTTATTCCCATTGTAATAAAGATCACCAAAGAACCAATGCACTTCTTGAATACACCTCTGGCTCTTCTGTTAGTAGCAAATAAAAGTGAATATCTTTGTGGTGCAAAGTATTACCATCTAATGAGTTATTTTTGTTACAAATTATGAGTTGATGCCACCCAGATTAGTACAATTATCTGCTGCATGGCAAAACTACACTGCACAAAGCCTAAGCAGAATTAATTTAAATTTGGCCAGCCATGCTTAACGTGATAGAAGTAATGATTCTGAATAGTTTTTATGAACTAAATGCAGCATGATTCTTCCTTTTTCTCCATGATATACAATATTCATTAATATTAAGAGACGTCTGAATATAAATTGCTTCTTAAATATTCATGATAGGAACTTCATACAGTATACAAATCTACGGTGACATTAAATTGTCACTTTTTATTTACAAGGATGAGAGAGTTCAACATGATATAGCTCAACAAAACAACTGATGCAAAGCTCCCACTTTATTAATATGTGTTGTTTGTCTAAGTGACATGAATAAAAAATGACAAATGCTGAGATTCTGAATTTTAAAATTAGGGTGAGCCAGGCAGGCCAGTTTAAGTAGCAGGGGTTAAAGAGGAGCATTACTCTTCCCGACTGACTGTCATTCTTTTTTTAAAAGAAAAAAAAAATCTATGGCAGAATTGTTACACCAGATATATAAATATTAATCATGCCATGCCATGACCTGAACTGCAACTCATTCACAATTTTAAATCATGCAGCCAAACCCAATTTTTGTTCGACTGTAATTTTCCCATATAACAAAACCTTAGAGATGTCAAACTATAACAGAGTTGGAATAAACACAAAATATTATAAATATTTTATATACGTACAGTAGAACAGTGATCCCCAACTTGCTTGCGAGCAACATGTTTCTCACCTACCATTTGGATGTTGCTCTCAGTGGCCTCAAAGCAGGTGCTTGTTAACAAATTTCTGGTTTCAAGATTTAGTTGAATAAAATCCATGTGTACTGCCAAATAGAATCTCTTGTAGGCTGCCAGTCCACATGGAGGCTACCAAATAGTCATTCACTGCCCTTATTTGGCATCCCCAGGCACTTTTTGCATGCTTGTGTTGCTCCCCCTGCTATGTGTCTATAAGGTCATCTAAAACATAATCATGTCTTCTCACATGCACCTTTTCTCTAGAGAAAACAACCACAACAGTCTAACCTCATAGCTTAAATTCTCCATTCCTGCAGTCTAGTTGCACATCTCTGCATTCTCTCAAGCTCATTAATATCCTTCTTAAGGACTGCAGACCAAGACTGCACTGCATACTTCAGGTGAGGCATTTCCAGAGGCTTATAAAGATCAAAATATGTTTTCACCCCTCAAGTTAATGCCTTTTTAATGCAAGACAGTACTTTATTTGCTTTACTTGCCATTGAGAGAAACTGATTGTTATCCACAAAACACCCCAGATCCTTCTGAATTAAGGATGCCCTCCAAACACACAACCATTCATCGTATAACTGTTATTTCTACAAAAGTATATCATCTTGAAATTATTAAACCTTATTTTACAATTTGATGCCCAGTTTTCCAGTTTAGTCAAATCACTCTAAAAAGTGTCAGCATTCCACATGGAACTTACAGAGTTGTTCAATATGGTATCATATAGTATCATCTGCATTAGTTTCATCTGAGCATTTACAATGCCACTGCCTGGGCATTAATTAAGTTAAAAAGGAAAGGTAAGACCCCATATCACTACTGATTCATTTACCACCACTCTATACTTCAACCAGTTTGTTATCCAAATTAAAATATTATGTCCCGGCCAATGGTCCTTTATTTACTCCCTAACTTTCTATGTGGCATTGTATCAAATACTAAGGAGATCATATACACTGCTACCCGAAAATCTAGGGTTTTTTGTATTTTTGCCCAGATCCACTGCATATTTTTTAAACTTTCAACAATTTTGCTGTTGAGCCACCTCAGACCTGGTGAAAATATTTGGTGGGAAACATATTAAAAACAGCTGGGATTAAAGCTGGCATAAAAAATAAATACATTTTCAGGAACACAAAGAGAAAAAAAAACAATATTTACATTTAAAACTGCAGCAGGAGAAAACATAAATCTTTGATAAATCTTCCCATAAATGTCTGTTAGATATTGTTACAGTTACTATTTGTAGGACCACAGAACCCCTGCTATAGTTTTATATGGTACATTTAAAAATTTCCATTTTACCATTTTTCAAGCACCTGGCTCCAAAGCAGTTGACATGGTTCTCATTTTATTACCATGAGTCTTTTACTAAACATTCAATATTTGGATTGTGTAGAACAAACAGACAGCTATTTTCTGCCAGTATTCCCTGTGGCTGGTACTTAGATGGCAAGCTGTTTACCTTATAAGGTGACATGCTCCCCCTTCCTATGAATTGAAAAAAATGAGACTAAGCCATTAGCCAAATGAAGAAATGCAATGCATTCCCAGCTCTCGGCCATTTTAACATCAAACTAGCAAATATCCTACACAGACTCTAACTAGATTACCCATCAGTTTCCCATACTGTGAAGAAAGAGCACAAATTGCTCTACAGTCGCTTGTCCATGGGGAAGCCATTGATGTGGCAGGCAGAATAAATCCTAAATTGGGTACATCCATCATATATTTGAACAAATGTTTATATAAAGCTTGTGGCAGTTCCCCACAGCAATGCCACCAGCGAAGGCCATTTTACGATAGCATCTAGGCAAATCAGGTTATACATTTAAATGTCTATTTGTAGTTACTGTGTTGTAATGATTCAAAAGAATTTTAAAAATAGCCAAAGTTTTTGTACTGGTTTATTCCTATTTCTCCTATTTATATTACACTTGTAAGGAACTACGCAATTTATTTTAAATCAGAAGTGATTGGCATGCTATTATCCAGCAGGAACCATAATTACATCTCAATATGACACAGATAAATTCTTAAGTCTGTTGCATTTAAAGACACAATGATTCATTGATGAAGTGGAAGGTCTGCCTGGGCTCTTTATAAATGAAACCTAAGAATACAGAATCCTATTAACAGGTATCATTTTCTGGTTATCAGTTTAAAAGCAAATATCTTATTGGTTGCAAAAGTTGCTGTACAAGGGCAAATTTGTGCCTTTTTATTACATAAGGCAGTGCTGGCCAACTTCTGTGGTACAGAGGGCCGGAATTTTTCTGGCCTACTTGGTGGAGGGCCGATAATGGAAGTCAATCCCTGTTCTTAAACCACAAGCACCCATTAATTGTAGTAGCACACCAAAAAACCAAATGGTTGGTGCGCACTGCAGGGATATCACTCATGAAAAAAGTTGTCATATTAAGACATACCTTTAAATGCATATGCCTCCTCCTCCCCTGTGGATAACACAGCACCCCAGCACATGATTAAACACCTTAGGGGCCCCTAGCAATCATTTTCAAATGATAACAAACACCCAGAACAAATAGCAGGCTTATCTTCCACAGGCAGAGCAGGGCACAAACAAGCAGAGTACAGCACACACAGGCAGAGGATGGCACACTCAGGCAGAGGATGGCACACTCAGGCAGAGGATGGAACACACGGGCCTAGGATGGCACACACAGGCAGAGTACGTCACACACATAGCACACTACATACACTGACACAGTGCTGGTGCTCCTCCAGCAGTTTGTATTGTGAACGAACAGGCGAACAATGTGTCAGGATCGCGCCGCCTGGAGGCTTACCTGCAGCCCCAGGGGGCGTGTCCTATCTTCTCTGGCGTCGCTCCCACAATGGCGGCGCCCATAGCCGCAACGTGGGTAGCGGCGCCGGCGTAATGACGTCATGGCGCTGCAACGCTGCAGCACTCTGACGTCATGCACCTGAGCTGTTTTGGAGCCAAAATTGAATATTTAAAGGCGCATTGGACGCCATTAAGGCACCCAATTATAGGATCCATTGCTATTTGTTCCTGGGTGTTATTTTGATCTTGATTCCTGTATTTTGACCATTGCCTGGACTTTGTATTGTTTTTGCCTGCTAATATAAACCTTTGCCTGGACTTTGACCTTGATTCCTGCCTGATCCTTGCTTGTACTGCGTTTTTGGACCCTTAACCCCCAAGCTTCCTCCTTGGTCCCTACTACTTCCCTAGGGTGCCTATTAGGCCTACCCTGATACAATGGGGGCAGTTTCAGTCTGGGTCTCAGGTGTGAACAGTACTGGGCTTTAAGGGTGTTAACAATAGAGGTGTCACAAGAATGAACAATGCAGGGGGCATGTGTGAACAATACAGGAGATTAAAGTCTGAATTTGAGGTTTAAAAAATGCAGGGGCCACTGTAGTGATACCTTTTACAGCTTTCACATGGTAAGAAGACACAACAGGCATACTTTCTATATGGGGTTCCACACAAGGTGGGCCACCAGTTGGACAGCCCTGAGATAAGGGAATGTGTTTAAACCTTTTGAACATTTTGTGCTCTCTCACTTTAGAGACATTTCCTGGGGGGATTTTTAGTTTACATAAAAAACTATACATGATTTTTTACACATCAGCAGAATCTGAGCTTCCACAACCTGCTTATTGTTTTGGTGTATTTCCCCTTCTAGAGATTGAGAGCTCTACATACCAACATTGCCATTTTTCATTATATTGGGAATGATTCAGTAAGCCTCAAGTATCTCAAACATTTCAATTTAAGATATGTATATTTTATGGTGATTTCTGAACTCCCAGTAGTAAATTACCAAATTTTCAAAGCACTACACAGAATATGGGAAAGCCCAAAAATAAAAAAAACAGTAGGTTTACCTCAAAAACCATATATATATTTTTTAAAGTATAAATTCTGCTAAATCCAAAATGGATAACCAGGTCTTTCTATTTCTAATTACCATACATCAAAGCTTTTCTGATCTGTATAAGAATGTATGAAAATTATGAAAAATTACCTCAATACTTTCACTTTGCAAGTTTGTATCTACCACATAGCATTGGGGACCAGGAAGAAACATCTTAAATATGAATGACAGGGGTTCACTGAACAGTTTGTTGCCCACTGCACATAGGATTACCAAAGTATCTGGCTCTTAAAGACCCCAAAATGAAGTTAGCAGAAACAAATTGTCCCAGAAATCACTTTAGCCACTGTATAATCAACACATTTACTGCATTTTTGTGGAATATAAACACAAATAATTTGATCTCCCAAAAAATATATGTATTTGGAAAGCACACATTCAGCCAAATCCAAAATGGGTAATTATATGTCTTTCTACTCCAAACTAAGGAGTCCCAATGCTTTCCCCAAATCTCAAAGCCTCCCCACACGGCATTAGGAACCAAGTGAAAACATCCCAAATAAGAATGCCAGGAGTCCACTGAATAGTTTGATGCCCCTTGTTCATAGAATTACCAAACTATGTGGCATAAGGAGGCACCCAAATGAAAATATGCATATACATTTTCACAGCTGACCCTCTGGCTGCTGCAATATAAGCACCCAGAGTGTGTATTATGTGCCATAAAACTCACTAAAAGTAGGGAGTAGGGACCCTAGAAAACCAGAATGGATAAATACACCTTACTCCTGCAAACTACCAATCTGCAAAGCCATGTTAAATGTAGCAGTTTTTATGAAATTTTAAAACATTGTCATAAAGCTTGCATTTTACCCCATTATCCACATTTTGTAACCAGCATAAAATGAAGCAAGGGGTCTACTTAACAGTTCTATGCCCAATATGCATAGCTTTACCAAACTATGTGGCATACAGATACCCCCAAATGGATATAGAGCAGATACTATATCAATGGAGAAAAAACAACAAAAAACAATGCAGAACATAATTTAATCGCTCAAATTCATTAAAACCACTAAACTCAATGTGTTTTTTTCACCTAGTGTAATCAGTAGTCAGAATCACAGTCTCAATATTTTAGCTTGGCAAAATAGGTTTTACGAACAAAAACAAGGGAACAATACCTATGCAGAATTGAAAATGCAATAAAATGGCTAAAACGCACCAAAGATTTAATAATAATTACATATAAAAGGTATTGCATAGTGCAGTTATGCAATAACACATTTTTACAGACAAAATAACAGACAATTACATAAAAAAGCAACAAAATGATGTAAGAAATATGTGTTGTATGCGTGTGTGCAAGTATGTGTAAGAGGTGTGAAAGTACAGTATGAAAGCCCCCAATCCCCCAAAGATGCATGTGTACGTGTAAGTGTAAATTTAAGTGTATTCGTGTAAAAGCATGTAAAGGTATATTTTGTGTGTGTGCTACACTTTTCTGGGGTATGTTGACAGCAGATGTGTGTCCAGGAGGGATGGAGGACTGGAGGCACTGAAGGAAGTTGTCCTCTCATTAATCCGGGTGGACGGGTGTCGCTGGGGGATACGGAAGTCTAGGCAGCAGAAGACATGTGTCCGCTCGATGCATAGGATCTGGAGAACAAGCAGGGATGGAACAAGTGGCAGGGACTAGCCCGATTGCCTTTTTGGAGTCAGGAAGGAATTTTTTCCCCCTCTGAGGCAAATTGGAGAGGCTTAGGATGGGGTTTTTGCCTTCCTCTGGATCAACTAGCAGTTAGGCAGTTAAAATAAAAAAATAAAAAAAGGTTGAACTTTATGGACGCAAGTCTTTTTTCAGCCTAACTTATTATGTTACTATGTTACTATGTAAAGGAGACAGAAAGTTTGTTTGCACTTGGGGGAGGCACCCCCAAGTGAAACTGCTTCTTCTTTCTTCGAGCAGTTGCACATGCGCAGCAGAACATTAACTAAAAAGTTGTCTATTTCATTCTACTGTGCATGAGTTTGCCTTGGGAAATCTGAAGAAAGAAGAAGCCAGAAGAAGATCTCTACGTGGTGCTCACTAGAAAAAACCTGGGTTGGTGCAGTTTTCTGCCAATGGGGTTTCAGGTAAGTCAATACAATAACAAATCTATCAAATATATGAGTCTGATTTTCTCACAAATTAACATTTTTTTCTCACAAGAACTTTTCAGAAAAAATTATTGATAGACGGGGGAGTCTGAGGTCAGAGTAGCTTTCAGAAAATAGTGAGAACTTGGATTTTGATAAATAACCGCATTAATGTATTTATTTCCCTTGCCATGTTAAATCTGTCAACAAAGTAGAACCGTTTTTATGTTTTTCAGGGGACCAGGAAAAAATTATGTAAAATTTGTGAGAATGTAAAATCAGGAAAATGTGTTAAAGTAAAGTTTTCTTCAATTACTGAAAGAATATAAGCACAGGATTCTGTTTTACTTTGAGATACAATAATTACTGTGTTAATAACAAGGGTTAAGCATTGCAGTGTTAATGTTACACTATGGGGCATGTGCAAGGCTTCTCTGTCTGTCACATACTGTACACAACCTAAAGCAATAAGTGATTGGTGCAGGACTGTATAAGGGACAGACTAATTGCAATTGACCATTTACAGGCAGAGCCATGGCAAAATATACATCTGGTTAGTATTTCATACCTCTTTATTTCATAAATAATAACATTCATAGAGGGAAAACAATCAGTTTTTGGGTACATCAGGACAAAATTTAGATGTTCGGGAAAGCATGACATAAAATCAGGGAAATTCACACATTTAAATGCATTAGTAATTGGTGAGACCACAAATATAAAATGTAAAATGCGGGAAAACTTAAAATCAGGGGACTTAAAATCGAGGTTTCACTGTAATTTGATGAAAACAGAACCCGAATGTAGGATTATGTCTGTCTTCTTATCTGCTAAATATGAGTATTTTTGATTGTGGCAAGCCAGTAGTAACCCTATTAAAACTTCATACAGTTATGCTGCTCAGTGATTCAATAGAAGAAAACATGAATTCAGCTGTGAGTTGCTAATGTCTGCCCACAGCTTCAGAAACGCTGGCATGAATGCTTTGCTGACCAATAAGCACAAACAAAAGCATAATGAGGTTATTTAGAGCTATAATGAATATTATTTACAAGCTGTTAAATATCTAACTGATTAAATATTTTAATGGGTTTTTAGCATACATGCAGTGAATTGCAATATTCATTCTCCCTAGTTTCACCCAATAGAAGTCTGTTAATGTAAAGTTCCAGAAAGAAAGGAATATAATATAATGTAATATTGCTCTTCACTGGTAAAACCGATGTGTTTACTTCATAAGCAAAAATGTAATTTACAGTATATAACAAGCTACAGTGTAACCATGGGGGCAGCCATTCAAGCACAGGATACACAGTAGATAACATACGTTATAAAAAAAATACCATTGTATACTACAAAGCTTATAGGTTATCTGCTTTGTATCCTGTGCAGTTTCTCCTTTTTCAGCTTTGAATGGCTGCCCTCATGGCTACACAGCAGCTTGTTTATATAAACTATTGTAGAGTTGCTGAAGCAAACCCAGAAGTTTTACCAGTGCAGCACAAAAGTAGATTATTTTTCATAACTTTAAAACACTTTTTTGGTGTTACTGTTCCTTTAACCACTGCAATGAGACTTTTATTGAACTATTTTAGTAGCAATGGATTTTTTAAAATATTTTGCTAATCGGTATACAGGGAACCGGTTATCCAGAATGCTCTGGATCTGGGGTTTTCTAAATAAGGGGTGTTTCTGTAATTTGTATCTCCATACCTTAAATTTGCTAAAAAATCAATTTAACGTGAATTAAATCCCACAGGATTGTTTTGCCTCAAATAAGCATTATTTGGGATCAGGTACAAGGTACTGTTTTACTAGTATGGCCTTTTCATAATTTTGAGCTTTCTGGAGAACAGGTTTCGGAATAAATTAATTTATTCTGAAGATGATTTAATGAGGAAATTATTACAGGTATGGGATCCGCTATCCAGAAAGCTCCAAATTACAGAATGTCTATTGACTCAATTTTATCCAAATAATCCATATTTGTAAGAATTATCTTGTTCTCTGTAATAATAAAGCAGTACCTTGTATTTGATCCAAACTAAGATATAATGAATCCTTATTGGGAGCAGAACCAGACTATTGAGTTTATTTAATGTTTACATTATTTTCTAAGGTATGAAGATCCAAATTACAGAAAGATCAGTTATCTGGAAAAACCCAGGTCCCGAGCATTCTGGATAACAGTTCCCATACCTGTATTAAATTGATGTGTTCTCCTAGCTCTGTGGATTATTTTGCCATTTAATAAATGCATGTTAATAATACAACTTGCTTTAAATACATTTTTTGGCTTGCATAGATAATTATAATAGCGAATTAGATTGAACAACGTTTCCCTGAATTACGCATCTAGTTTAAAGTCAGTAAAAAAAAACTTCTAACATTAAAAAACTTCTAGCAATATATAATTCAGCACATGGTAATTTCTGTTTCTAATATCTATACTTCCACCCTTCACATATTCCAGGTTTGAGTGCTTTGATTTGGGTTCAGCTGACAGCAGCCTGTACAACTGGAGGAAATGTAATATTATTGCACATGAAAGTTTTATCACTTTTTTTAATTTAAACACAAAGTTTCATGGTGATCTATAGCACAATTTTAAGATGGTTAAACTGTTTTTAAATATTTTAAACATTTGTTCAATAAAGGTGTTAATGACCAGAAGCTATAAACTACAACTTCTACATGAATTGATTTTTTGGGGAAGATATATATTTAAAATAATTATGAGCCACGAGGTATAAAGGTCATCTATATGTCTTTACCAGAATGTAAAAAATGTACTGGACAGTGTTTTGCTCGCTTGGGGAATCGTAAAATCTACAAAATCAGAATAACTTTAAAACACCCACAGCAAAAAGACTGAAAATAATTTTAAAAGAGAACTAAACCTTTACAAGGAAGCTGGGTAAAAAAGCTGTATATTTTGGGGTTCTGTAACAGCCCAAGGCAACTACAGCCCTTTAGCAGTGAAGACCTGCCCCCTCAATAGCCTCCCAACTTTTTTCTTCTGATTCACATGCTTTGTGCGGCCGTCAGTTATCTGACCTTAGGGACTGAATGACAATTTATTTACAAAATATAAATCTTACAGTACAAGGCTGATCAATAGACAGGCCAGCAGCATTTTCTACTTGATGATTTGTGACGCCTCCTAAGCTTAGCTTCTCAACAGCTGCTCAGAGCAGACAGAGCATATGCAATGCTACTGTCACTACTAACAAAATCCAAAATGTTGAGGTCCTGTAACAATATCGAAAGCCTGAATCGTTACTGTTATAGCGATTGTGAAGTTTTAGGCTGGAGCTTAGTTTACAAAATAAGGCATTTATACCAACACCAAAACCTGTTCTGAAGTGTTTAAGAGTATGCAAACACAATAGTAACACTGCAGACCAAAAGGAGTATAAGGTGCAAATTTACTATTATTCCCCAAAATTAGTTCGACCAAATTCGATATTCGATTAGCATTTGATCGTCGAATGCTAAAATGAATAGTTTTAGGCTATCTTTTATTCGATATTCGATGATCGAATACAAATTTATTCAAATTTAATATTTTTAATATTATTATTATTAATATTATTTAAATCATTCGATCATTCAAATGATTTGCACGATTAGAACGATCGAAGACTTCGATCGTACGAATCCTATTCGATCAGGACTTAGCCTCAGAAGCCTATGGGAGTGCTCCCATAGGCTTCTATTGCAATTCGGTAGGTCCAAAGGCAATCGAATAAACTTAAAAAATTAAATCCTTCGCTGATCGAATGATTGTATGTTCAAATATTCGTTCATTCGACTCTATTCCAATGTATTCGATCGTTCGACCATTCGCTATTCGATAATTGAATATACCAAAATTTGCATATTCGACTAAACGAATAAATCCTACGTTCGAAATTCGATTGAATTCGTTCGAACTTTGATCTATTCACGTGAATTTAGTAAGTCGGCCCCCAAATGTTTACAGCTGTTCAGTGCAAAGCAAAAATCTAATTAAATCCAATTAAAGCAACTCCCAGTTCTGCAAAGCCAATAATGTAAGGTAATGTAAGGTTCCTTACAAAATCTGACTGCTCGTACCCTTACCTACCTGCAGTGTGAGGGTGATGAAAGCAACCTTCATACTTAGAGCTATGGGTGATATGCGTACAGCCCCTTGAAAGATATATGGATTTGGTTCAGTGCTAACCAACAAATAAAATAAGCATAAAACTACTTTATTACTACTAAAGGGAAGGGGGGAGTATAGGATAAAGTGCATCACAAACATTGGTACCATCATGAGGTTGGTTGAACCTTAGGTCACATGGAAAAATTCATGGAAACATCACGCACAGACACCACATTTTTCCATTAAAGTTAATAAAGTGGCATGAACATTGATTACAAAATACTGATTTATTATATTTTTATTCAAGAATGTGTTTGTATCATTGTATTCTTTCCTCTGCTGAGGCAAAATATATATAGAAGCCAATGAAAACAGTGGCACTTATGGTCAATTTATCATGCAAAATTCAAGAATTCCTGCCAAACATACAAACAAAGTGTAACAGCCCACTGAACAGCCTATTATTTTACTAGTATACCTATAAAAACCAGACAAAAACAGATTTTTTGAATCCACAATCCGTTTCAGGCATCAGTTAGTAGCTCTATCATACAGTGAGCTTTTTTGCCATATCCAGAAAATAGTGCTTGCAACTTGAATAAAAATCACTTGAAAATACAGCTCTCCAGTGAACCTTCTACAATATACCTATAAAAACAAGATTTGAAGTAAATGTTTTAATTACAAACAAAGGAATGGAGCCAAAAACTTAAGGAGGGAGGCACTGATCACCAGGATGATTACTGCATTGTTGAATTCCATTATTCCCTTTTAAATAAAGAAATATATTATTATACAGACATATGTTTATACGTATTTTTACATTTGTTTCTAAATTTATTTTTAAAATATTAATGAGCTTCCTAGGCCCATTTCTTTTTTTTCCTGCTGAAAGCAATTGCAGCCTGATGCAACCAGAAGGCAAACAACAAAAATATCTGTACACACAAATAAGGTACATACTGCTGTAAAGTGTTTATGTGTGAATTTGTACATTTGTCTTACTTTCATATTTCAAGTCTTTCTTAAAGTATCTTACAAAAGTATGTTTGTAATCAGTGGCAGACAATTAGTATGCTTGAGCTGAATTGAGGCTTGTTATACACATGCATTTGTGAGTTCTATAAATATTGTTGCGTCTGTAGCTGCTGTTTCAGTTCAGTTTAGTTCAGTTTTAGGAAAAATCAGGTGCTACAGAAGCAGTAGAAATGAGACTCTCTGCCAAGTGATGACAGGGTGGCGAAACCTTTAGGTCTCAGTATGTGGGGTGTCAAAATC
>CM044432.1:143294843-143308682 GCA_024363595.1 Xenopus borealis | reverse complement strand
TTCAAAATTAAATATAAAAAAATTTGTTTGCTCTTTTGAGAAATGAATGTCAGTGCAGAATTCTTCTGGAACAGCACTTTTAACTGATGCCTTTTGAAAAATGTTTTTTTTTCCCATGACAGGATCCCTTTAATACAATATACTATGGAAGGACCTTGCTTAGCAGCATGGGTAAACAGGCCTGGATTTCGGGCTTTGGCACCCCTAGGCCACTGGGTCCTAGTGCCCAGCACCCACACACGCAAGTCTGCTGTTCACATCATCCCCAGTGCCCCAACAGGCAGTGTGTGTCCCCAGTGCTCTTTGGATTATGTGTGGGCAGCATGCCATCCTAGTGCTGGGCCTTTGTGGCCTTGCCACAAATCTGGGCCTGCGGGTAAGAGAAAACATTTTTTGGTTTACAAAATGTGGAACAGATGTAAACGTACCTCCCAACTGTCCCATTTTTAGAGGGACAGTCCCTCTTTTGACAGCTCAGCCCGCAGTCCTTCATTTTTACTGGAAAGTCATGTTTTTCACTGCACTGAACAGCCAGAAAAAGAAACAAAGTTTCTTACTTAACTGGCTTTAGGCAGAGAGCCCAGAACAGCTAATAGGTACAAATAAGATACTTTGTAACTATTTCTAGATAACCAAATAAGTAATTTTAAGTAACAATGATAGTGATGTGCAGGTCGAGAAATTCTCAACCTGCCCGACACTAACCCACCGCCTCCCAATCTGCACTCTGCCCGCTGTTGCCCCCCTATTTATAGGGCTCAAATCTATAAATTTAGGCCCTGAAAGCCAGCAGTGCTAAGTCGCACTAAAGATTTGGTGCAAGAATCAGCCTGAACTAGGCCCACCTGCAGGTTTTGGGCAGGACGTCATATCACTAGTGCCTGACCTAATGGCCTGCACAGTGAAGGATTCCATTAATTATCATTACTTTTTGGGTATCCAGTTTGGCACAAGAATGTGAAGAGTAGAAGTTTTGTCAATTAACCAATGTGTAAGCTATTTTGTTCAGGGCCCTTATAAATTTTTGTATTAATTACAGTCTGATTTGTATGTAAATCCATATGTTCAATGTATATACAATATATCCATTTAATTTACAGTATAGTGGAATATATTGGTGCTTTCTATGGATGTGCGAAGTCCATTGTCATCCAATGTTTTTTTGTGGCCCGTTTCGGCGTGTCAATTTTTATTTTGTTTCACGTCGATTTTTTTCACCCATTGGAGGGTATGGGCGACATTTTTGTGGTGAAACTCGGCAAAAAACTACTTTCTAAATATGCATGGTTAAGAAGTAGTTTTGCACTTTTTTCAGTCTTATAATGTGACCAATATCCTTCAAGTTTTTACATGCCCAACTGGGATCATCGACAATTGATCGATATGTGGATGTTCATAGGCAGCCTTTATTTGTCCTTGTTTGTAAATAACTTATTTTAAGAAATGCAGTAACTGTAATTTCAGTACAAATGGGTATTGCAGAAACTAGATTTACATATAAAGTCCTTACCTATGGGGGTGACACAAAGGAGTTCTTGCATTTATTGTAACAGGAGAAGTTTACTTTAGCCAAGTGTAAAATATGTATTTTATAGACGGCTTTTAGCAGCGGTACCCTGCAGGTCAATCCAGTAACAAGTCTTTTTTGTGTTTAATTCTCTGGTTAATTGATTAATGTTGTTAAGTGCAAATTAAAATTAATTGTAGATAGAACTGGAGAAAATATCACCCTAGAATAACATTTTATTAATGCAGGGTTACAGATGGCGACTTACTAATTAGCTTCTGCTTCCAGCTCCCAGCTGTGACACCACTGGCACCTGTGGGGAAGCATATTGGCAAACAAGTTAGAGCTACTGACATACAAAATATGAGAGGAACTGCTGCTCATTGGCTGAATTAGAGAGAACATCCACCTAGATGCTGTTATACTGGTTCAAATACAGCTGTCTGCACAATAGGATTTTAGAAGCAGAGATGGGCTTATTACTTCTCCCATATTCTCAATGACATTTTGGTATACCTTGGGATGGACAGGACCTTGGGATGGGGAGCGGGCTGTAATATACAGGGGCGGATTTCCATAGCAGGTGCCCCTAGGCCCATTGCCGCTCATTACCCCCATACTTTGCCCTTTATTCACAAATTTTCATCTTCAGGGCTGGAGCAATGGGGGTTGTTGCATGGGAAATTTAAAAAACTATTGTATCTCCTGAGTATCCCCAGTGTTTCTGAACCAATGTGGGTGTGGCTGGGCAGCATGCCGCCTCTAAAATCCTGCCACCCTAGGCCCGGGCCTAGGTGACCTTTCCACAAATCCAGACCTGGTAATATAAGGCAATAATTTGGGGCCCCCACATTTAAGCACTGCGGTATTTTAAAGTTAATGCTCGACTATAGAAAGATTGAGCTTGCATTACCCTTTTCAGCAGAAATTTAATTTCTAAGAAAAGGTTGTTGCCACTTCACTAAGGCACTGATTTCTGAATTTTCAAGACTGTCCAAGGATAAATTGTAGTTTATACCTTTGTTTACCATAGGCTTTTTTTTCTGCAATTCACAGCCTGCTGACTAGTGATGGGCGAATCTCCCGAGCTTCATTTTCGGCGCGCATTGCGTAATTTTCGTCGTGCCGCGTCAAAAACGATGCGCAACTCGTTTTTTTTTGGCGAAATTTCGCGAATTTATTCGCCAGTGGCGAATTGGCGTTTTGCAAATTTATTCGCCAGTGGGAATTTGCAGCGAATTCGCCCCTGGCGAATAAATTCGCCCATCACTACTGCTGACATTCTGTGGTTTGTCAGTTGATTTCCAGAATTTTTCAGCAAAATCAAGGATACCACATTATTGGACAAAGCAGGCAGTGATATTACAAGACATATACAAAATAAGTACATTGCATAGCAAAGTATACAGAAGATGTAATAAAATGTACCGTTTGTGTAATGTAAATCTACTTAGATTTTGCTAAAGCTCTACCACATAGAATGTTGCTGAATAATCTAAGGAATATTTGACCTAGACATATATTTGCATAATATTTCCACTTGGATTAAGAACTGATTTAGGGCTGAACTACAAAACTTGATGCCTTCAGATCCAACTCGGTGAGAGGAAGCACATGCGAAATGTTGAGTCGGAAGCATGCAGTTTGTAGGTTCAATATTTATATTATTTACATTATATTCAGTGCATCTGTCTTGAGGATAATTTTCAGATAATTTGTACAAAAAAAAAAAATTCCAAAAGCCCTCTAATATTCCGATTGGATTAAAAATGACTCAATAGCAATTTTTTACTTGGTGAAGTCTTACATTTGGATGTTTTTTTCACTTTTTTATCTTTAAAGTTTTTTGTAAATATAGGAAAACAACAATGTTTTTGAGATTTGTGGGAAAAAAACTCAATTTAATTGTTTGAAAATGGGCTCCAAAATGTAGTGTGTTAGGAGCATCTTTAATTTGCAATGATTTGGTGCAACTTTAGGCAGTGTTTCACAGAACCACACACTTTTTTGTAGCCTTCAGCCATTTTCTCAAAAGTCAGCCAGACATTCTTCCTGGGTCTGCTACCATAGAGCCCACTTTCACTGAGCTGGTGAGAGATTGGTGGCCATCTTAAATGTGCCTGGCATCTAATCCAGCCAAATACAGCTGAACAAGAAACATTTATTAATTCATAGTAGTTTAATGTGAGATTCTCATTTTGCAGGTACTTGCAACTCAGCAACCTACTCATAAATACAAACAATTACTTGAACAACCTTTGTCCAGTTCATTTTTGGATTTCTGTGTGGAATAAGACACAGTAAGCAGTGCTGGACTGAGAATCAAAATAGGCCCTGGCATTTCAGGTACACAGAGGCTCAATCATCCCACTTAGAGGCCCAAACAGCCTCCACCAGCCCACTAAATTGTGACTTTCTATGGCAACTTATAGCAGCCCATCTGGCATTTGCCCTAACCTACAGATTGCCAGTCCGGGCCTGACAGTAAGTGCTTTGAACCCAACATTTTTCAGTCCAAAAACACAAACATATACATATGTGACTACCATAGCATTGTTATTTGTAACAGTTTTTGGCAGCATTGCCTGGGAATGCTGATTATAAAAGGGTATGGTTATAAAGAGGTAGTTCTTTAAAGCACTTGAAAGAGACACAGGAAGCCATGTGCAGCTCTTGGAAACAATATGGTACATTTTATAAAGAACTTTTGCTGTTTCTAAAAGGAACTGAAAGTACTTTATTGCAGATAGGAGTATTTTTCTTGAGCAGAAAAACTGACTGAAACAGAACAATTATTTTTTTACTTTTTTCTTTGTTTTTTACAGTATATTGCAAAAAATAAGCTGTAGCAAGCAATCATCAGCAGCAGGAACCAGCAAGGTTTCAACTTTTATAAATTTGTGGGAAAAGAGGGTCATTCTTTCCTTTTACAAAGCACTGGTAAGGCCTATTAAATATGCAGTGTAGTTTAGTTCTCCAATGCTCAAATGAGATATTGTTGAAATAGACAGTGCCCAAATAAGGGTGAAAGAGAAGCTTAATGTGAATATTTACTATGTACAAATATATGAGGGGACCTTATACAGTAATAAACTCTCCATAATATTTTACTCACCTGTAGGTCCATCCAGCAGACCCTGGACATCCATTAAGATTATAATTCCAAACTAGACAAACATGCTGCGCTGTATCTCCGAGCTCCTAACCCAATCCTGGGTGCTACCGGCTAACACAGACACAATGACTGCAATCTGGCGCAGAACTCTCCAAGCCAACATTATGGGGAAAATCGGGCAAAAGCAGATTGATGGTTTCACTACGTTGACCACTTCACCACAGGAACCTAAGCTGAAACAAACAAAACAAACAGAAGACTTCATTGAAATTTGGGCACCCTACATTCCCACAACACCTTGTGGTGAAAGAGCACACCCATTTCCCCCCAGACAACCACCACCAGGAGCCAGTTAGGTCACCTACCTATGCCCTTCAAATTGTTCCCCACCAGACTAGGGGTCAGATCTTCATGCTACATAAGACCTCCCAATTTAATGAGAGAAGACTAACACGGCATTTCTTGCTACTATCATTGCCTCTCTCTTTAATGCCACTCTAAAATATATCAGTATCCCACACACCTGCTTACAAACAGTTATAATAGTTATACTGAAACAGGGTAGACCTGGGCACAAGTGTGACTCATACTGCTCTATTTCACTGCTAAACATGGACATAAAGATATTCACCAAAGTTCTGTCCTACTGACTTAAATCTGTAATCGACCATCTCATACATCCAGATCAAACTGGCATCATGCCAGGTAAGGAGAGAGATGCCCTTCCTTTATGAGATCCCTAGCTGATTCAGAATGTGAGACCAGTTTATTTTGTGGGAAAAGTCATTATAAAAGTAAACTACTACCTTTCAGAGGCCTTCAGATTGCATAGCAGCACAAGGCAGTGGTGATTCCTGTCCTGTCCTCCCTCCTGTTTGCCCTGGCAGTAGAACCTTTGGCCATCCAGATTTGTGAAGATGGCAAATTTTCAGTTGTGGCAAGTGGTTGTAATGGCAAAAAAGGGTTTGATGGCACAAAGTTGACTCACTACGACTATTGCCATCAGAAATGAATGGTGAGAGTTTCTTATTGTGTGATGTTTGAATTTCTTAAAGCAATAACATTTAAAAAAATAAAAAAAGTATGACATCAGGGAAGGAGAACATACTGTGTGGTTTCCTACCAAAAAATTGTGAAATGAGGCAGCCGTCTGGAAGACTTGTCATTATTTTTCTTCCCCTTCTTCTTTTAAAGTCTGTGATTTCACGTTAGTTTGCTGGCTTTTCTTCAAAAATGTCTTCACTGTTCAGGTACAAAGCATAAACACATTACTGATTTTGCAATCTGGATACCTGAAAAGTTTCTGCACCACATAAACTAATGTTATGTGATTCAAATTTCAAAGTTTTTTGGGCTACTTTGACTTTCCACTAGTCCAAAATTAGTTTTGAATTGAAAACATAAAATTTTTTTAATTAAAAGTACTCTTTAAAAAACTTTGAATTTGACACTTTGCCACTTAAAGCTGCCAAATTGCCATTTTATCCTATGGGTGACCTCCTGGAACCTTTACAGTGATTTTTTCTTTGTTCAAGAAACTTTGAGAAAATCGAAGGATTTTGCCCAAAATCATTCGAATCGAACAATGCATTTGAACGATTCAACTGATTTTTATTTGATCAAAAATGGACCTATTCAATCCATTTTGATTAAAAATGCCCTTAAAAAATTTGATTGAATTTCAAAGTTTTTTAACTTCGAAATTCGGCCCTCAGTAAATCTGCCCCAGAATGTTCAGGACCTAGTATTCTCTGGATAAGGAATCTTTCAGTAATTTGCACCATACATTAAAATGGGTGATTCACTAGTGATGGGCGAATTTATTCGCCAGGGGCGAATTTGTGGCGAATTCCCGCGATTCGCCGCTGGCGAATAAATTTGCGAAACGCAAGCAAAAATTCGCCAGCAAAAATTCACCCAAAAAAACCGAGTCAAAAACGACGCACGACTCGTTTCGCCAATTTTTTCGGCAATTCGCGAATTTCGCTGGAGAATCGCGAATTTTTCGGCGAAGCGAAAAGGGTGAGATTCGCCCATCACTATGATTCACCTTTAAATGGATTCTGTCATGATTTTTTATGTTTTTTTTTATTTTTAAATTAGATTATTTACACTGCAAATAATTCACTCTAAAATATAACATTTCATTCCTGAACCAGCAAGTATATTTTTTTAAAGCTGTAATATTGATGTGTAAAGTGACAATACAAAGGTATTGTTTGCTTCTTTTTGTTACACATCTTTCTATGCAGCCTCTTTTTGAAATCAGTGCACGGTTTCTACGGTAATTTGGACCAAAGCACCCAGATTGCTGAATTGCAAACTGGAGAGCTGCTGAATAAAAAGCTGAATAACTCAAAAACCACAAATAGTAAAAACATTTAAACTATTGCAAATTTTCCAAGAATATCACTCTGCACATTAAAGAAAAGTTAATTTAAAGGTGAACAACACCTTTAAGTCTTTTAGAACATTCAAACATTAAATAAACATTGTAAAACTTTTGGTAAACAATAAAGCATCATACAGCTTAGTTACCTTCAAATACAGGTATGGGACCTGTAATATAGACTGCTCAGGACCTGGAGTTTTCCAGATAAGCGATGTTTCTGTAATTTGGATCAGCATACTGTAAGGCTACTAAAACTCATTTAATCATTATATAAAGGTACAAGGTACAAGGTACAGTTATGGAATATCAATAATCCTTATTGGAAAAAAAAAACAGTCTATTGGGTTAATTTAATTTAGACTTGAAGATCCAAATTATATAAAGATCAGTTATCTGGAAAGCCCCAGATCCCGAGCATTCTGTATAACAGGTCCCATTCTTGTACTGTGTAATTATTACAGATAAAAAGTAAATTTAACATTTAGAATTTTTCACCTAAAATGAAGTCTAGAAGATAGCCTTACTGTAATTCAGAGTTTTATGGATAATGGGTTTCCAGACAACATATCTTATACCTGTACAAGGTGCTGTTTTATTATTTCAGACACAAGAGAAAGTATTTCAAATCAGAATTATTTCCTTTATATTGACTCAATGACAGATAGCCTTCCTATCATTCTGAGCTTTCTGGATAATGTTTTTTGTGTAAGGGATTCCACATGTGTATTTGCAATTCAATATTTTATAGTTCTGCTAGCCTTGTAATATACTAACTGGTATGTAAATCTATGGGTGCAAGGAAGAGTCTCCCATCCAGTTTAGATAGGTGATGTCAGAATTCCTAATTGATCCAGGATTGTTGGGTGGTTTAGACAAACTTTAAAATGTAGATAATTGCTATTTTATAGCCCACTAGACTGCAGTGGGTGGAATAGGATGCTGGGATATTGAGACAATAGAGTTAGAGACATCTTGGAGCTAAAGAATACACTCTGATCTGTAGAACCACTGTTGCCTAAGTTATGGGGAATAAGTCAAATATGTGAAAGAATCTGTGTGTAAAACACTTTAAATATACCAAAAATCTTCACCTAACGAGGCAAAGATTTACTTTTTTGTCATCAATGTTTGTTTTCAACCCAATAAGAATATTTGTTCAATAAAACGGTTTCTGGTTTGTCATGGCTTTTACTCATAAGATTAAAGAGCTGACTGCAAAGCAGTTAAGGTACACTTTATTGTTTTTTTTTCAATTGACCTTTCATTTTAACCCTTCCTGCATTGGATGAATTCCTTGTTTTAATATTTTTACTATGCCTTTGAAGCATATCATTTGCTAAAATATTATGATAGCCATGTCCCAAATGGAATATTTGAACTCAAAGTTTGACCAACTGCAATTTATTAAAAAAAAAAATCGAATTTTTAAAACTTGTTTGAATGGAATCGACCCACAAACTCAAATCAAATTCAATTCAAATTTTTTACTCCATTAAGCTGTATGGGTGAACCCTCTGTACAATGCCATACATCAAATTAAACCATGTGTACTTAAGAAATCAGTGCTGTAAACATCCTAATAGTGAATATATCACACACTGATTTTTTTGAACAATAATCTTGCTGTGTTTTAGATGGGGTGATTTTTATGATTTCCAAAAGCCATTTAACTGAAAAAAAGTGATTGAACAAAATACAAACAAGTTAAAGAATTAATTTAGTTTTCTGCCCAACCGCATTTCTTCACGCTCCTCAGTATGATGGGTGAAACATAAACCTTAAAGTGGAACTAAAGTCTAAAATAGAATAATGCTAGAAATGCTGTTTTTTGTATACCAATTATATGAACTTACTAAAACAGAAGCCTAAATAAACAAATGATTTATGTTTTCAAAATTGGCAACAGGGGGATGGCATCCTGTAACTTTGTTAATAATCTTTGCAAGACCAAGACCATGCACATGCTCAGTGTGGTCTGAACTTCTGTTGGGAAGTTAAGCTTAGGACTCATCATAAATGATCAAAACAGCACAAATCATATTATAGCTGCCATAGAAGCAAATACAGCAAATTATCATAAAATGCAGAATAAGCACTGGGTCTGCAGATATGAATCTCTACACTGTCACCGGCTACAGTACAGGGAAACAACCAGGGCTGCTCATGTTCTGGGAAGTAAGCTGGGGGGGCCTCCCCCCTGCCATTCGAAAATATGATAATTTCCCTGCAGAGCAGTTAGAGACTGTCTGAAGTTTCCTGTCCCCAGCAGTCAGAGCAAGTAAAACAAAGTGGGAATTTCACTGCATACAGTCAGGTTTATTATAAAAACAGTAGACATGTTTAAATTAAAGTATATTGGAGATGGATTTATTTTTCATGAAAGAAAGTAAACATGGGATTTTATTTTTTTTCCTTTACATCCCCTTTAAGATGGTGTTAAGCTATTTATGGTCTATCCATTAATTTATAAACACAAACACAAACAAATCTTCTGGGTATAGAAGCAGATTTGCTAATTTGTAATGCAATTAATTTGTTTTTGACCTTTAATTGTTCTTAAATATCGTCATCATATTACTTTAAGAATGGAAAGAACAGAGCTTATTTAGTTTGTTAACATGTCATTATACAGCATTTCACTTGCCTTCACCTGCTGCTGTTTAGTTAAACCCTGAAAACTTATAGATTGTTATAGAACAAGCCCAGGAAACCTAAGACAACAGTTAAGCAGTGCTCTACTTATTGACACAATCTAAAGACTAGGAGTATTGGCAGGGAAATCGTCCAAGAAGTAAATAATTTGTGCCACCTAAAATGATGATAACATGAAAGAAAATAGTAAATCCTGCCTTGATTTCCAAACTGTGAAGCCAGACTCTCTTGTAAATTTGTTAGATGTAGTAAAACTAAGAAGATAGGGCACTTGTACCAGCAGACCCTTTGTCATAGCCACCCTGGTTCATTTAAAAGAGTCAATGTATACTTTTTGTCTCTACACTAGTGCCAACCCCCATTTAAGTGTAGGAGAAACAAATATGGTGGGAGAGGCTTCACATGTGCGGTCTAAGGTGTTAAATAGCCTGGCAGTGTCTCTAGTGGATGACTACTTGCCAGGGTCCTCTTCCTTAAATTCCAGATTTTCTTATATATTTCTATTTTACTTTTCTTTTTCTAAAATACCAAGAAATTACTGGATGCATTTTTTCTTCTGTAGAGGCAAAGTAATACCTGGAATGTCTGCAGATATATTACCTAACTGTGGTGGAGATGTTTCAAAGGAGTAACACCGGGGTGTTGAAATTAGGACAGATAATTGCTGTAAATTCATTCTTAAGGAAGCATTTTTAATTTATAAGACAAATTTGAGAAAATACACTGATATGATGCTAAAACGCACACCTAATGACATTCATTGTAACATCTTGGGGCAAATTTACGAAATTCACGTGAAATGATCGAAGTTCAATCGAATAACGATAGTACGAATTTTTCGTGAAATCGCAAAGTGAATTTTGGCCTATTCGATCATTGAATATCGAATATCGAATAGATCGAATAGATGGAATGGTCGTATATTCGATCATTCGATGATCGAAGGAATTAAAATTTTAAAATTATTCGACTGCCTACTTGGCCAGATTGAACCTACCGAATTGCAATAGAAGCTTATGGGAAGCTCCCCATAGGCTTCAGAGACTAAATTCTGCCCAAATACCATTCGTACGATCGGAGCGTTCGTATCATATGAATTTATCGGACACTCGAATTAAATTTCACAATTTTTCCGTGAAATCGAATGATAGGTATCTGATCGAATTCCTCGAGAAATCGGATGCCAAGCAAAATGATAGCCTAAAACAATTCGATAAGCATTCGATAGTTGAATACTTATCGAATTGCGAATTTGGTCGAATTTAATAGTAAATTTGCCCCTTTGTCTTGCTCTTTTTATCTTATGGCATTGTAGTTTCAGGGCATTTTAATTCTGATTAACTCCCTCTAGAAGCTTATTTAAGAATCTGTCCTTGATTACTGTACCAGTTATAATCACAAAATATTGTCTTTAACACTTGCATTCTAAAAGAATTCAGATTGAATCAAAGTCTGCACTGCATTATTTAATAGGTCAATCAATATTTACTCCGATTCCTTGTGTACTCTACTTTAATTCTGCTTTGTTGCATCAAAAGATTTATTACAACAATTATTTCTTGACAGTAGGTATCGGTGCACTTATTATAATTCTGTGCATGCCTGTAAATAGAAGAATTTCCAAATAGTGTAATAACGTCTATGTAATCCCTATATTATCATAGGATCTACTCACATTCAGTAGCTGTGGTTTGCGTTTGTAATTACTGAGTATGGAGGTTACGATGTATCCCTTGAGCGCATGCCTCCAACTGTCGCGTTTTTTGAGGGACAGTTCCGATTTTGACAGCTCAACCTGCTCCTGGATTGTTACTGAAATGTCCAGACGTTCTCTTTGATCTCCTGCAATTGCCCTGGAGATCACGGAATGAAAGACTGTGGGGCTCAGAACTGTGCTGGGGAGTCAGACAGTGTTTCTCTTGTGGACGTTACACCATTACAAGTGCAAACCTCCGCTACTGAATGTGAGTAGATCCTATTATAATGTAGGGATTACATACAACGTTATTACACTATTGGGAAATTCTTCTCTTCACAGGTACGCACAGAATTATAATTATAATAAGCACACTGCTACCTACTGTCTTGAACTTATCATACTCTTTGGGATAAGTGGATCCCATAATATACGCTGGTGCTGCTAATTGTTTCACACACGAAAGAGTCCATCCATAAACTACGTTTTAACAATTATTTCCTGTCTACTCTGTAGGTTAACAATAAACACTTGGTGGCACATCTACTATTATTCCCCGAAATTCCTACGATTTTCCTCGATATTCGATAAGCATTCAATATTCGAATGCTTATAGAATAGTTTTGGGCTTTCTTTTTGCTCGATATACGATTCCTCAATGATTTCTCGAAAAAATCTTACTTTTTCCTTCAAGCCTCCGAAAAATTCGTATGATTCGAACGATCGAGGTCTTCGATCGTAAGAATGGTATTTGAGCAGGACTTAGTCTAAAAAGCCTATGGGATGGTTCCCATAGGCTTCTATTGGTATTCGGTATGTCCAATCTGCCGAAGTAGGCATTCGAATACTTTTAAAATTTGTATTCCTTCGATGATCGAATGATCGAATATTCAGTCATTCTATTTCATTCGAATGTATTCGATCATTCGGTATTCAATGATTGAAGGAGCCATATTTGGCTTCTTCGATCCTACGAAAAAATTGTACGATCGGAATTCCATCGAATTCGATTGAACTTCGATCTCTTCACGTGAATTTAGTAAATGGGCCCCTTTTTGTTGTTCACATAGACTTGTCTAAAAGAAGCTTCAGTTTGAGCTAGTTCTCTATTCTATTTGAATTACTTCATTTTATTACTTCCGGCCTTTAACCTCTTGTTGCTATCTGGTAACTAAAGGGTTAAATAGAAAGAGAAAGTAAGTCTAAAGCTTTATTATTATTTATCTTTGTTGTTATGGGGCCATGCCACTTGCATGCAACATTTTGTACAGATATGGGATCTGTTATCCAGAATGCTCGGGACCTGGGGGCTTTCTGAATAACGTATCTTTCCATAATTTGGATCTTCATACCAGTCCACTAGAAAATCATGTAAACAATATTATTTGTTATTACAGAGACAAAAATTATTCATTTTAAAAATCTGGATTATTTGGATAAAATGTAGTCTTTTTTTTGCAGAGGTAATTTCACTGTTATTATATAGGATATTTGGGGTTTAACATTTCATAAAAGATATAAAAGCAGGGACTTTCCAGCTTGACACTTCTTAAGTTAGTAATTTCTGTTACTTTCAGAAGCTGGATTCCATTTACTGAAAAACTGCTGATGTGCCCTTAGCTGCACACTGTTTAATATTATCTCTCTAGTTCACACTGTATCCCCATATTGAGGAATAAGATGCCATATTACATTAAGGTGATTACAAGGAAGAAAAGCACAGCAACAGAAATGCTTGATATGTAAGGAAATATGTAAGGAAGCTCTTTACAAGTTTTAAATGACAAAATATACTATTAAATATTTTTCATGTCTTAGGTGGCCTTACTAACACTTTTCTAAATAATTCCTTGAGAAAGGTCAGATTGCTGACCGAAACGTCAGGTCTCCCACTTGCTGGAATAAACACTGTTTGAACTTATCTATGCCCTGAGCGTGTGGACCCTCTTCTTTTGCTATATTCTTCTTTGCTGGCTGCTGCACCCAGGCATCTTTAACCCCTGGATTCGTGAGTGCTGATATGATCCCGTATTATGAACCGGATATAGATATGTCTGCCTGCATCTGTATCTTGTCATTGGTCTCAGTCAATTAATGCTTTGTGTAGCCTTTACTGTTATGGACTTTATAAATATAAATCAATTCATTAGTGATTATTGATGAAATGCATTTACCATCTAAAAATGTTAGAAGATCTTTCTTAATGTGCTCCAGGACCTTAATTTGAGGTTCTGTAGTATATTGTTCTTAGAAATAAAAACATGTTCCTATTTCTCTTATGCTAACTTTATATATAGTGAATTGTTCCATAGATACTTGAGGAACATTTTCTAATTTTCAAAAAAACTGAAGGAGATCTCTGGTTTGACCATAGTGTGCATAAAGTGTATTACTTATTTTATTGACTTTCTTTCTTTCAATCAATCCATCAATCAATCAATCACCATGACACGTCAGACATGACAGGCTGTGTTTAC
>CM044432.1:143246200-143266803 GCA_024363595.1 Xenopus borealis | reverse complement strand
TAGAAATTCGCGAATCTCTAGGCGAAGCGAATCGCGGGAGATTCGCCCATCACTAGTAGGCACCCTAAAACCAGAACCAATGCAAAGCACCCTGTATTCTGCTCTTGCTTCTGCCTCTAACAGCCGGCCTTCAATAAGAGAGTTGCAAAGCGAAGGGATCTGGATGAGCAAAGGGGCATGATGGTCTTTTGGGCAGAAGGTCATGGTACAAGTCATAGACAGAAAATGTAGTCAAATCAGGCTGTGTCGGTGCAGGCAGAATACAAGCGGAGTCAACAGGCAAGGGTCAAAAAAGGAGATCAATCAGAAGGGGTACGGGATAGAAGAGTCGGTTACCAGGCAGGGTCAGGATTACAGAAGTAAGTATTTGTCACAAAACAGGCAGGGGTCACAACAGGAATCAGAATCAGAAGCTTTACAGCACAAGGCACCAGGAACTCATAAGGAGAAAAACCTATAACAGGCAATGAGTTCAACACTGACATCATCATCACACCAGCGCCAATGCACCTAAAAGAAGAGGAAGAGCAAGCCATGCATGAGTGTTTCTCACAGAAACTTTTGGCTGATGAATTTTCGCTGGTGAAAGTACTCTGGTGTAACCATAGTGTGTGTCTGTGTTTGTGCTTGGATGCCTTCGTAAGGAGCATAGGAAAGTCAGAATTATAATACACAATGGCACAATGCATCAAGCTTTTATTTTTCTGCACTGTTCTTCTTGTTCTTATTACTAAGAAATTGTTCACACATCCATTTTCAGATCCTCGGAGGTTGCAATGGGTGAAACTACAGTTACTTTTAAAATCAGTTATACAAATAGCTAATATTCCCTGTACTTCTTATTCTAAATAGGTAACTTGAGGATAAACCAAATTGACAACACTAAATTTACTGCTAAATGATAGCATTCAAAAGGGTTGCCTAAGGACTAATCTGCACATTTTTTGGAAATGGGTATAACTGCTTAAACATGCTGCTGTTATATTGACGTAGCTATTCAGTCTTCACATTCATCACTTGACATCTTAAAACCTAGTGCTTTCCTGATCCCCAGAAACACTGCTTTGATTTGGGATCAAAGAAAAATTCTTATTTCATGTAATCTTAAAATATCACAAATGGATTTTAAGGTGTGAGGTTTCTGCCCCATCAGCACTGGGCTTGTTTTGCCAACCCTGAAGATGCCTATCAAGTGTTTTGGACATTGTGACAGCTATATGCCTACCTGAAATGTGACAAACCAGACATTTTGTGTACAACCCCTCCAAGAAATTAGGAAAGCTGTATTCTTTAGCCCGGCTCAATTTTGGCTTTAATATCAATATATTTTCTTATCTTTTTGGTAAGTTGTTAAAGGAGAACAGAACATAACTTTACAAACTTTTATCATATTGTTAGTATAAAATTTGAATGTACTCCTTCTTTACCTAAGTTTCTGCCCTGTATTTCTCTTTTCCAATTGGTTAATTTTCAAACTTCCCCCTTTTTCCATTTGCCATCCACTGACCCTAAGACAACACCCTCATGTCTATGCTACAATCACATTGTAAACATTGCAAGGCTCTTGTGGAACTATTATTCACGCATAGGTAAATTATTCTGCGTGTGCATTCCCCTGAGGCTACTATTATGACAAGTATATCGGCATTGCCATTCCTAGCGTTCAGACTAGCATACTGATTGATTGACTGCATATTGCTTGTTTCAACTTCAACTACATATGGCCAATACTTTAAACTATTTATATTTTTTACTTTATGAAAGCATCATGGTTTACATTTTTTATTGAAAAATAAGGGTTATTTATTGCAATGTTATTTTTCCAAATTCCTTGTTTTCCTGAGTAAAACAACCTGTATGTATCATTAACACTTGTTGTTTGGAAAACACAAGTAAAAGAAAACCATGTGCTTTTAGAATTTTTAAACAAAACACAATGTGAAACACATTTCTATAGGACAGAACATACTGGGTCAAGAATAAACCCTTATGTCTTTTCTAAGTTAGTTGCTTTCTTTATTAAACTCATGGAGCCTCAGCCATGAACACAGAGATTGTGTAACTGAAAATGGTATTTAAGATGATAATTCAGTGTCTAATATGATGAATCATTAACATGAAGACTGCTATACTGAAAATATTTTCTAAAGACACCATTCAGGAACATAATCCTTTACAAGTAGTGTTCTATCCATAGCATAACATTAACTATACCAGCAGTTGCTGGTAAGGTGTTGATCCACCAATACCCAACCTTATGCTTCATTTGGAGGCACACTACCTCTCTACCTAATGTGGTGGTAAGGACACCACCCTTCATCTGGCACTTCCCGCACAAAGTATGAGACCCCTGGGCACAAATGTTGCTTAGATGAGCATTAAGGGGTGGATGGCGGAAACAGAGAGTAAAACCATGGCAGAATAGCAAGGTAGGATGGTTTATATGCAAAAACTCAAAGAGACAGGAAGGATGGAATAGATAAGAGCAAGTAGAAGAATGGGAAACAGGAGAAGGTGTCAATTAATGAGCAAAAGTAGAAAAATCTGGCATGTTGACAGGGAAAATGGGGTTAAAGTTTTGCCTATAAGGGTACAAAGGGAGAAATTTGCAAATGGGGATTGAGAGATGGTGAGAAGTGAAAATATTTCCCATGGCAGGTGGTATGGAAAGAACATATTAGTACATTGCAGTTTTGTAGAATATCATACGATGGCTCCCTATCTGTTGGATTGACCTTCACAAGCAGCCAAGACCAGTAATAGGGAAAATCAGTGAGCGTACCAACTAGACTAAATACTGATTTGTTTAAAAAATATTTTTGTAAGCATTGCAGCATAACATGATCTATATACATCTATATGCATTATTCATTTGTATAGGGGATCAGAACAATGTAAAATGTTTAAATCCTGTCGGTGCTATATAAATAAATGATGATGATGATGATGATAAATCATCTAAATAGAAGTAAAAATCACAAAGTAACAGTCCAAGTGTTGGCTGATGAGTTTTGTTTTGGTGATTTATTTAGGTGATCTGTCATGATTTTGAATGAGATTGATAAATCTTCCCACTATATTATACAAATATGTGGTACAGTGAGAAACTGGTGTTTCTCCTCCTTCTGAGTATGCCAGAAGGTGTAGAAGTGTTCTAATACCAGCTGTAGGTTACATGGCATGCCTAGGAAGTGAATAAAATAATGGCAGTAGGAACGACAAGGGCACTGATAGCCATATAAAAGTATTTCTAAACTATGTATCATACACAGCAAAAAAGGCTGGTTGGTATGCTGCTTGCCTCACATAAAATTGAACTATGGGAAAACAAGTTTTCATGTTACAATACTTGTCCTTTGTCCACCGTCCTTAATAGCTTCATGCTACTCCTAGTAGCTATAGTGTATATAATAGCCTTATATTACATTTTCTCTTGTTTCATTTCTCCAAATAATTCAAGAAATTATAAATGTTAGCAACATTTTGCCAAAGGCATTGGCTTCATTAGGAAAGTGAAAACAGTTCAGTGGATAGTTCTTTAGTCATGCAGGACAGTTCTTTAGACAGGCTGGGTAAAGCTGATTGGTTGGTATGACACAAAAAACGTTTGTGGCAAAACAAAATACATGGCAAATTTGTGAAACTATTCATTCTTAATTTTCACAAATAATTTTTTGCACTGATGCAATTAATTTACAGCGGTTCACAGTGATCTGTAATGTAATACTAAATTGTAGAATTTAACCATGCCTGTGAATTTCTTTTATTTTTCTTTCCATTTTTCTGTACATATCCACAACTGACATTTAAAAGTCAAATACCATTTGCTGTTGTGCACAATGTTTGATATTTTTCCTGGTAACTTGTAACTTGTAAAGGGCAAGCTTGTACAGCAAAAGTTTACATCCCAGCACCTCGACAAAACACTGCTGCTGGCTGAAATCTGTGCCCTCACCATTAAAAGTAATATGTCATGCAAACATTGGAGTCTTAGAAATTCTTTTCATAATATATACATTTTTTTTGGTTACCAAAGTGAGGAAAACTTTTTCTTTTTTCCAGAGCAAAAGAAGTAAAAACAACCGCCTTCTGCTCAAAACTTAAGCCCATATTTTATTTATCCCTATTCATTCCCCCTCTGATTGTAAAATGTGGTCGTTTAAAGACCAATAACAGCATGCATGCTTTTTAAAAAGGAAGTTATCATTTCCTGCTATACCACTCCAGTATTATATGCCATCTGCATGTTGCAAAATTATGTTTTATGATTATTACTGGAAGGATTGGCTAATGACCCTCTCTGTTGTGCTCTAGTTTGATGAACAGTAAAAGAAAATGATAAGTAAGTTTTAGAGTTATGTTATATAAAACGGTGACTTTTTAATATTCTGTTTTTTAAATGACATCATTACAGGTTAAGGCAGGTTAAATGTTTTGTGGGTTTCTGAAAGTGATGTAATAGTAATATATTCCTATTTATTCCTATCACTTTACACGATTAGTTATGTTTTTCTATGCATAGCATTAAACCAAGTTGGTTTTAAAGCAACTGAAGTTTCTGCATGACACTATGTATGCTTTTAGGTCTGTGTAGCACAATATTGTTTAGTCATAAGATTCTAAGACCTCAGATTTAGAGAAAGATCAGCATGGGAATTTGGGAATATTGTTACACGAGCTGGGCCCCTCTGAAGATTTTTTTGCAGGGAAGGCCCTGGGACATGCAGTTATGCTATGAAAAAACTGTTTCCCTTTTCAGACTAAAGTTTACTTGAACATTTTGTGATTGACCAGGGATGTTGTGTCCCCAGTCTTTAAAAGGGTAGTCACCATGTGTTTAGTCTATATGGACCCTGAGGTAGGAGGCCTCGGCTGGAGTGCTTAGTTTTGGAAAGATTTTGAAAGAGCTCACTCTAGGAATAAAGGTGGCCACAGACACACTGATATCATATGAAAAATTTTTCAAACTATGTATATTCGGTGTGTGTATGGTGGGAGACAAGCCGACCAATGTCAGCAGAATCCTTGGATAATGGTTGACTCATCAATTGAGCTACCTGGAAAATTTTGATTAGGCCCCTTTGAAGGCACCCAAACATCAGCCATTGTTAGTGCTGAATAGTCAGATACAGGTAGAATTCTATTGTTTCTACCTGTATATCTGACAATTCAGCTCTATGTGTGTATTGAAATGAATAATCTTTCTTGGAAAGATCTTTTTCCAGGAAATATCTTAATTTTAACATCTATGGCCACTTTTAGAGTTAAGATAAGTGTCTGTAGTAGATATATACTACTAATATAGAAGAAAGGGTTTGTACTCTAGATATCATCCTCCAGCATAGGGAATGAAGCAGTCAAGTTCAGTGACAGAGAGATCTGCTGATGAATTGTGCTGGTTTTAACTAATGTTCTTACTATGTCACACATTAGGGTTTTTTTCACATAGCATTTCCTTTGAAGTATCTGTCAAGTGATTGCATTCTGATATAACATTCTTAATGTTTATCATCTGGCAAATGAACAGTTAACTGTTGTTTTAAAGAACCACTGTCGACCAAGTTATTGAGAGATCTATTCCTGTGTGTTATATCAGTGTGGTGGTGTGTCTACATATAGGTACACCAGAGCTGTATGGAATTTACATGCTACTTGCTGATATGCAATGATGTATGCCAAATTTTGTAGTTTAAATTAAATTGTAGAAGTTGGGCCTTTAGGGCTATGTCATGCAACAAAGCAATTTTCTCTGCCTGCCGAGAATACACACTTAGACTCAACTCCCTTGTGTCTTTAATCAATGAACAGATTGGCATCTGCCCATCACTGCACAAAAATTGTGAACTTTGACCAGAAATGCATACTTGAGATCTGCATCATGCGCACAGCCAAAAGTGGATCATTGAAGCTGTTGCCTACAGATGGTTCAGCATACAGTAGTATTGTCTCTTTCTCCATTGGTAGAGGAAATGTTATGTGAAGAAGGCGAGGTTGCCAAGTTTAAAACTCCCTGCCTTGTATTTTCAAATGGCCTGGGCAATCCTTCCAAAAACTGGACTGATTCTCCAAGATAGATGTGACAATCGGTCATTTGCCCTATTTTCCGCCTTGTAGCAAATTTGTGATGTCATAATCTGTAATGTCAGCAGCCCAACCCCAGACCCTGTAGCAGTGATAAGTGTCAACTATTGAAGCTAATCTTCCATAGATATTTTAGTAGATAAATGGTATGGATATCCATATTACAGAACTATCCTTTTACCAGAAAACATTCTGGTTAACATGTTCTGTACCTGTGCTTCCATACACACTTCAGTTCCCACCAGTTTATCAGGGCACTCCTGCACCTTTATCAGGTGACAAAGTGCAAGAGAGAGTATTATACTATAACTAATTACAATAACTATTAGACTATTAGTTCTACCATTATGCATGGCTAGTTGCTTTTACTGTACCTTTCTTTCTCCCTCAAAGCTGTCCTCTCTTCACCCTCTTCAAACTTGGAGGTGGGTTTCCTCAAAACAGCTTCTTTTTCTCACCTTGGAAAGATTCGTAATAGCTACATTGTATCATAGCTTCTTAATTAGCCTAACATAATACTCATTGGAATTATTTTGAATGTAGTGCCCTTGTCAGATTCTTTTTGTGTGAAGCATCTTCATTTCTCAATTTGTCTTCTTCATTCTAATGCAGATGAGAATTGTCTCTTTTTTACTTGATAAATTTCCAGCTGCTGTCAGTCCCCTTCGCAAGAGGCAAGAATTTTAATATTATAAGAGCCAGAGATGTTGTCCTTTGTGTGGAGAGAGTAGCTCTGATCTTTTATTGACATACACACAATTGAGATTTAGAGAATGCAAAGGAGAGAAGGTTAAGTGTCATGCTGCTGCCATTCTCTTTGCGATTTGGAGACATATTTCTGTGCATAGCTCTGCTCTGTCAGTAGAATGCCATTAATTATGCATCAACCTTGGGTGCATGACTTGTACATAGCAACCACCTCTTGGTAGAAAGTAAGGGCCAGACTATGTAAACACCACTAGCATATGCAGTTAAAATATGTTTAGCTGGTCTGTGCCAGCTCAGGAGTCAAGATAAATGTAAATATTGCACAGAGTCACTTTTACAAGCATATCTGTATATAACTAGATAGCGTTGTATGAAATGATACCATACTTTAGTGTATACAGGTGTGGGATCTATTATGCAGAATGCTCACGACATGGGTCTTTCTAAATAAGTTGTCTTTCTGTATTTTGGATCACAATGCCTTGAGTCTACTAAAAATAATTTAAAAACAAATTAAACCCAGTAGAATTGTATTGCCTCCGGTATACATTAATTAGCTGGGGTGAAGAACAAGGTACAGTTTTATTGTCACAGAGCAAAAGAGATTCATTTTTTTCAAATATGAATTATTTGATTAAAATAGAGTCTATGGGAGATGTCCTGTAATTCAGAGCTTTCTGGATAACTGGTTTCCAGATAACAGATCCCATACCTGTACAATCAAATCTTGAGATGAAAACACATTTAATTCTTAACTATTTGACGTCTCTAAAAGCCGCTGTAAGAAATAAAACCTAACCCATGTGCAACAGAAAGCACAGGATACCAATTTTTTTTATCATTTATCAACACTGGGCAAATTTGCACCTGGGCAGAAACCCATATCAACCAATCAAATTTGTTCTTTCCTGGTTCTACCTGCAGATCAATGAAGCAAGCAGCTAGCATGATTTGCCCAGTTGTCTTTCTCTATACCTGGATCTTTACATGTTTGAAGCTTACCAATGGGTACATTCACTTCATTCCAACATTGTACAGGTATGGGATCCATTATCCAGAAACTCGCTATCCAGAAAGCTCCAAATTACTGAAAGGTCATCTCCCATAGACTCCATTAAAAAATCCCTGTAATATTAAAACAGTACCTTGTACTTGATTCAACCTGAGATATCCTTAAAGGGCAAGTCAACCCCAAAAGAAAAAATGCCTACTAAAAGAAACCACAACTTTGCAATATACTTTTTTTAAATACAATTTTTCTATGGTTTTTAAGTTATTTGTATATATATTGCTATTGGAAGTGTTTCTCTGTCCCTGTCTATTCTCTTTCCTGATGTCTAAGGGCCCATACACACGGGTGTTTTGGACCTGCGCTCCCCTGCGTTGCGTTTGGCTGCGTTCAGCCACAGGGGAGCGCAGGTCTAGACGCACCTCATTCTTTTCAATGAGGTTGTACCCACGAGACGCATGTAAGCGCCGAACGCAGGTTCAGACGCAACATGCTGCATTTTTCCTGCGTTCGGCGCCTACATGCGTTTGTGTGAGTACAGCCCCATTGAAAATAATTGAGTGCATCTATACCTGCGCTCCCCTGCGGCTGAACGCTGTGAAACACAACGCAGGGGAGCGCAGGTAAAAAAACCCGTGTGTAAGGGTCCTAAGACTGTTGCTACAATGTAAGAGAAGGCAGCTGATTAACAGACCTGTCTTTGCTGGGGAAGTAAGACTTTGTTTAGAAAGTAACAAACAGGAGTTATGCAAATGCTGCTTTCAATAGCAATTGTTTTTACAAATAACTTTAAAAGCACGAGATTTAAATAATAAAAATATATTGGAAAGTTGCTTTGAATTGTGTTTTCTTGTATTCGGCATATTTTTATTTTGGGTTTGACTTGTCCTTTAATCATGATTGGAAGCAAATCCAGCCTATTGGATTTAGTTAATATTTACATGATTTTCTAGTACTAGTAGACCTAAGGTACGAAGATAAAAATTACTAGGGATGCACCGAATCCACTATTTTGGATTTGGCCTACCCCTGAATCCTTCTTGAAAGATTCGTCCGAATACCGAACCGAATTTGAACCCTAATTTGCAAATGCAAATTATGGGTGGAAAGGGGAAAACATTTTTTACTTCCTTGTTTTGTGCCCAAAAAGTCACGTGATTTCTCTCCCTGACCCTAATTTGCATATGAAAATTAGTATTCGGTTCAGCAGAATCCTGATGAAAAAGGCTGAATCCTGGATTCGGTGCATCCCTACAAATTACAGAAATACCTATTATCCGGAAAAAAACACAAGTGCTGCTGCTGCCGCTGGCGAATAAATTTGCGAAACGCCAGTGAAATTTAGCAGGAAAAAACGAGTCTCGCGTCGTTTTTGACGCGACGCGCCGAAAACGAAGCGACGCGCGCCGAAAACAACGCAACACGCGCCGAAAATCGTGCCGCGACTCGTTTCGCGAATTTTTCGCCAATTCGTGAATTTCTCTGGAAATTCGCGAATTTTTCGGTGAAGCGAAACTCGGGAGATTCGCCCATCACTAGTGCTGAGCATTCTGGATAATGGGCCCCATACCTGTACTTGTGAATACATTAATATGTATATATGGGGAAATTTTTGTCTTGAAAAATTCATATCTGCCCCAGATATACAGAAATTGCACTTTTCCCACTCATCCCTATTGAGTAACACTTTAATATTATATAGAGGTGAGGGAACCCAGTTAGAGGCCATGGGATTTTCTGCAAAATCCATACACTGACCAATTCAGTACATTGCTATGATCAAGGAATGTGGAAGTTAATTTTTCAGACTGCCTACTAACTAAAAGAAGCTTTTGCTCTACACAGCGTATTTTACACTGAAATGATTAAGATTTGTCAGAATGAGTGCCTGTTATTCCTGAGAGGACTAGGGCAATGAATATTGACCATGTACCAGAAGTCTTAAAGGCATACTTCACCGTTAAATTGGGCCTGAAGTCATGTAAAGTACCAATAAAAATATATATGAAGCCTCACACAGCAGTCGCTTTTTTGGTGGGCAGGGTCGGTGACCTCATTGGAAAGCTGAAAAGAGGAAGGCAAATAATTTGAAAACCTGAAGACCAATGGAAAAGAATAACATATCCTCAGTAATACAATATATCTATAGTATCTTGATCCACTGTGCAATATATACACACATAGTAGAAGACGGTAAAAATTCTGTGATTTTGAAGGCCTGTTGTTTGTTCCAACACCTAAATGGTTAAAAGTCACAATGCCATGTCTGTTACTTGTTAGTTATTTCTCCAAATGGCATTGTAAAGAAAACTGTGTGATAGGGGACTCCAAGTGGAAATCAATGATCAAATAGCTCAGTGGGATTACTGCAATTTTTCATTAAGATGTCCAGAGTCATTTCATCACCCAGGGAAGTGGCAGTGTGACTGGCTTCTCTTTAGCTATTGTAATTGCTCTTCAGGTAACCACTAAACCTGATACTAATAGTTATGGTAAATAGCAGCAAAAGCTGTTCAAACATAAGCAAGGTTTTTTTATTAGCTTGAAGACTAAGATCCAAGAGGATGGTCTCTGCTTAGCTATAATTAAATGGCAGTGGGACATTAAAGGCCACTTAGCCAGGCTATGAGACTGCAGCATTAAAGCCATTTACAGGCCAGGTATTAAGCATTCTCAAATAGGTGCATCTCCAGACTGTGATTCATATACGACTTAAATCTGTCTCTGCCAAGAATTGGTCATGTAACTGCAAGCAGCAACAATATTCAGCTACAAAATGCAGATGAATTGCTTTAACACCATATTAATGACATTATAACATTGATATTTAGTTTGTAATAATAAATATATTTTTGAAAAGCTGCATTATATAAGACAGTTAACAGAATTCATTTGGTTACAAATAATAATAAGATTTATTCCAGTAAGCTGATATAAGATTTAATAAGCAAGGAGTCACTGAGTACTTTATATGCATGACAAAAAGTCTGCTTGATTGGATTAATCTGGGGAGATTGGAAAAACATGGGGAAAAAAAACAGAAATTACTCCTGGGCTTTCCTTGTATTATTAAATAGAAGATAGGATCAGCATGGCTTCTCGACCTGTGCTTGTGTCCAAATGTTTCATTTCAGCCAGTGGAATAAGCATTTCATTGTATTTTTCAGGGGAAATAAATTGATTCATTTTACAGCAGTTAAAACTGTTATCTCATGTAATGAGCTCAGTTTCAGCTGCCTCGCAAAAAATGGAATTTTCACACATGGTGCGCCGGCTGATTAATAATTTAAGAAGTGCTTTTTAAATTTGAACTGGAAATATTTTAGCCTACACAATGTGTCAATATCTGTTTGTACCATTTACTGCTCATTCCAAAGTTATAATGTCTTTTCACTACTTACTATTGAGGTTAAAGGAAAACTATACCCCCAAATTGAATACTTGAGCAACAGATATATATTTAAATAAATATTGCCCTTTTACATCTCTTGCATTGAACCCCCATTTCGTGATGGTCTGTGTGCTGCCTCAGAGATCACCTGACCAGAAATATTTCAAATCTAACTGTAACAGGAAGAAGTGTTGAAGCAAAAGACACAACTCTGTCTGTTAATTGGCTGGTGTGACCTAACTTTATAGTTTGTTTGCACCATTGAATCATACGATCCCAGGAGGCTGTCCTTATTTTTTAAAATGGCTATTTTCTATTTATGATTACCCAATGGCACATGTTACTAAACAAGTATATTATTATGAAAATGGTTTATTTACATGAAGCAGGGTTTTACATATGAGTTGTTTTATGCAATATCTTTTTATAGAGACCTACATTGTTCCGGGGGTATAGTTTTCCTTTAAGAGTGGGAAGAAACAGTCATATTTCTAATATATTGCTCAGTCAGATCCAATATTCAACACTGACAGTCTTGATAGAACAGACAAAGCCTGAAGAAATCCAGTCTTAAAGACTTTGTTTGCTTTAAAATTAATTTATAGTATAATCTAGAGAGATATATTCTGAGACAATTTGAACATCAATTTCTATTTTTGTGATTACATTTTAATTTGTAGCAGTTCTTTGGTTGCAAATGTACAATTTATCTTAGCAACCAGGCAGTGGTGTGAATGAGATTCTGGAATATGAATAGGAGATGGCTGAATAGAAAGATATGTACAGGTATGAGATCCATCATCCATAAACCCATTATCCAGATTATGCATTTTAATTGAATAATTCAACATTTTCTAAGTTTCTTGTTCCAGCTAAGGTATAATTAATGAGATACTGACACCAGAAATTAAACCTTTATTTACCATAAAACTGACTTTGCATGTCACTTATAACTTTGCCATTTTTTTAAAAAGTAGTTGTTTTTGATGGGCAAATTTCTGTGAAAAAAATAGCGAATTTCCAGCAAAATAGTGAAAAATTTGCAAAACAGTGAATTTTGATGCCAGTGTCAATTTTTGCCAGCAAATTTTTGTGGGTGATTCACAAATTTATTCGCTGGAGGTAAATTCGCCACAAATTCGCCCAAAACTAACTTTAATCTTTATTGGAAGCAAAACAATCTTATTGGGGTTAATTAATGTTTAAATGATTCTTACTACATTTTAAGGGGGTTATATATTAAAGTCTGAATGGGATTTATTTTACCTAGGGCTGCCACCTGGCCGGTATTTTACCAGCCTGGCCGGTATTTTTGATGGTTAATCTCAATGGTATTAATAGGAAAAAAAGATAAATATATAGGAAGGCCGGTATTTTTTTCAACAAAAAGGTGACAACCCTAATTATACCCCGAGGATGGAAAAAGTCAGAATCTGAAAATCTGAATATGTCAATGGGAGAAGTCCTGAAGATATCCTGATCTGTGCTGTGTTTCGTGCAATAATTCTAAGATTTCGTGATTTTCAGGCCAAAATCTGAAAAAGTTTTAAATTAAATTTGTCAACTTTTTTTGACACAGGAAATTTTCGGAAAAATGTATTTATAAATAAGGGGGAAAAGCCTGTGTGGATTTGGTCGGAATAGTTTTCAGAAAATACTTTTGAATAACCCCCTAAGTATTGAGATCCATATTACAGAAAGACCCATCAGCTGGAAAGTTCCAACCATTCTGGATAACTGGTTCCATTCCATAATAAAAAGTAACAAAAACAATAAAACTTTATCCTCGAGGAGCAATAGCTTTTGGACTGCCATTTGAAAGCTGGAAAGAGTAAAAGAAGAAGAAACCAAAGAAATAAATAAAACTATAAATAAAACTATAACAAAATCAAAACCAATTAAACAGTTGTTGAGAATTTGTCATTGTATAAGATACTAAAAGTCAGCTTAAAGGTAAACCGCTGCTGTAAATGATCCCAGTGTGGCATCTGTATAAACACGCATTTCTTCTTGTGCTTTAAGAAACATTGCCTTCCACCCTCATATTTCACCTTGTTAAATAACTTTCCCCCCACCCCTATTTCTATCAAGTGATGTTGTGCTTAACCATTGGAAGTAATGGATAGCATTAAAAAAATGATTGGTACCAAATTTAGCAGCTGACTGAAAGAGCAACTAAAAGTAATGTTTCTCTAGTCTCTGCCAGCCAAATGCAGGAAGCAATAAATGCAGGTCACTTATTACATTATGTCCAAATAGGAGGGCTATATGCTATATGCCAAATAACACCTGCTATAATGAATTAAACATTCAACATATTGGCATTATTTAGTGTGAGAAAGTCTTAGTGGTGCTTGAAAATGATAGAGAGTTCCAATTAAGCAGCTATGAATTCTTATCTTGTGGGATGTCAATGGGATGTGGGCCTGAGCTCCGCTGATTTACAGTCTTCTTCAGCTCAGAGGGAGCCCTAAGCATAAACACACTGTAAATTCACTGTGTAACAACCTGAGGCATTTTCAACGGTATAGGAAAATTACATTGCACATTAGATACTGATGTCCCAGGGTTTCACATCCATTGAGTGTTGCAAATGTGTGATTGTTTAGAATGGTAGAATACCAAAGGCAATACATGCTAAGCTCCAGTTATCCATGACATTTGATAAGTTAAGACATATTTTTAAAAAGCCACACGACTGAAGAAATTGCAATATTTCAGAAACATGCCCTAACTTTACTCGTTGGCTTACTAATAAAAGTTTCTGAGGTGCCCGAATCTCAGCTTCCTCAGTAGGCAACCCTTAGAGCCAGATGTATTCATTTTCAAATTCAAGGTGCTTTTGACATTCAATTGAAAAAAAAAAAGATCTTGCATTGCATAGAATGGAAATTGCAGTTCTTTTCTCAATCACTAGCATGCTACAAATATACTAGAGCTGGAAAAATTTGATTTGGTTCATTGGTGGAAAAAACTTGATTGTAATTCTGATTCATTTGCATAAATTGGACTGTTTAAAAAACAATAGATTGAATGTTGCAAATATTTCCATTGACTTTTGTAGAAGCGCGCCCCTAATTTAGCTGAAAAATGTTTTAATTCGAATGTTTGAGATTATTTTGCAATTGATTCTAGATCAAGATTCAAGTTCACAAAACTAGAATTAAAAAAAACGAATGGCTTTTCACTGTGATTTTCCTGAATTGTGGACTAAAAGCAATCCCAAAATGTAATAAACAGACCCCTTAATATATCTGTTATTTGACCAATTTGATGGATCCTCAGAAATAGAATTCTACCACTATCTTTACCTGCCATGTGACTGTTCTGATTCAATTCTCAGAAACTGTTCATATAGAAGGTCAGCTTCAGAAGATGAGAAAAAATTTATCTCCTAATTCATTTCCAAGTTCCCCATAGATATCTCATGGTTTATCTCATAAAAACCCAATAGAAAAGTTTTTCACAACAAATTGAAAGTATGCAATGAAATAAGCACTTGGTCTCCATAAATCTTTCTCATTTGAATATTGTATTATTGTACATTCCTAAAATACTACTATCTATAATAAAAGTCATGTCTTGGACTTTATTATATGAACCTTGAGATTCTTAGGTCTTACACGACTTTTTATAACCAACATGTTGCATAATCCTTGTACCAAAATGAAATATGAACCCAATCCACTTGCTTCGATCAAATTCTGATCCGCAAGGTATTAGGCAATAGCACTATTGATATAAAAGGATTTTTTTGTTACAGTATATTAATAGTTAGCTATTCCATTCACTTAACCTTTACAGTAGTTCTCTTCTGTAGATGTTTAAAAGAAATGAGTCCCTAGTTTCTTTATATACACAATCTAATTGTTTATGCACAGCGTGGTTATAATGTAAGCTGTACAATGAAAGTCCTTTTCAAATTAAACATGAAAGCTCATATTATTTAGTAAAACATTCATACCTGTTATAAAGGTGGCGTTCCATGACACAAAAAGGGGCAGAGCCAAACAATATGCCACAATAGGGCAGAGCCACCTTGTACAATGGCCAGAAGGCTGGAAAAAAAAGTAAGTTCTAAGTGAACTGAGGGCGGGCCAATGGCTTTTTTTTATGGGTATTACAAATTTACCGGCAACTGCATGACATGGGCAGAGACAAATACCTGCTGTTTTCCCCAGCAAATAACCAACTCACTCACCATGCATTTATTTTGTTGGAATCTTTTTGGCCACAGCTTTTGCACCAAACATAATTTAACAATTGATAACATTTATATCTATAAGAATTAATATTAACAACATTGTAAACATACAAATATGAACAGTGATGTACCAATAATTTATAATCCTTTGCAAGGCCCCTGGCAATGGACCCAATTAGATGCATGCAATTGTACCAGCCACCAGCCACTTGTGCCTTCTGGCTACCACAATACACCATACCCTCCCAGAGACCAACCCTCTTAGAGAGGAACACCACCACTGAAGTTCCCAGCCGCCGCCCGGCTGTGAAAATGGGCTATCCAGTCTTATCATGTCTTAGTTAGTCAGCCCAATACTCACCATTCCACATCAACTTAACCTGTGCCCCACTAACCCAGGCCACAATTATGACAACTAGCACAAAGGTTTAATACAAGGTAGGGAGGGTGGGGCTCCTTTTTTTCTTACCAAAATGGATGCCCTCCTTAACAGTTAGTTCTATAAATCCCCTTAAAAAATCCACGCCCCCAACTACGTCATTAAACCAAGTACTAATCCCCTGCCAGGCAGCCTTGTCCTGCCCCTCTAATGTACCAGCATGCGCTGTCCCGGTTTTCACTTTGCAAGTAAATTTGTAATACCGTCCCCGGCCTTGGCAGAATTTTTACAACTAGGCCGGTAAAATACCGGGTGGCAACCCTAATGGGTGCATTTCAAAGTGAATATTCAAATAAGATTTGAATTTAAAAAATTCAAATTTCGCAGTAATTTTGGGATACTTTGACTATCGCATAGGCCATTTTCAAATTTTTTTATTCAAATCGAATTTTTGACTATGCAATAGTCAAAGTATCCCAAAATTACTGCAAAATTCAAATTTTATTCAAATATTCACTTCGACCCTTAGTAGATGTGCCCTTTAGGGTTGCCACCCGGTATTTTACAATATGACAAGTCGAATTTTTGAAGTACTGGCCCTTTAGAATTCTTCGACTTTGCCACTTTGCCACCTTAAAGCTGCCAAAATGCCATTTTAGCCTATGGGGTACCTCCTAGAACCTGTCCTAGGAATTTGAAGGATTTTGCGCAAAATCGTTCGAATCGTTCAATTCGAACGATTTGATCGAACGATTTTTATTCGATCGAAAATGGACCTATTTTCTTAAAGCCATTAAGAAACTTTGCTGATCGAATTTCAAAGTTTTTTCATTTTGAAAATTCAGCCAGTAAATCTGCCCCTAAGTGTAAGGGAAGTTTATTAAACTTTCTTGTTCAATATCTTTTCTGCCAATTATGTGAAATTTGATTAAAATCCGTTTACAGTTTGCATGTGGTATAAATTGTAAATTCCTCTTGCTCATACCTGGTGGGCAAATAGCATATAGAAAAAACGCTGAATACACAGAGCAGTTTGAAGGGGATTCAGTGTGCAAAACCTGCAGATGAAAAACTTCTCTTGTAAGAAGGATTTACATTTGTGACATGGGATCACCAATATTTTACTCTTCAAGAAATATTATCAGTTTATTTTCTAAATCCAGAAGTGATCAGTATAATGTCTGTGAATGAGTGGAAGAAGTTGCACTGGACAGATTACTTCAAGGTTCTTCAAGGTACTTCAAGGTTCCACAAGATGTAAGAGATTTTCTAATCTTAAAGATATTACAAGTTTATATGAAATTTCTAAGTAAAGGCATTCTTATTCCTAGTGTTCCTCTGTTTATTTTTAGACTTCATTTAGACTGTATTTTGGCATCACATGCATTCTGGCCTGAGAACATCCTGCTTTGGAACTTCCTGCCAATCAAAAACATTATCATGTAAATTTTAGTATAATGAACATTTTAGTGGAAAAAAAAAAGATGACTCCCAATAGTTTCTGCCATCTACCGGAACCTTCATTCAGATAAGGGAGTATTAAGGGAATATTACAGCTTGTGATTTGAATGACACAGGACTTACACAGGCAAATCAAATACATAAGCTTTTAGAAGCAAATTCAAGTTCTACATTAAGAATATTTTATTTTCCAGTAATTTCTGCAAAGTACAACCTCTTAAATATTGTATTGTGGCCTCTAATTCCACCTCTGGTTCTATTGCATAAATCATTGCTGTGCAGACAGGCTGTAGGGGTTGTCTATACGTATGTCACAGTTTGATCATTATGACTAATGGCAAAAAATAGGGTTGATTGAGTTCCTTAGCTCTATCCACTGGAATGTTTACAGTCATTCAGATTTCACACAGCAAGCTTGGTAGCAATATTATTTACAGAAATAGTCACAGACCACTCATCAGTATAATGTTACAAAAATCCCACTGAAACTTGAAATTTTAGAGAATTAAATAATTGCTAGTTTAAAAGTAAATTGCTGAATTTTTTCACGTTCCATGGCTTCACAACTGCTCTTTGGAATGAGCCCTAAACCAAAGCAATACGACTTAGAATTAACTTTTCTGTTAGAGTAGACAGATTTATTCTTTTGCAACTGGTTTTCATTTGCTTGGTCCTCCGGACAAAAAATATGTTTTACAAAATCCAACAAAATGTATTTAAAACCCTGGGACAGGACAGGTTTCTGCTAACTGGAGCACTGAGCCTGGGTATAAGACATGCCCAGTGATTGCCAGTTTTCCTTCTCCTTTAAAAAACAATGTTACAAGAGTTAGTTTTCCTCAGTGTCTAAGGGCATTTACACATGGACGTTCGTACCTGTGCAGGTACGAAAACCCATGTGTAAAGGCCCATAATCAGCTAACTTACAACACTGTTTTAGAGCCAGGAGTACAAAGAATATAAAAACCCAGACAGATCCTGCCCTCCATAGCAATTACATTTACAAATAACTTTAAAACAACTTAAAATGTGTAAACAATGTATATTGGAAAGATGCTTAGAGGTTATTTATGAAAATCTGAATTCATCTATTTTTTTCTGAAATATACTCCGACCAAATCCACATTGGTTATAACCCCTTATTTATCAATACATTTTCCCAAAAATGTGAGTGTCGAAAAAAACTAAAAAAAAAATCATGAAAACCATACGAATTTGAATCATACAAATTTTTTGGATTTTCTGCAGATTTTTGTCCAAAAACCACGACATATTCAGATTATTGCACGAAACCCAACACAGGTCAGGATATCTTCCCCCATTGACTTATATACAATCTCAGTAGGTCTAAGCTGCTGGATTTTCTGATTCAAACTCTTTCCATCCTCTGGGTATAATTAAATGATGAAAAATTTTAGTTTTTGTTTTAAATAAAAATTCTAAATATTTTATAGTAAAAAAAAGCAATTTTTTTAGTTTTGGGAATTCTGCCTTTAATAATAATAGTAATAATAATAATAATAATAATAATAGTAACCCCCTTAGTGTTATGTTTTCTGTTATGTCTTCCAATAAGACAATAAATATATGAAATGTGCTGCCAGTTTCACTTTAACCAATTGCTCTTTTTAGAAAACAAATCCATTCCTTGGAGTTTTTGTATTGCTTTTTTCAAAATAATTGCATTGAGTGAGATTCTGCAATATCCAAAGGGAGAAGAGCTGAACCCTTTCATTTGCATTCAATTTCCAGTAAATTATAAAGAAGGACAAAAATTAGCAAAAAAGCAAATGGGAAAAAACTTTACTTATATAAATTATACATTACCTTTGAAAACAAAAATTGCCTTCCTGTATAGGAAGGGTGATCGATTGGATGAAACATCTTAGTTTGTTGTAAGGAAAAAGAAGCTGTTCTTACGTGAATGTTTAGAGCAAATAGTGTGCAAGTTTGTCAGCTATTTTTTTGTCTGGGTTGTACAGTAATTTGTGATTTAATGTATTATTTCTGGTCCCCTAAACCAACTATGCTAGGACAGATATAGCCCTAGCAGCCTAATAATCACAGTGGCCTTTGGGTACACATCAAATTTATGGCCACTGCAATATTTTAGCGAAGGCAGTTTTTGAAGGAGGAATGGTCTGCAAAGCAATTAGAATGAAAAAGAGCTTCAGCTGCCTTTGGCCCAGCAAGACTTTAATCTGCCAGCTAGCCAAATTTATATTGCTGCAGAGCGATGCGTACAGGTCTGGGACGAGCACATCCTGCTTCCACTTTTACTCGAGTTCTTGCAAGAAAATTGGGCTAATCTAGTGCTATAAATGTCATTAAAAATTTGAGGGCTTTTAGCAAGTACACAAGTCCAAATAAAGAATAGGGTAAAGAAAAAAGGTGGTGGGGGGGGGTCTTTATCAGGGTCAGGCAGCTGCCTTATTTAAGCAAGGAAACAGTGTCAGATTGCATATTAATTGGATTTCTTGTCTTTTTTTCATCTTTTTCTACTGTTTTTCATTCTTTTTCTACTGCTAAAGTACATATCTTCCTGGGTTGCAGCTGCTGAAAGCAAACCAGTAGCTCATGGTGACAACCTACAGTTCTGGCACAGATTCAGCAGCAGCTAACAATGCTCTTGTTGATTGAGGTCTGAAACCTGGCCAGTATTAATTAAATGCAAAGGCAAAATATAAGATGGAGATATGCAAATGCAGTCCTATAACCTGATATGTAAAGCTTTCACTGTCATCTTGTGCAGGAATAATTCCATGGACCATGAGATTGATCTGGGCTCAGCCTCTGTCACATGAAGGAGAGCTGAATTGTCTGAAGGTGTCTGTGCAGCAATGAAGGAAGATATGTGTGCCAGAGGTTCTCTTGGATAGACTTAGCCTTTACTCCCTGGTTCTCAGCAGCAGTTCTGTAGCTACAGCACATGATAACAATTAAGCCATTGTCAGAGTTCGGTTGTGAAATGCTACTAAATTTGCATAACTGCAATAAGTTATGAGCAGCACATGCAGCAGATCCACCTTCTGTGAACCAACATATGCAGTATGGGGTTAACCCTTATTGATTGCAAGGGGTTTCAACTGTTGAAACATCAACACCAAAAATTAAAAGTGTTTGAAAGGAACGGAAATATAATGTATTGTTGTGTTGCACTGATATAACTGGTATGTTTCATTTGGTAATTCTGCTATAGTTTATATAAACAAGCTGTTGTGTAGGGCAGCCATTTAAAGGACAAGGAAAGTGTAAAGTAGAATAATGCTAGAAATGCTGTATTTCGTATAAGTAACATAAACATGAACTTACTGCACCATAAAGCCTAATCAAACAAATGATTTATGTTTTCAAAGTTGGCCACAGGGGG
>CM044432.1:143222534-143240682 GCA_024363595.1 Xenopus borealis | reverse complement strand
GCTTAGGGAGCTTAACAAATCATCAAAACCTCAGCAAAAATTAAGGTTAAAGCTATCATAGATAGATGCTACAGGTCTGATGCGGTATAAATGGGTTTCATTTTAATCTGGCAGATGCCCTTCAACTTTGTTTTGTAAGTTTGATATTATGCATAATAATTCTGTATATAGTTAGTTCCTACGCTCAGTTAATGCATACTAGCCCAGAGCATGCCTGTGAATCAGTGTAAAAATAACAACTAAAGATGGGGAGGTGCTGGGAGCATATTTAGAGACATGGTATGGGCTGTCTTTGAGCTGGTATAGAAGTCCTAAATATTAGGTGTAGCATGTCTGGATTGATTTTTGTAGAGCTTTAGTTCTCTTTTAACTACAACTGCCAGTGTACTCTAAACAATAACTGAAAAGCTGGCAGTTAGAAATATCCGCATATTATTCTCTTTCTTCCCATAAGCTTAATTCTTTGGTAAAACAGTCTGCTCCAATTATGCATTAGTGGCAGCTCTACAAGTGAAACAAGAGAAAATCACTGACCTTCAGAGTCTGACCAACTAAACAGAAAGAATGCCAAAATCCGACTATTGATTGGTTCTGTCTGTATGAATGATGACAGCAAGTTGTAAGCGTTTATTCATGGCTGGCAAGAGAACAGAAATTTGGATTTTGGCATAGAAATCACTACACCAGAACTCTAAGTGAAACTTTTTTATTAAAATGCTGCAGACTCTTAAAGGGCAAACTATTCTACAGAAAGAAATTAGGCCTAGTTACCTTGAAAAAAAAAACATACACTGTGATGGGTGTTGCTGCAGAGATGTCAGCCTGAAGGTATATAAACAACTGAGATTGTAAAGGGTTCACTCAGCCGGAAAACCCTGCAGGCTGATGATAAAGGAAAAACTGGAAGACTAAAGTTTTCCTGGAGTCATAAATATAATTAATAATTATAAACGTAAATACAATAAAATAGTGTAACGCCTTTTGTTGCATTGTTTCTGACCGATGGATTTTTAAACTTTGAAATAAAGGTAAATAAGGTATTGTATGCCGTACAAATGAGTCATTAATGATATGGAGTGGCACATGTCAGTCCCATTGCAGGAGCTCCTCTAATCATATTGCAGGATGTTGTGCCTCATTGCTACTGTACTAGAGAGTCAGCATGTGCCATGTTCAGCATACAAACCTTATTAGACACAGCAAAATGCCATTCTCTTTCTCTAACCATCCTCACGCTCACTATTAAGCAAAACAGCTAAAGGGCCATGGGGCAGCATACACACTGGCATATGTCAGACACTAAATAGAGGCAGCTATTATTAACCTCTCGGATGGCAGAGCACTGGGGTACCACATCTGTGAATTCTTCATACTAGTGCTGTTTGCTGGTAGGTAAATTCATACACATTGCACTTGTACATTAACATTTAATCAAATCATTTGCATTGCCAGCGTAGCACAGTGTTTCTATACATAGACTTCTAAACAAACTAGATGCCAGTAAGGAATAAATACATGGAAAAGTGAGGCAATGGATTTTCTGTAGTCCTCCCAAACAATAAAAATCCAATGCACTTTGTTCGTCCTTCGGCTAAAATAGTACATATCCCTTGTATATTCCCCAGAATCCCCGTGGTTCCATCCACTACATTTCTTTGAATCCCATCAGTTTCACTCTCTGTCCATCACTTTGTCTTATTTAAATTTGTGTAGATGAAACATTGTTATATTTACAGTGTATAGGACCTGTTATCCAGAATGCTCTGGACCTGGGGTTTTCTGGATAATGGATCTTCATACCTTGAGTGTACTAGAAACTCATGTAAACTTTAAATAAACCCAAAAAGGATACATTTTATCTTAGTTTGGATCAAGTACAATCTACTGTTTTATTATCACAGAGAAAAAAGAAATCATTTTTAAAAATTTGGATTATTTGATTATATTGGAGTCTATGTGAGACAGGCATTCCGTAATTCTGAGCTTTCTGGATAACTGGTTTCAGGATAATGAATCTCATACCTGTATTTAGTTGGTCATACTCTGCAACATCTGATATTGCTGCACCTATTCTTTGCCTTTGATGATTTCACTGATCTTTAATGAATGGTTTTTGAACCCAAACTGAATAAAATACCTATTTTTCTAGTGGATAAGATGACTACGTTTACGGGCGTATGGCTCCACTTAATACATAGAACAAGCCAAACAAGATCTTTGTACTTAATTAATTTCTGTACCCCAGAAAGATCATGTCTCTCTTTACCCTTCTCTTTCTGTTATCAGCCCTTGTTTATTCCCTACAGGGAGGGTTTTAGCACAGGATGTGTAGACTTCTCCTTTAAGGAACTTTTTTTCCCTTTCTTTTTCCTTTGTACAGTTTTGGGGTGTTGTGACTTTAATAACAGTGCTCTTAAAACCACTTCTGTTCAGCTTCAGCTAGAACCATTTATCTGAAATAAATGCAAATGACAGTGCAGACTTCTGGGATTATTGGTTTAAGTCTCACTTGGTATTTCATAAATTTTATTTTTTCTCCTCTGCCTCATGCATGCTAATAGGACAATTTGGACATTTATCATTGTCTCCACCCTGAAGAGTATTGTCATTTCCTATTCTGCTTAATATAGCCTTTATGCTTCAGCAGGGATCTGGGTGTAAATCATCCTGTCTGCTGATTCAAGTACAGTACAGTGCTGGCGAGTATCACTTATAGAACTGAATTGTTTCATTCAGAGAGAAAGAGAGGAAACTGGATGAGTGGAAGTTGTGTTTGTGGACAGCAGTGACAATTTATTTAACTGTATAGCCTTAAATGCATTTTAAAATGATATATACACTCACCTACATTTCTTCATTTATAAGATGCACATTCTCTAAAAGAGTCTTTATGATGGCAAAGACTATTATAGACCAAGAAAATATTTTCTTATAGAAATGCATGATATCTACTCTTCTGTTTTCTACCTAAATCCAAAAAACATAAGCACTCCCCAGTGGTTACAAATAGATGTTTCTCTTGCTGAAAAGGACCATACATGGCACAGTATAAATTATATAAATTGCACATGCTTTACTCTGCATACAAATGCACTGCTTACAAACACAATGTACTAGCTATTTAAAGGGATGCTATTTGGCCAATCATATTTTACATCCCTTATATTTATTAAAATGGGACATTTTTTATCTATACCCATCATCGTCAAGAGCTCTACTATATTATACATTGAAATTCTTGGCAATTCTGTGCTTCCTACCTAAGCCCTTTCATGTTTCAGTATGATACCAACCCCATGTACAGTTCCATAGACAATTGGTTTGCAGAGATGAGAGTTAACGTACAGTACTTGAATGGCCTGCACAGAGGCCTGAGCTCAACTCAACTAAAAACTGTTGAAGTTAGGCCTGATCCTAAACATGAGTGCCCAACCACCACTTATAGCTGAATGGAATCAACACAATGTAGACAATAAAACTACAGTATGTAAATAATATTTATTTATTGAAAAAAAAAATCCAGCATTTTGAGCACTATTGCGCTCATTCTCAGGGACCAGCAAACTGTTTGTCTGTTTGTGCTTGAGGAAGGGCACAGCACTGCTCCAACCACTGGAATTTTTTTCAATAAAGTACTTATTTGCACTAGTTTCCAAATGATAATAATCCTAAGCACACTCCCAAGATCTATCAGAACTGTACAAAGACAAAGTAAAATGAAGGCAAGCTGAAACTCATAACAGTTATCCCACTGAGCTAATTTGGGATAAAGGGTCAAGGCTAATCCGACAACTAGTGTACATGCACAGAATTTTCTCGACTCTTAAATGAGTCCAAGATTTAACCTGAGCTTTTTTCCTCTGATATTTTCAATTTGTTTTAGATTCTTCAAACATTAATTGGCATTCTCTAAAATTCAGCTTTGTATGAGGCAGTGCTTAAGCAGAAATAAAACATATGAAATATACTGTGAAGGAAGTAAAACTTCTTAATGATAATTTTGTAACGTTTGCTCCAAAAGTTTGCACCACCTTCAAGTAGGTGTTAAATGAGTTGTTGCCCGTCAAACACATTTTCCAGTTTAGTTTTCAGATTGTACACCAGAAATACATACTTTTTCGAATTACTTTCTATTTTCTATCTGTGACCGTTTTTCTAATATTGTGTATAAGTGTAAAGTTTATTTTTTCACCTTCTAAAGAATTGATACATTGAGTTGATACATTTGTAATTTTTGTCCCTGCTGAGCAGAATCCCTGAGTTTCTTTAAAGGCAGCTGTTAGAATTCATATCAATAGTTGCTAATATTCCACAGATGTTGCTGCTGAGAAATGTACCAACTAATTGTATCAACTAAGGGGCAGATTTACTAAGCTTCGAGTGAAGGATTCGAATGCAAAAAAATTGAATTCGACCATCGAATTTGCTAAATTTGATCGAACTGCATGATTCGTATAAGAAAATCAATCGACCATTCGATGGTTGAAGTACTTGCCCTTTAAAAATGTATTCGATTGCCTACTTCGCCAGATTAAACCTACTGAATTTGTATATTTGCCTATGGGAAGCTCCCATAGGCTTTTTCTAAGTTTTTTTTTTTATCGAATAGAAATCATACACTTTTTTGAAAGAATCATATGAATCGTACAATTCTTATGGTTTTAGCATGAAATCAGAGGAATTTGTTTGTTTGATTGAATAGCGGTAAAATCCTATGAATTCAATATTCAATTTCGTCAGATTTTACTTCTTGAAAATTTTGAAGGTCCAATTCGAGGGTTTTTAACCCTCGAAATTCGACCCTTGATAAATCTGCCCCTAAATGTAGCAAATTGTAACAGTTCAGCATCTGCTCCTGGATCAACTTTAAACCTCAGTTTTGGAAAAATGATAACAAAACATGGAAAGCAATTGAAAAAAGTCTTTATTTGGGGTGTACAATCTGAAAAAAAGTGTTTGAAATGAACAAACCCTTTAAAGGTCACAATGCACAATTAAGATTCTCAATGCAGTAAAAAGTCTGATGAATATTACATTGCAACATGAAGATTTGTATTCTTATTTGTGCTCAAATTTGTTGTCTTTGTGAATTGTATTAAATGTCCCCCTAAGGGCTACCTTAGCTAAGGTTTGATGAAAGTGGTGGGAAAAGTTTGCATAATGCAGAGGGGGAGAGATACAGAAACAGGAGAAATCGTAATGTAAATGACAGTAGGTGATAGCCAGGATGCAGCTTAGCTAAAAAATATAAATACATGACTTTGAGCAAAGAATGTGAGTCTTTTCTACAAGAGAAACTGCAGTGAGTCTCCCACTATTTAGATTTAGATAAGAGTTCTCATTATCTGTGTCCCTGGCAGGCAATCTTTCTTCTTTTTAAGCATAAAATATTCTCAGCTGGGATGTGACAGGGCTGCTGAGAGCTACAAATAACCTAAATGATTTGTTCCTTGTTTTACAGCACATTCCTTCTGAAAGCTCCTAATGAAGGATTAGTCAAATGATAGGCCCAATTCATCTCTCAGCAAATCACCTGTTGCTATGAGTGACAGCTTAAGATGAGGAAAATCAGAGAGCAGAATGTCAAACTCTCCTTTATAGATGCAAACTTTATAAATATACTTTGTAGATATACAATCTACAGTGTTTTTTGTTTCACAGTTTTAAATAAACCACTAGTCACATTTTATTGTCAAATGAAGTAAAAAAATCAAAGAAACAAAAAAAAAAAAAAACACTGAGCAAAGCACAAAAAATCTGTATGCCTCAATAACCTCTACAATGACAAATTACTACAGATTTGAACTGTTACTAGTGGGAAAACTCTAAAACCCTTTAAAAGTGTGAATTACATTAAAAAAAATGTCCAATAGGATCAGGAGAGCTCCCATTAACTTAAGATCTTGACGGTTTTACTTGGCAAAGTTCTGTATTAGAGCTTTTCTTGGATTATACACAATAAATATCCAATTTTTACAGTTTTAGAGAATTTAGGAAAAACAAAATTTTTGAGAAAAAAATACAATTTGTGAAAAAAATTGTACCTACACATGGAACCAACTTTCCCATAATGGCTTGTATGATAGAGTCACTTCTGACAATTTCACCATCACCGTGCATGAAAATTATGCTCACACTGATGCCAGCAAAATGTCAGCACAAGATAATATTGCATTAGTGAATTTCCACTATTTTGTTGGCAACCATATTATGCTCAGGTTCAGGGAAATAATGGTGCATTTTGGTTAAAAAACAACATTTTGGTTAAATGCTAATTGTGCTCTTTGCACTAACTTCATAAAGAAGCCCTTAGATTTTGAGAATAAGATAGATGGGATGGATATATTTAACAGCACAGATACCAACAGTGATGGGAGAATCGGACATGTTTTGCGGAAAATTCGCCAAAATGCATTGAAGTGAATGGGCATGCTATGAATTGCGAGATAAATGTTTTCACCCATTAGAGTCTCTGGGTGGCGAACGTTTTCACTCATCACTAGATAGTATATACCAACGCATTAACTAATACTACTTACTTTCAGTTTTTGATCTTCTCTAGATCAGTAAAAGCTGAATCCTTGGCAGATCTTGATTGTTTTTGTGCATAAACGCCTAGGAAGTTACATAATACTATATGTAAAGATTTTTCTAGGCAAGTAACTTTTACATACAAATTAGTAGTCAGGTTTAGCTAAGTACCCATGCAATCCTCATGGCAGCAGCATTTTATTAGTGTCAGGTTTGTAAAGTTTTTTGCCCACTCACTAGTTTCTTAATAGAATGGAACACACGTCTGAATGTAGGTAGAAAATTACAGTACCTACACCTGATGAGAAAAGTAGTTAAAGGAACAGTAACATTAAAAAATGAAAGCGTTTTAAAGTAATACAAATATATGTGTTGCTCTGCACTGGAAAAACTGATGTGTTTGCTTCAGAAACACTACTAATGTTTATATAAATAAGCTGTTGTGTAGCAATGGGGGCAGCTATTTAAAGGAGAAAATGCTCAGGTTACACAGCAGATAGCAGATAAGCTCTGTAGAACATAATGGTGTTATCGTTTATCCACTATTTAACCTGTGCTATAAAGCCTTTTTTCAATTTCCACCATTGCTACACAGCAGCTTGTTTATATGAACTATAGTAGTGTTTCTGAAGCAAACAGATCAGCTTTACCAGTGCAGGGCAACAGTGCATGATATTTTCATTACTTTAAAACACTTTCATTTTTTGTTGTTACTGTTCCTTTAAGTTCTCTGAATAAGCTACAGCATTGCATTCCAATATTCCAACAATGGTCTTATGAGTGTTCAAAAACACGAAACAATAATACGCATTCAAACCACAGTTCAGAAACTGAACTTACTTGTAAGCCTACTAAAAGTAGATTTTATCGATCAAATTTTTTTTATTCGATCAAAAATAATGAAACCCTATTCCGTCAGCTTGGATCTGGCGAACTAGGTGGTCGAACAGGGGAAGTACTTCGACCATCGAATATTCGAATAACAATTTATGTGGATATTCAAATTATTCGAATTCGAACATTCGATGGTCGAATTTGCCTAATTTGCATTTTCGAAGATTCAAATTTTATGCAAATTTGATGAAATTTCGAATTCTTCACACAAATTTAGTAAATCTGCCCCTTAGTATACAGGTATGGAACCTGTTATCCAAAATGCTCAGGACCTAGGGTTGTCAGGATAATGGATCTTTCCGGAATTTCATACCTTAAAGGAACATTTCGGTGTAAAAATAAAAGCTGGGTAAATAAATGGGCTGTGCAAAATAAAAAATGTTTCTAATATAGTTAGTTAGCCAAAAATGTAATGCATAACGGCTGGAGTGACTGGATGTTTAACATAACAGAACACTACTTCCTGCTTTTCAGCTCTCTTGATTTCCACTGACTGGTGACCAGGCAGTAACCAGTCAGTGATTTGAGGGGGGTCACATGGGTCATAACTGTTGCTTTTGAATCTGAGCTGAATGCTGAGGATCAGTTGCAAACTCACTGAACAATTATGTCCCATGGGGCCCCCCTTCAAGTCACTGACTAACTCAGAGTTAGAGAGCTGAAAAGCAGGAAGTAGTGTTCTGTTATGTTAGACATCCAGTCACTCCAGCCTTTATACATTACATTTTTGGCTAACTAACTACTGTATATTAGAAACATTTTTAATTTTGCACAGTCTATTTACCCAGTTTTTTATTATTTATTTTTACACTGAACACTTCCTTTAAATCTACTATAAAATCATGTAAACATTAAATAAACCCAATAGGCTGGTTCTACGTCCACTAGAGAGTAATAATATCTAAGTTTGGATGAAGTACAAGCAACTGTTTTATTCTTAAAGAGAAAAAGGAAATCATTTTGAAACAATGTTAATTAAATTATTTGATAAAATGTGTGTATGGGAGTTGGCCTTCCTGTAATTCAGAGCTTTCTGGATAACGGGTTTATTAATAACAGGTATCCTGTAGATAGTAATGAGGCTTTGACTACATCTGTATATGCTTTCCTGGTACTGACCACTGAAAAAGGTCAACAACAAAATCTGTAACTGAATTTCAATAGATTAAGTAGTTCTAATTCATTCACTTACATATTCATATTTCGATTTATTGAATAAAAGAGATCTGGATAGATTCAATTTTTTTCTGGGGGGAAAGGATTAAGGAAATGTGAAGCTGTATTGGTGCTTATTTCTCCCAGATTAAAATGTTATGGATGAGGAACCAACATTCAGATCTATGGTAATATACAGACATGGCCATGATCCTCTGCAAGGAGTGTCCAAGACTGGCTTTTGTAAAATAGACCCTATATCACTATTGAAAAATTACAGCTGTTGCTAGTATGTACAACTATCTAAGGAAATGTAGGGAGATTCTGGAGTTTCATTATTTTGCCCTAACTTAAATGAAGAAATAATTCTTTTTAAAAATACATTTGTTGGAAAATTTCCAGCAAAAAACCAATTCTTACCAATACTAATTTCCTTTTAAATTACCATTGATCAACACTATACTCAATGAAGGTGGCAATGGATATATATATATATATATATATATATATATATATATATAAAGATTAATGATTAATTTACAGTACTAATTGAGTTTTGATAGGGCCATTAGTTTAAGAGCAATTATGCTGCAGAGCAAGAAACAGAAGTATATGTTCGTCATGAAGGAAAGAATGCTGAGGATATTTGGTTTTAATAGTTGCGCTAATGAAAATGCAGGCTTTGTGGACCAGACAATTCACTTTCAAAATGATTAAAATTGGGAAAAAATGTATTTGTTCTCAGTTTTCCTATTTTTAAACATAGCTCTTCTGGCTATTTATAAGGAAGTGTTATCATCCCACACATTTGCATATTTTAAATTGTGTAGGCCAATTTAATCTGATAGCTAGATGAAAAATGCTCTTCCATAAGGTGTTTAGGACAGCCTATAGCAAAAAGACAATTCCATGCAATGACATTATCATGATGTAAGACTTATGGGCTCTGTAATATAACTGATAACTCAACAACCAATAGGATATCTTCTTTCACTATTCTGGGCCAGCTCATTGGTTACTTTGCTTAGGGGCAAATGTACAAAATTCATGTGAAGAGAGCGAAGTTTGATCAAATTCCGATCGTACGATTTTTCCGGAGGCTCGAATATGCAAATTTGGCCACTTCGATCATCGAATACCAAAAAAATTTGATTGATCGAATAGATCGAATAGATCGATATTCGATCATTCGACCATTCGATGATTGAAGGATTTTAACTTTAAAATGTATTCGACTGCTTCTTCGCCAGATTGAACCTACCGAATACCAATAGAAGCCTATGGGAAGCCCCCGATAGGCTTCTTTTACAAACACCTGCTCGAATACCATTTGTACAATCGAACACCTCGATCATTCGAATTGTACAAATTTTTCGAGCGCTTGAAGGAAAAAGTGAAATCAAACAATCGGTATTCGACCATACGATTTAATCGAGAAATAGAATATCGAGGAAAAAATAGCCTAAAACTATTCGATAAGCATTACATAGTCGAATGCTTATCGAATTTTGTGGGGATTAGAGGGATTTTTGGGTGAATTTTAGTAAATTTGCCCCTTAATGTATGGAAATTTCTTGGGTTTATGCTCTACAGTGTCTTCTGAGAGGCTCTATATTTAGAATACTGTAGATTCATGTATTTTCCCACTAGAATTACATCAGTGCTTACCGTGCTTATTTAATGTAAAAATAATAAAGGGACCTACAGATAACAAAAAATGCTTATCCTATCCTTGTTTGTACAATTAAATGAGGACAAATGAAAATAATCAACTGTATGTACAATTGTATGTACAGTTACCTACAGCAGATACAATACTGAATCAGAAAATGAGAAGCAGTGGCAAAATTCTGTCAGTAGCATGAATAACATGGTCTCCTTTTATTTTAATGTATCATGATTGACAACATCCTTCAGAACATTGTATGACTGTGTCTCTAGGCTTAAAATACATTGTAGACAATAAATAGCTTCTATCCTTTTGTAATCCATAAAAAAGTTGCAATTTTGTGCATTTTTCAGTCATTCTGTTTAATGCAACAAGTTCATAATATCCTGTAACAAAATTCAGTTTCACCAAAGAAATGTGTTGAAGTTGTTACACATTTTCATGTAATCTTTCCATATAGTTTCTTAATTCCCTGCATTCCACCATGTCCAAATCTTGGCATACCCATTTTATATCATCTTCATGGTTTATCAGAATAGGACTGACAACTTGGCAGCAATCCTCAGAGGGGATAGTAGTAAAAGTAGTAAATTTGACCCGTTTCCTTTTTGACGTAGGTGAGGAAGTTTCTCCTCTTTGTTCTTTCCCTTCACTAAAGGAAGTCTCTGCAGACCTGTATGCCTGTCCATTAACAATTTTTGGATGGTTTGTGTTGAGAAGATATTTACTTTCTTCAACATTCAACCCTCTTTCCACAGCTATTATGCACTCCTCCTGTGATGGTAAGTTTACAACATTTTCCAATAGCTCTGTCCTATTGGTAAGACCAACCCAATCATGTGAGTGTGTCATTGTCTCCTGTTCATCTACAGGTATTTGTTTGTGCCTATATTTTAATGCAAATGTTATGCAGTTAATAAGGAAGACTAGTATAGCAAGACAAAAGACACCAAGTAAGGCGTACATTCCAATTTCCAAATCACTTAATCCTCTGCTAGTTTGTGCAAGATCATTTTCCTCCAAGTCTCCATTACTATTTGGTAGGTCAACATGTGCAGGAAAGCTGGTGAAATCCATTGGAACATTTGGACGGTGACTGTCATCATCCAAAAGACCCTCCCTTCCCCATGTCCGACCTAGATGAGTTTTATCAGTTGTTGCTTTATTCATGATTTCATAATCACTGTTCATAGAAGGTGTACCAAAGTAGACAACATCTGGCCTAGCCATTTCCAACTGAGTCTTTGGCCTTCTCCCAGTGCCATGGTTGTCAAAGTGGTGTCCACGGTTGATGTTTCTGCTATTATTCCCATCTTTCTGACCAAAGTAGACTTTAATATTTCCAATACCAACAGTAAGAACACTTTTTCTTTTAGACTTCTGACATGATTCGCTAATCATGAGTTCCACTTTGACCAGACCTCCTTGACCTTCTGCTACAGCGAAAAAAATTGGCCATTTTGATTTTGAATCCTGAGAAACAGAGAAAATATTCTCATCTAATGATGTAACACTGAGTGCAAAGTCATTTAGATCATATAAATCCAAGGGGCTCACTGTACCATCACTAAATTGAATCCAGCAACTGATTCCAACTTCCTATATGGAAAACAAAATAAATAAATAAATGACAGCAAACAACAGATAAAAAGGAGAAAAGGCTTCCATAAAAATGTTTTATATAGCAATAAATTGTAAAGTACTAAATTGTGAAGGGCACAAATTCATTTCTGAGGCATAAAAAACACTAGTTTAAATTTCTTGGTAATAAAATTTGTTTTTTCTCTGTTGTGCTAAAAAAGACAATGGATCCCTTGGGCTATATGGATTTGACTTTAACAGCTGAATAATAAAGTGACTGTCAAGCGACATTATCATAGGCCTACTTAAATGATGAAACATGCATTTAAATTAAAAAGAATTGCACATTTCTAAAATGTATTCATTTCAAAATTCTTTGCTTACAAAGAATGATAGCATATCTAACCTCCAATTAACAAAGAGGGTTTTATCTTTTGGAACTACTTTCTTTGTGCCTCTTTTTTCAGTAACTCTTCCTGTATGGTAGAGGTTAATTCTTTTTGACAGTAAGGTTTCTTTTGAATACATTTAAGTTGTTCTCAACATTTTTTTAATTTCTATTAGTAACATCCATTACACAGACATTTCTCATGTTAGACATTGTAGTAATGTGCTTACACCGAATAAATGAAGCTGGAAGAAATGACATACATTTTTAGGACACATACGCTGATGTACTTTGAGTAAATCAGTACCTTCCCTTTAGACATAGATCCGGAATATAGTCCTGCTGTGCTATTGAAAAATAAATGACATTTTCCTAAGGGGCTCTATGGGCATTAATATTAAGTACAGAATGCTTGATGGGCAGTCAGACAGCTGTTTGAACACAGCAGCAGATTTGAGCACTGGCATCCAAGCCATGGTGATCATTGGGAAAAAAGCTATTCCAGTTTCCACTTTACCAAGCAGAATGTGTCCATATGAATTTCCAGCATAAATAAATAAGTTACATATACAAGCTAAATTTCAAAAGAAGCACATCAAAGTACATCCCAGTCATCAACAGTTGAATTTCTACAGTTGAATTTCACAAACATTCATTTTCAGTGCGATGTTAGTGCTTAATGCAGCTAACCAGCAGTGGTGAGTTCTAACACCCATACAAACTGTTAGGGGCAGATTTACTAAGGGTCGATTTCTCTATAAAATTGTATGGTTGAACGGTTTTACAAAAAAATTATACGAATTGAACGATCGAAGTGTTCGATTGTATGATTTGTATTCGATAAGAAATATGAAAACTTAAAAAAAAAAAAGCCTATGGGAACTTCCCATAGGCATATATAGAAATTTGGTAGATTTAATCTGGCAAATTGGGCCATCGAATAAATAATTAAAGGGCAAGTACTTCCCTCATCGAATGGTCGAATGATTGAATAGTTTTTTATTCGCTCTATCCGAATCATTCGATATGATCGAATCTTGCAAATTCGATGATCGAAGCGGCCAAATTTAAAATTAGAAAATTAGAAAAAATCGTAATTTTGCAAATCAATCAAATTTCAAATCCTTCACACGAATTTAGTAAATCTGCCCCTTAGTGTCCAGATACAAATCACATTGCAGGGGTTGACACATCAGAAAATGATTTTCCAAATAGGAACAACTATTTTTATATTTTTATGAGAAGTATGCATTGTTGCCTCTTGTAAAAAAAAAAACAATATTTGATTTAGGGCCATAAAATTCATCCAGCTGTAAACAAAACATACTATCACTGATACATACTGTATATACTTGTCTAACAGCCTGATTATGAAGTTTGAAACTTGCAGCACTACACTTACAAACAGGGAAAAGGATTAAGGTTGATGGGGCACACTGATAAACTATGACTAGTATCAAAAACTCTCTCTGAACAAATAGTAACACCATTTGTTAGAAAGAATCAGTAAACATCCCTATAATTTAGGCTCATGAGTCTATACATAAAAACATCCTTCTACTTTACCTTCTGCCTTTACCTAAATTAATCCATTGCTCTCAGCTGTGGTACCAACATTTGCTGAAGGAAATGGCTCCGCCTGATTCCATAAAATAAGGAGTCTGGTGATTTAATTGAGTCATCAATATAAGTTATTTTTGTTTTGGTCATGCAATTTTTTTTCCACATTCTGTCAAGCATTGCTAAGCCAGCTTGAAGAAAAAAAAAAACATTTTGTTGAGAGTGATGTGTTTATACCACCTACCATTCCTGTATTTAGGTCACTTTTTAGGGTTCCACTAGCTATTTTTATCCTATATCAATATTACATACAGAAATTCTGTAGTCATTTTACAGTCTGCTTAGGCTTCCAATATTCATGTTCATTTGTCTAGTGGATGGTGTTACATTAATCAAACTAAGTAACCACAAAGAGTTCTGATATTAGTTTTACTTCACATCTGGGGTTTCTCTGTAGCGTCTGTGACATTAAAAAAGCAGCAACATCTCTTTGATCATAAACGGGGTGATTCACCTTTAAAGGAAAACTATACCCCCTGAACAATGTAGGTCTCTATAAACAGATATTACATCAAATAACTCATGTGTAAAACCCTGCTTCATGTAAATAAACCATTTTCATAATAATACACTTTTTAGTAGCATGTGCCATTGGGTAATAGTAAATAGAAAATAGCCATTTTAAAAAATAAGGACGGCCTCCTGGGATCCTAGGATCCAACGGTGCACACAAACATACCAAACAAACTATAAAGTTAGGTCCCACGAGCCAATTAACAGACAGAGTTCTGTCTTTTGCTTCAACACTTCTTCCCTTTACAGTTAGAGTTTAAATATTTCTGGTCAGGTGATCTCTGAGGCAGCACACAGACCATCATGAAATGGTGGTTCAAGGCAAGAGATGTAAAAGGGCAATATTTAGTTAAATATATATTCCAGGTAGGTAAGATTCTTTAAAATGTCACTCAATTTGATATAAACTATCTGTTGCTCAAAAATTCATTTTCGGGGTATAGTTTTCCTTTAAGATAACTTTTAGTATGCTGTAGTATGGCCAATTCTAGGCAACGTTTCAATTAGTTTTAATTATTTATTTTTTTATAGTTTTATAGTTACTGGTCTTTTTCTTCTGACTCTTTGGAGCTCTGAAATGGCCGTCACTGACCCCTTCTAAAAAGCAAATGCTCATGTTAATGTTACAAATGCATTGTTAATGCTACTTTTATTACTATTATTTCTATTCAGGTCCACTACTATTAATATTCTAGTCTCTAATTCAAGTCAATGCATGGTTGTTAGGTTAATTCGGACCCTAGCTACCAGATTACTTAAAATGAAAATTGAAGAGCTGCTGAATAAAAAGCTAAATAACTCAGAAACCTAAAATAATAAAAAATGAAAACCAATTGCATATTGTCTCAGAATATCCCTCTCTACATTATACATAGGGGCAGATTTATCAAGGGTCGAATTTTGAGGGTTAAAAATCCGATGAAATCGAATATCAAATTCGGAGGATTTTACCGCTATTCCATTTTTCCAAGAAATCGAACGAATGAATAGAAATCGTCCGATTTCACAAAAAATTTTACTAAATCATCCGATTTCTCGAAAAAAACTTACTCATACGATTTTATCGAGAAATCAAATGATTTCTATTTGATCAAGAAAACTTCAGACAAAGCCTATGGGAGCTTCCCATAGGCAAGTATAGCAACTCGGTAGGTTTAATCTGGCGAACTAGGCAATCGAATAAAAAGGGCAAGTTCTTTGACCATCGAATGGTTGAACAATTTTCATATTTGAATAGTAATTCGAATGATTCATTCAATTGAATGAAAAAAAGAATTCGAAAATCTAATTTTTTTGCATTCGAATCCTTCACCCAAGTTTAGTAAATCTGCCCCTAAAAATTCTCAAAGGTGAACAACCCATTTAAACAACTTGTTGCTGCCAGAAATCAAATAGCTTGGTGAAAATGTGCTGTATTATTCAAGAACGTACTAATGGCTTGACACCCAATTGTCCATTTTTACAAATGCAACAAACTTGACTGAATTAGACATTTTCTTTTTTTAATGAATTAGTTTAATAAACATGCTTCATTCTCTTGTTATCCAAATGATATACAGCAATACCCTTGTTCAAATCACAATTATCAAGTGTAATGGCATGCAAATTTTGTAGATTTTACAAAATACCTAAATTATGCAGGTGTCTCAGTAAACCTACCTGCTTTGGAGTAGAAAGGTGCTCCTGTGCTATCGTTGTTGCATAGATTGCCCTGTTGCTTCCCAGGTTAAGCTGAACAGAAAGGGACAGCCCTGTCACCACTTGAATGGCTAAATCTGTTATTGTCACCTTTTCATCAACAACCATCACCATTCTTTCAGCAAGAATTGCATCTGAAAGTGGGGATAATATCTGAATGAAAACAAAATGAAAAACTGCAGAGTTAAAGTGAAAGATTGAGTTTTATTGGGTTTCCTAATCACTTTAGGCAATTTTCCTAATCACAAGTATGTAAACATTTCATTATATTCAGCATAACTATAAAAAGAATTTGTGGCGCAACTGAACCTGTACACCAGCTTATGTCTTCTCACTGGAGATGTCAAATTCGGTTGTAGCTGGAGATACCTTTTTATTAGTCTGCATAATATAGCTAAAAACATAGCTAAAATGTTTAAAGGATTACTTAAAAAGTCACATCGGGAAAAGTCTTCATCAGGAAGACCCACTAGTGGCTTTTAAACACCGGTTATGTCTTTTCTTTTCAGAAATCCCTGAGAGACTTCCCAAATTACAGGAAGGCCATCACCCTTAGACACAAATCAAATAATTAATTTAATTTTTTTAACAATTTCCTTTTTCTTTGTAATAGCAAGAGTAACTTGATCCTTACTAAGATAAAATTAATCCTTACTGGAGGCAAAACAATTCTATTGGGCATGATTAATGTTTTAAAGACTTTTTAGTAGACTTTCTATAGAAATACAGAGAGACTTCTTATCCAGAAACCCCCAGCTCCCAAGCATTCTGGATTACAGGTCAAATATATTTATAGGTGTGTGTATAATTGTACTAATATCGTGCCACAGCCAATCAGTGCCACTCCAGCCAAAATCATTTCCCCTTTTTATCAACCGAGAAAAACAAAATTAGTTTCCTGTACCTGCAAAGTTGTCATTCCAACTTCTTGCCCAATGAGAATTTGTCCCTGAAGTCTGACAACTTTGGGATCATCCATTTTGATAAATTCAGCAATCACATCTGTAATGTCAACTTGCCAATCAGATCCTAGAAGGTAGGAAAGCTGACCAATAATGTCAGAATGTTCTGCTATAAATTGTGTGAGGACACGCAATGTTGCATGTTGGTACTGCAGAGTGCAGCCTCTTCCCTTCTTCTCATCATCCTCTTCATCCTCGCTGTCTCTTGCTGGTCTGTCATATGATTTGAGAAAAAATGTACTTTTAATTTTTGGCGACAACATAATTTTTATACCAATCCTCTCTTCGGGAATGCAATTGTAAATTCAACTGAACTCAAGAAATGGCCAGATTGATTCAAAAGCAGCACATTGTACACTGGTGTGAGGCAAGAAAGAAGGAGGAGAGCATTTTTTCTTGATAACATGCCATTTAATGTCTATTTAATGTACAGTATAATACCAGTCAGATACAAAAACTTTGACTTGAAAGCCTGGCTTTTAAATTGAACAAGCATCCAATTCAGCACATGAAATGGAGCAAGTTTTGTAGGATATATCTATTGACTTAAAGGAGAAGGAAAGTCATCCTGCACTTAGGGGTGCCACATGTTACGCACCCACAAGTGTGTCAAGGATTGGGTAGGGGGCGCTATAGAGATAGCAGAAAGAAGGGGAGTCCTTTAGGCAGGGACTGGCTGTGCCCACGGGATACAAAGGGAAAATGCAGGAACAGGGTGGAGAGGGCAAAGATCAGGACTGGACTAAATAGGATGGAGAGGGCAACAACTCAGGACAGGTACAGACTGGATGGAGCAGGAGTGGAACAGGAACAGACTAAATTGGACTTGGGAATGGGAATGGTGTAGATCGGATCAGAAGACAGGAGCAGACTGGAAGTATAGGACAGGATAGTGAGAGGAAACTGGAACAGATAGGAATGGACAGCAAGAGAGGACTGGAGAGCAGGAGAGGACTGGAGAGCAGGAGAGGGGTGCAAGACAGAACAGGAATCAGGAACAGGTAGGGCAAGGTCAGTACAAGGTCGTGGCAGGGAAAGGTTTTGAGTGAGGAGCAGAGGAAGATGCAGAATAGCAAGGAAATCAAGGCAGGGCATGGTCAAGACAAGGTTAAGAGCAGGACTGGACAAGACAGGGAA
>CM044432.1:143151239-143179367 GCA_024363595.1 Xenopus borealis | reverse complement strand
GATTCTTCTGGATAGATTTAGTTTATTTTTCTGTCTCTGCACCCAGGCACCTTTGCTGCAGTTATCGAGAGTGCCGGTATGAGAGTGGAACTATATATATATATGTGACTATCCTGACTTCTGATCCTTTGCCTGCCTGACTACGCTTACTATCTGTCTGCCTCGACCCGGCCTGTTTTGACTACGAATTCTTCTCACGCCTCTGTACCACGACCTTCTGCCCAAAGACTTTGCTTACAGCTTCAGCTTATAGCCGAGGGCTACTCCCGAGGAGAAAGGCGGTTGCTATAGGCAGAAGCACGAGCCGAGACCAGGGTGCTTGACACTGGTTCTGAGTTTGGGTGCCAACCGTTACACTTTGTACAAAGTTTGTGACTAAAAGTGTCTTTTTTGTTAGTTGCTGTTCAGTTGTGCAAATATAGTTTTCCCAGGGGGTTAAAGGTTGGAATGCTGGGGTATTCTTGTTTTTTTGTACATCAAGCCTGAGCCCCCTTGCACCCAATTGCAAAGAGGGATTGAGCTGCATCTTCTTGTTTAAGTAATATTATATATATAGTATATATCGTATATGTATGTGTGTGTGTGTATGTACAGATACAGTCACTTGGATTTGTAAGTTAAATGCGTCGTGACTCAGGGCTAATTGAAGAAACTGTTTTATCTAAAGTTATCTTAACTCATTTAATGCATTTAATCTTTTCATCAGCATACCAAAGCTCCATTGTTTTCAATGGTGAACTCTTTAATTGGATGGGATGCTGTGACACAATATTCTGTGATAAGTGGGATAAATGAGATAGATGAGTTAAGTCACGACGCATTTAACTCACCATCCAAAGTGACTGCATCTGTATGCCTGGGTGCTGTCATATATCATGTAAATATTCATATTCATGCAATGAAGCACTCCGGGACTTCATAGTGAGATGAAAAAGTGAAGTTTATTTGTCAACGTTTCGGTCCAGTCTGGACCTTTCTCAAGACATGTCCAGACTGGCCCGAAACGTTGACAAATAAACTTCACTTTTTCATCTCACTATGAAGTCCTGGAGTGGGTCATTCCTTGGAATATGAATATTTACATGATATATGACAGCACCCAGGCATACATACACACACACATACATATACGATATATACTATATACATATATAATATTACTTAAACAAGTTTTGCCTGAAACACTGGGAAGCAATGCCACATTGAACCAGTATTTTAGCCTGAGTTCTTTCTGCCACAGAGTTCAATCCCATTGAGCCATTCACTGCCAATTGCCTGCATTAGTTTTAGGTTCATTTGATGAAAATCTCTAAATATATATTGATGTATTTCCCTGAACAAGTTTTTTCAGTGTTGAAGTATTTATTGTTTCATTTCTGATAAGCAAAAATCCAACCATTTAACACCTATCATCAATCAGTTTTGCTGAAGGAACTTTAGGCGACAGACCACAAAACACTAAAAGACAGGCTCTCATGGGTCATCGTGGAAAAATTGGAGTACAATTATTTTATAACACAGGAAAGGTCAGCTTTCTTTTTTGCCACATCTGAGTGGTTCATGTTTTATTTATAGTTTTATAATAAATAGATGAGCTTTAGCAAAATCCCTTTTTCTCAAAGAAGTGTTCCTGTGGAGGGATGTTTTTTGCCATGCGTTGTATAAATACATTTCATTTACAAATTCAGTTTGTTGTTTTACAGCTATTTTACAAGCACGTTCAGAGGATTGCATTTTACCAAAGGACAGTTTCCTGCTGAGATATGTCATGAGCTTATAGAGTCAGAAGCCATCTCATATACAGAATAAACCATCTATTTAGAATCAGTTCCAGCTACAACAACCAACAAAAAATTACTGCATATCACTAAATAGTTTCACAAATAGTAGCAGGTTAGCTTGCACAATTATAAAGATGTAAAAAAGGTAATACTTATGTAAGACAGCCAATGGTAATAAATCATAAAAAAAATGGCTGGCAAATATTTAAAATACCCAGAACCTAGGATTCACCTCCCTATTTGAATGGAAGAACACACTTGGGTCTAAATTACAAGATGTTGCACTACAATTAAAATTGGTTATATACACAGGCAGCTAATAGGCATGATTGTGAAGCACACTCTGGCAGTCTATTTGTCATCTTGCTTACTAAACACCTTTATATATAACCCCACCCTTTATACCTTACCTCACCCAGGAGATAATAAAGAAACCCAGGTTGGGATGAAACAGACCACAGCTTAATTAACAAACAAGTAAGAAATATATCAAATATAAACAGTTACAAAATGTTAACAATCAGGCAAACAACACCATACAACCTTTGGAATGCTTACCTAAAATCAGTGTTAACACAGAATATCATTATCAGATGCATGGAAATTTAAACTGAAGGAAACAAAGAACTTATAAAAGCAGCATGGATTTAGCTGTATTGCTTTTAACATTTGTCCAGATTGAAAAATATGAAAGAAATGGGAACTTGTTATAAAGTAATTACATAACTAACTTAACAAATAGATGCCTCATTGTTATACAGAAAGATCAATTGGACCTTCCATTGACATTATAATTAACTTATTTGACTAACCATTAGGAGTTACCAGGTGCATGTCTGGTAGAAAAAAAAGGAATTTGATGCAAAATTATTGGGGATGCAACTAATCCAGAATTCAGTTTGGCCAGGATTCTGCCTATTTTAAGAGGATTTGGATTTGGCCAGTATCCTTCTGCCTGGCTGAACCGAATCCTAATTTGCATATGACTTTTTTCACAAAACAAGGAAGTAAAAAATGTTTTCCCCTTCCCATCCCTAATTTACATATGCAAATTTGGCTTCGAAATTCGGTTCGCTATTCGGCCAGATCTTTCAAGAAGGATTCGGGGGTTCGGCTGAATCCAAAATAGTGGATTTGTTGCATCCCTAAAAATAATGGCATTTTACAGTAATTTTCCCAATAATGCTTTGCATTTCTATAACAGCCTAATGCATTAAAAACTGCCAAATCATCGTGGCACATCTAAAATATCATTAGATACTGAAACAATTTAAGGCTGGATAAGCAGCATCTTATAACCTCAATACTTTCTAATTTTGTTTTTCTTTTTAATGCTCTTTGTTTTGGTGATTTGCTAGCTGTTTTAAAGAACAGTTGAAGAAGGGTTACATATTGTTCTTTTTCACCAAAAATATATGTATAATAATCAGGAACCCTGCTCTTATTCAAGAAACAAACACTAGCCCTCTTTCTATTTCTAACTAGAGCCTCTTTGCTTCCAAAAGTCCAGCACCATGGACACACACCTAGAAATGGCATGTCAACGCCCCAATTAGCTTTCTATACATGGTGATATCAGTATTCTGACATTATAGAGTTTAACAAAAGATCACCAAGAGTTTATTTCATTTATTGAAAGACTACATCAGATAACTGTGAATAGCAGCATAAACACAGAAATGGTATAATCCATGTTGAAATTTGTAACAACTATACAATATAGACATACTGTATATAGGCATATCTCCCTATCCATTTAGCCTTATTGTTTTGTCCTTAATTCTACTGAATAATTATATACACTGATTCATAGCAGCAAGTTTATATTCAATGCCATTCCCAATGCAAATATAAAAAGATGTGTTTGAAATTAAATGCGTTGCTGTATGTCATGAAACATAAATATTACAAAGAAAGATGGGCAACTTTCTATCTCAAAGTGTGCACTTATCTACTGAGCTGTTAATCCCTATACATATTTTTACAAATTTCTGCTCTTGTCAGTTAAGTAGTTCCTTATTTATATACTATGTGCATACCAAAATGCACCTTCCTCTGAAGAACATTCACCATGTGGTCTTACTTGGATTATTGTAGTATGTCCAAACCCAATCATACAAGAGGATCTTTAATTCTAAATGTTTGTGTGACCTTCATTGCCTGCTTGCCCACTGAATATGGGTAATCCATCAATGGCTTTTCCTTTCCAGTGTATAATGTTATTGTAGGCCAAATGGTTCCATTACTAAGTTTTAGAACACTAAAGGTTGTAAAATATTATACATTTAAACAAAATATATAAAATAAAAATAAATATAACTTGCCACTATACAGATTCAGATGTAAATGATACTTGAACTAGGCCAACATCTAAATTTCTCATAAGTTACATAGAATAGTTTCATTTTTTATATCCGTTATCATTGAACTAAAATTATTTAATTGTGCCAGTTTCTACCATAGTTTGTATCTGGAAATATACCAGAAAATTGCCATTTTGTATTCATGACAACCTGCTTACATCTTAATGTGAAGAGCACTTATCCTGTCTGATAAAAGTAAATAGGTCTGCTATCTTCTTACCAATTCACATTAAACAAATTATCTTTTCAAATCATTTCTGAATAGTGCAATTCATGCAAAATAGCCCATATAATGATCTATGTTTATGCCTATCTTAGTTCTGTGACAAGACACTATCTTACACTCTTCATTTCCTCTGCTGATTTTTATGAGCTTAGTAATACAATTCTCTTACTAAGATCATGAACTGCCAATTTCTTTTATAAATCAAAAGAAATAAAAAGAAAAGGAAGGTAAACAGCAGTTCTACTTATACTTTATGGATAGCCTGAAAGATATCTAATGAATATATGGCATGTCAACTACCTAATCTTACTTTGAAAAATAAAACAATGCCAGGCCTCTCCTGAATAGTATATGCTCAGTTCCCTTTCCCTGTACTGCATCAATTATAGAGATCAACAGTTCATGCTTATGTATATAGATAGCATCCCTTTTGGTTCACATAGATAATGCATTTAGTGCAATGTTGTGTAGTTCAATATATTTTAATACATAGGGGCAGATTTATAAAATTCACGTGAATAATTCGAAGTTCGATTCTATCGAATATTCAAATATGCAAACTTGGCCACTTCGATCATCGAATATGCAAAATTCGATCATATTGAATAGATCGAATATTCGATCATTCAATTATCAAAGTACTTCAACTTAAAAATTTTATTCGACTGACTACATTGCCAGATTGCACCTACCAAATAGCAATAGAAGCCTATAGGAATCCCCCCCATAGGCTTTTTTTGTATTACCTGGTCGAATAGCATTCTTACGATTGAACGCCTCAATCGTTCCAATCGTACCAATTTTTCAAAAGTTTGAATGAAATTCGAAGATATTGTTGTGAAATCGAAGGATGTTGTTTGATCGTACAAATTTTTTCGAGAAATCAAATAGCGCTTGAAAAATAGCCTAAAACTATTCAATTTTCATTCGACATTCAAATTTCTGCCAAATTTGAGGGCTAAAAACCCTTGAATTTGTGAATAATGATAAATTTGCCCCATAGTGCCTGATTGAAAGATTCATAGATTATTAAAGAGTTCATAGATCTCACCTGCAGACTTTCTCTTGTTTACTGGCTGGGTTTGATTCCTGCCTTTTCTTTATGGTAAGTGTAGATTCTGATCCTGAGACTTCTTTCTCAAACAAACCATGTTTCTATCTCAAGCCACTGCTAAAATCCTCTTTCTTGATCTCATTCTATCTGAATGGGACTGCAGTAACCTTTTAGCTTCAGGTTTAACAAGCATATGAAATAGTGCATTCCTTCCTTATTATTCTCTCACCCACTCTACTAAAACTCTCTTGGGTATTCTATTATTAACATATCGTTCTTCATTCATTTTTTCTTCATTGAACCAAATACATACAAATTAGCCATTATCTATTGGCATGCCATTTGGTCTTCTGTTCTTTTTATTAACCACTTCAGCTGGTCTCTCCACTTCCTATTGTTATTATTATTATTATAATTATTATTATTATTAAAAACATGTATTTATAAAATGCCAACATATTACTCAGTGTTGTAAAATAAATGAGTATATACGTTAAACTTACAAGCAAACTTACAAAACAACCAATGACCAATACAAAATATATATACAACTTTCTTTGAAATCTACATGACGTCTTATATATGATGAATTTTCTTATTCAAGATTGAGATTTTGTGCTTGAAAATGCAAGTTTCAGAAACTTGAATTCTAAACTTGAATCACAGTTACTTGAACTCAGATTATGATGATCTGCCTCTTTATGTATTTTAATTCAATTCTTTTTCTATTTTCTTTTCCTAAAGGGGAACGTGTAATGCAGCTTCATCTCATGGAAAGAGATTTTTCCCATATGTAGATTCCCATATGTAGATTTAGCCCAATATTGACCACCTAAAATTGGGCATATGGGGGAAAGATCACATAACATCGCCAAAAAATGGATATTGGCTGCTTAAGAGCTCTGTTTGTGCTATTATTTATATGCCCCATTTAAACAAATAATCCAGGTCATCATACAGTATAACCACAGCAGTTGGCATCCTATTTAGAAAGCTTATTTTGATTGGTAGGTTTAGTCATTTGAAAGGAAGAGCAGTGGGTGCCAAGTGTGTATGTTGCATACATGCTATACACATGAGAACTATCACTGGTTGAAATGAAAGGGCTCTGTTCATGTTCATGAAGATAGGGTATCCTGGCCAGAAGGTATGATAGAGACACTGCTTTGAGCGTTATAAATTTATAGTCCATTCCATTTTTAAAGGTAAAGGGTAATAAAGGGGGGGGGGGGCTTGGTTGGGAATTTTGGGTCCTCTGGATTTAAAAGGGCAATTAGTTAATATGAAGCTGGTTACTTGGCTGCTAACTGGCCAGATGAAGTGGGAGTGACGCTGTGGCCACTCGCTGAAAAACCCAGTAATAAAGACATTACAACTGTTGAGTGGAAAATTAGCAGCCATAGCTTTATTGATACAACATACCACCATAACAAATGTGCCAACTGCTGGGTGACTCGGCAGGCATGAAATAGACCCACATCAAACATAGGTCTCCTGCAGCTGGCCTGGCCATCGGTAGCAGGCCAAACTGCTTAACTCACCAGATATGAAACCATGCAAAGCCACCTCCACCACCACCACTAGATCCTCAGCTGGATTGGTGCCCCAATGCCCGTTTGGATATTCATGTTGAAGATGTCAAGCCCTGTCAGATTTAAATGTAGCCCGTCACACCGCAAGAGTTGCGGGCCATCCCCTTCCATCTCAGTGTGCCTTACTACCACTCCACCCATACTCCTGACAAAAGCTGAGACTAACACGTTAAACTTTTTTCGGCACCTCTCAATGGCAAATTGATCCCTGGTGTAACATCAGGATTGGCGATATATGATCTCCGACCACACCACCACACGCTCCTGTGTAAAAGTGGCACAAGGCAAAAGGTCCTGCTTGATGGTGTGGATGAGATCAACATTCCTACCCACACCCAAATCTGTACACCCAACATGGGTCACTACAACCTTGGGACCCACTGTCATCTGCTGTATCCGCAAGAAGTCTGGGAAAACTTGGGCCCACAAAAGACCCCTAATGCCCCTCCAAAGGCCCAAAAGACGAAGGTGGTCTGTAAACCCCTGCCTGCAGGCTTCAGTTGCCGCTCCTATAAGGAAAGCGTGGGACAAGCAGACAGCCTTCAGGGATCACTTAAAAATGGATACGAATTGATAACGTGCGAGAGGAGTACCATTCTCATGAATGAATAGGGGACCTGCCATGCAATCCGTGAGTAAATCGAATCAAGGGATGGAAACCTCATCTGCCTACCAGCAAGTCATATCGTTGTACTCGGCTAAGAAGGACTGCCTGTCAGGTTTACAACGGGGAGCTGCTGTAAACCAGGGGAGCCACTCCATGGGGAGTGGATATGGTGGAAGCCCCAGGGGGGAAGCCTTACCAACTGGAGTAGGCATGGTGAAATAGAAGGTTTTAATGGAACTGAAGAAAAACAAAATAAAGAACTCTGGAACTTGGAATCACAGGAACAAAGCTTATCCAACTCTGGAACTAGGAATCACAGGAACAAGGTTATCCAGGACAAACAAAATACATACAATGACTCAGCAAAGCTCAGGGCGTGGTTTATAAAGGGCAAATCATTAGGGAATACAAAACACATGAGGGTAACGAGGAGGGAGGATACCAAGGAGACAAACTTGAAATGTAACAGAATACAGAACAATAACAAACTCAAGAGATCAGGATCAGCCCCAAGAGCCCCTAGTGGCTCACATGGAAAGTGCAGAGTCCAGAGTCTGGGATTTAAGGGTTCAAGTTCAAGTCTTCCCAAATCGGTTTTGAGATACAAATGTAATTATGGGGAGCTTTAATACCCACTGTGGCCATCGATAGCCACATTCAAAAAGCTCTGCCCATGGGCATAACTTTACACGCAAATACCAAATGACCCAGTAGTGTCTGCAATTGTTGCAGTTTCCTAGAAGTAATGGCTCTATCTTCCAGGCAACTCAAAGCTTCGAGCTTATCCTTGGAAAGCTGGAAAATCATCCTATCTGAGTCAATTTGTATACCCAGGAAGGTGATGACTGTTACTGGTCCCTACTTTGTCCTCCGCAACTGGTACCCCAATAAAGGCCATGAGCTCCCGAAAGGCATTCAATAAGATAGCAGACTGCTCACTATTCGCGGGAAAATCGTCTAGGTAGTGAAGTAATGATTTACAGCCTGACTCATGTCCCACCACCCACTCTAGGAATGTGCTAAATACTTCAAAATAATAGCATGATATCCAGCACCCCATTGGGAGGCAAATATCAATGAAATAGGCCCCAAAGGAGCAGCCCAAGAGGTGGAAACATTCTGGGTGTACCAGCAACAAGTGAAAGGCTGATTCTATATCAGACTTGGCCATGAGGGCTCCTCTGCCCGCCCCCCTGACAAGCCCCTGGGCCCCGTCAAAGATGTATACCGAACCCTGGATTCATCACTGTCAATCCCATCATTTACTGAGGAGCATTCATGTCAAAAGCGACAGGATGAATACCATCTACAGTTTCTCTCATTGTAGAGCCAGCATAAACCTTTTTTTGTTGAGAGTGGCAGCCGCCGCTCCAGAGTTATCTCCTGGGGGTTGGGGGCTCTGAAGTAAGGACTGAGCTGGCCTATTAGGGGTCATTATTAGCAACCACAGGTTCATGTCCTGGCAGTTCCAGTGCATAGGTGCTCTGGCTGCCATCCTGCGACAAAATTGTTCGCCGTACCTCAGCCAGCAGTTGCCGCTATAGATTTTATAAGCTGACCAAATGAGGTCCAAATAAGAAAACAATGCCCCCCCCTTGCTATGGGTATTTTTCCAAAACTACACTCACAAATGTTGTAAAGCCCAATAGCCAATTACCCATGGTCTTAGGGATTGGTGCTTTTGATTTATGCTCACCGTCCCTTCTCTCCATGGACTGGTTTGTTGACCGCATCTTTTTCAGGGGCAGGAGAGATAACACATCTATAAACTGCGCAGAATAAATATTTTCTTTTATGTCTTTTTCGAATGGCGTATGCCAAGAGGGGCTGACTCCCACAGCTGATGGAGGTCCCGTACCCTGGCTTGAACTTCATTCCCCGGCTAGGTAACCCAAGTGAAACACCCTTCCTGGGCTCCTAACTGTGGTCAAAAGATGAGGGGGGAGGACTGCGCTGCTCATCCTGTAATCTATCTAAAATCAACTGCAGCATGTTAAATATGTTGCTCTCACCCCTCCCCTCCTGCTAACACCCCATATAAGGGCGATCTGGGCTTCTAGCCATCTATACCTGGCTTAGGGCTACTGGTGGGCTGACAACCCTGTCGTCCCTGACCGTTCTGCGCCATGGGCTGCGGTGGGAAGGTGTCCCTGCATCCTGCTTGTGCTGTATCTGTGGTGGAACGAATTTTGGAATGCACGTTGCTGTGAAGGCCCTCTTGCCCTGTGGCGTCATTACGCTGCGCGCCTCCTCCAGGCTCTGCACATTCTAGGTCTACTAGCCAGTGTCTCTGCATCCAGAACAGGCTGTTCAGTGATGTTGGATGCCAAGAGAGCCTGTTGCAGCCAGTTACCACTGTCCCGCATGGCCGCATCTCTAACCTGCGCCAGCGGCACATCCAGGGTTGCTGCCTCCGCCATGCTGGTAAAATTCTTGCAAAGACTCGACAGTTAGTCCAAAATTGGAGGTAAAGTAGGCTAGCTATTGGGAAAAGGTTGTCAAAAAAGTTGTCAACCGAGTCCCTGAGGAGAACTGTGACAGCCTGTCCTGGGTTTCCCGGGAAAAGCAGAAGGGGGGAAGGAGAACTTGCAGGGAACAACTCATGTCAAGCAGACAGAAAACCTTTTTTTTTTTCAAAAAAAAAAAAAATATCAGTATAAAATAGAGTTCATAACATAAATGCATCTGTAGTTGTTAATCTTAAGCTTGGGAGTACAATGCAGCAGTGAACAAAGTTCCATATGACTAAACATATAAAGTGGATTGGTAACTGTTATAGATTTAACAACTAGGCATTTGATTGAAAATACAACCATGACATATCTAGCAATTCTGAATTAATCATAAGACAGAAACTCTCAGCTTCTTCCACTAAATGGCAGGTTTATAGGCATTTGCACTTTCTTTATTACTCTTTACAATACATTATGCATGTATGTCAGCACTATAGTTTTTCACCTAAAGCCTAATAGCGTTGATCAATGTCTAGAAACTGGCAGCTTAATGAAGAAGTTAGTTGACAGCCATTGCCTGTATTCCTGTTACCTACTAAGCACATAAGTAAAATGTTCTTATTAACTCATTATTATTCACTTGAAATGATTACAGTTGATTTATATAGTGCTCAATGCTCATGGCTGCTTTATTGTCTTGCTTTTCTCATTGCACATTGCTTTTTTTTCCCAATGCATTTGAAAAAAAAAAAAAAAAAAAATATATATATATATATATCTGACTATAGCAGCGTTTCCTCTAAGGTAACGCTTACATGCAATTCTGCTGAGGACATTTTGTTCCACATATCTGCCTACCAGGTAAAGATCTGGCACTACAATCATTAGTTCAAACATAATTTATTTTTGTTAAAATATAACAATACATAGGGGCTGATTTACGAAATTCCCGTGAAATGATCGAAGTTTGATCAAATTCGATCGAATAACGATTGTACAAATTTTATCATGAAATCGGATATTGTAATTTGGCCTCTTCGATCATCGAATACCGAATGATCCAATAGATAAAATGATCAGATATTCGATAATTCGATCATTCGATGATCGAAGGATTCAAAATTTTTAATTATTCAACTACCTACTTCCCCAGATTGAAGCTACCGAATTGTAATAGAAGCCTATGGGAAACCCCCCTGCTCGAATACCATTCATACAAGGAAGGAAATTTCACGATTTTTTCATGAAATCGAACGATCGGTATCTGATCGTACGAATTCATCGAGAAAATGAATATTGAGCAAAATGATAGCCTAAAACAATTCGATAAGCATTCGATCGTAGGATCGGTATCCGATCGTACAAATTCATCAAGAAAACGAATATTGAGCAAAATGATAGCCTAAAACAATTCGATAAGCATTCGATGGTCGAATGCTTATCGAATTTCGAATTTGATCAAGCTAATTTTGGGGAATAATAGTAAATTTGCCCCATAATGTAATCTCAGTTGTTTTATTACTACACATTTTTTGGTGGTAAATGTATTAAACAGCCATGTAAATGTATCTAACACAGCACATGTAGTTATTTCTAACCCTTGCCCATTAAAGAAAATCTAAATCCTTCCATTTTACAACTGGCTGTCCTAAATTTGTCACTATTGCTTTTTTAACTACTAAACAATAGACTCTTGTGCCTGCATACACATCAGCCTTTCCAAGTTTGAATTGAGCAGTAAACAATCCAATAAAGCAATTTAATTGCACCTATATGGGTCTTTACATTGAAAGGCATCCTAGCTGTCACAGCAGCATTGATATGGCCCTCTAAACATTATTGTCATTACTGCTAGACAAACATATTGTACATTTTGTTAAAGTTTTTATGTCTTTAATAATGTCATAGCTTAAAGCTTAGTGAAGCACTTCAACACCAAATTATTATCTTAAGTGCTAAAATACTATCCCAAAGCCAGACTGCAACTGAACTGAAAGTGTCTCATGGAGTAGTACAAAGCCCACTGGGGAAAAAAAAAACTGACTACAGCCTCTGAAGAGTAGTATAGTAATCTAATTTCAAAACAGCACCTGCATTCAGCCACCTGAACAAAGATGCAAAGATACCTTATGCCATTTGGTAAAAAAAAAAACAACAAAACACTCAAAATTATAAAACTCAGGCCTTCATTTTAAAGTAGCGATAATGATTTGTCCAGAGGTGAACCAAATTGTGATGTTTACAGTTTCAACCAAAGAATTTATTTCAGGGTCGCATGGGAGACCAATGTTTAAAGGGGAACTATTGCAAAAATTAAAATGTAATATACCGTACGGGCCGATTTACTATATTCACATGTATTCATGTAAATCCTGGACACAAATCTTATTTGACTAGTCTCCACTTTAAACCTGTCGAGTTCATGTATAAGTCAATGGCAGAGTTCCTTTGAACTATTTGAAGATGTTAAAAGTAATGATGATGAGCCAAATGTTTACCAAGTTTCACTTAAAAATTACCCCCCCAAAAAATGTTATATGCAAAAGTTAAGGAGATTTTTTGGAGGAAGCCATGATTTAAATTCAATTTGATGTTCAAATTTTTATAAATTTTTTTTTTAAAAATTCGAAATTCGACCAGGGAATAGTAGGGAGGTAAAATCTTATGAATTTGAGAATATAGAAAATTCGATCGTTTGTTCTAATATTCTAATCGAATCCATCAAATATTCAAATAAAATAAAATTCGAATATTCCAATTGGTCTAATTTGGTCGATTTTGCCTAAATTGCATATTCGAAATTCGAATTCGAATCTCTTTGAAAATTCAATCGAGTATTCAAATCATTCATGTGAATTTAGTATATCTGCCCCTAATAGTTTTGTGGAGGAGATGGCCCTATGAGAGTTTGAAGCAACAGCACTAGTGATGGGCGAATCTCACCCGTTTCGCTTTGCCGAAAAATTCACGAATTTCCAGCGAAATTCACGAATTGGCGAAAAAATTTGCGACTCGTTTTTTTTTGCGAATTTTCGCTGGTGAATTTTTGCTGGTGTTTCGCGAATTTATTCGCCAGCGGCGAATCATGGGAATTCGCCGCAAATTCGCCCATCACTAAACAGCACATAAAACCTGGATTCAAATAAGGTGGTGGACATATTTGGGTGAGAGGCTGTTTACCCTATTTTGAAGATGGAGGGTTATATGGGGATTGAATACACTTTTACCCAAGGCAAGCATTATTTTATCTGACCTTATCTGAAAATGGGGCAAATTTACTAAGCAGTGAAAATTCACTGGGACAATGCCAATTTACTAAAATGCAAAGTTCATTAGAGGTCTTGCACTCAAGCTAATTTGCATATGGTGGGAAATTTTAAGTTGAATGCACCTCTTTATGTTACATGATGCATCTAATACATGACATTTACACTGATAACTAGACATGCCAAGGAAACCTTAGTAAAGTCAATAGAGTTGTTTTAATGCCCTACACATAAACCCACTGTAAAATAATGTTTCATATGTTAGAAAATATATGGGGGAAACCAGTTACAGGAAAAAAACTTTTATGAGTTTTGCAACCTACCACCCTGAAAAAATTAAAAAGGAGTTTTATGAATTTTCCACTCAGAATATCATGTAAGTAACTGAAGATTGATGAAGTTCTATGCATGCCCTTGCACTTCGCTTGGTCTGAGCTGGCAAAGGCAAGTTTGGTGAAAGAGGTAACATTCAGTAAAATACACATCTTAGTGAATTTGCGGAGCAAAGTCTATTTTCCAGAGCAGAAGTTGCCTGCCGATAAAGTGCAAATCACTGCTAGTGTCTATCTCTTTCACTAGTGAATAGTGATGGGTGAATCTATTTGCAAAAATTGGTGAAAAATTTGCGAAACGAGGTGTGTCAAGCGCCATCGCTGACACGCGTTGCATATTTTTTGACACACGTCTGTTTTTTTTTTTATGCCAGCGAATTTTCGGCAGGATAATTTTCGCTGGCGTTTTGCGCCTGGCGAATAAATTCACCCATCACTACTAGTGAAGTAGCATCTGCATCCGTTAGTAAATTGGCAAAGACCCTGCGGGTGGTAACGCTGGCGAAATTGTTGCCCCTTTAGTAAAGCTGCCCCAATAATCCCAAATAAGTATAATACTGTTTCAGGCTTATTAAGGTCCAAAGATTAGAAAGGAGTACTAATTTGCATGTTTCCCCTCCATGGTTACCAGACCTCAACCACATTGACCATTTTTGGGAGGGCACATCAGACAGCAAATTTAACATCAGAAGATGCTGTCATTTTAAAATTTACCAAAAGGCATCAGCAACTATACATCTTCAAAGGGCTTACTAGTTCAAAGCTACAGTACAATTGCTTGAATGCTGTTTTAAACGTTTAGCTATGAAATACAGCTAAATGAGTAATGTGAAAATTTTCGCTAGAAACTGAAAGTTTTAAGTTCACAAACAAAAAGTTTTGGTGAAATGGACTGTAAAACTTTTCTCCTATTAGACTTGATTTAACATAAGATAACATCAAGGTAAAAAATAAGATAAAAACAATGGGAAGATTTACTAATTACCAAGGGGCAGATTTACAATATTCACATTAATAATTCAAAGTTCTATCAAATTTAATATAAATTCGAATCTTTGACTATGCAAATTAGGCAAATTCGACCATCGAATATTCGAATATTCGATGGTTGAATACTTCCCCTTTAAATTTTTATTCGACCACCTACTTCGCCAGGATCAAGCTACTGAATTGGCAATCCTTAGCTGAGATCGAATAAAAATGTTTTATATTCGATTGTTTGATCAATTGAATTGCGGTAAAATCCTTCAAATTCGATAGTCAAATTCGAAGGATTTTACTTCCCCACTATTCCCATGGTCGAATTTCGAATTTTTTTTTTATTCAAAATTTGACCAGTAGTAAATCTGCCCCTAAGTCTTTGCTAATTTTAGTCTGTAGTTTAAATTTTTTTACAAACATACAGTATTTTGATGAATAATCCTTATTCATTTTTTTAGAAATGCTTTGGTAAATGAAAAAATAGAAACTTCTAAAAACAATTGGATGTGAATTTCACTTTTCATGAATGGGAAAAAATTGAAATGAAGGCTTTACTAAGGGGCAGATTTACGGAATTCATGTGAAATGATTGAAGTTCGATCAAATAACGATCGTACTAATTTTTTATAAAATCGGATATTCTAATTTGGCCTCTTCGATCATCGAATACCGAATTATCGAATAGATCGAATGATTGGATATTCGATAATTCAATCATTCGACGATCGAAGGATTCAAAATTTTTAAATTGTTCGACTGCCTACTTCGCCAGATTGAACCTACCGAACTGCAATAGAAGCCTATGGGAAACCCCCCATAGGCTTCTGAGACTAAGTCCTGCTCGAACACCATTCGTACGATCGAATCGTTCGATCGAATCGTACAAACCTTTCCAGGGCTTGAAGGAAATTTTATGATTTTTTCATGAAATCTAACGATCGGTATCCGAACGTACGAATTCATTGAGAAATCAAATATCGAGCGAAATGATAGCCTAAAACAATTCGATATGCATTCGATGGTCGAATGCTTATCGAATTTCGAGTAGGATCGAGCTAATTTTGGGGAATAATAGTAAATTTGCCCCTAAATGTCTTAAAAACATCAGATGGACCAACAACAGAAAATGTACTTGTACAGAAGTCATAGGGGCAGTTTTACTAACTGGCGAATTTTCGCCAGCGTCAGCTTCACACCCCCACGCCAATTCACTAATATGTAGATTTTTGTGCTGGTTGCAGAACTCTGGCGACTTTTTGCTAGAGCTATTTCGGCAGTGTGAGCATTTCATAGCGAAGTTGCTCTAGCATTAATTTCTGCCTAGCAAAAATTCGCTAGTGATCTTGCTCTCGGGTCAATTTGCATAAGGCAGGAAATTTAAAGTTCTATGAACATTTTTTTTCAAATGTTGGTGCAAATACTTCCACTTCCACTTTTTAAAACACATGTACGTAGGGTTGCTATGTACATGTGTTTTTTTTTCTTGAAAAAAATACGGGCCTTCCTATATATTTATCTTTTTTCCTATTGATAACATTTTGATCAACCATCAAAAATACCGGCCAGGCCAGTTAAATACTGGCCAGGTGGCAACCCTACATGTAAAGGGAACATTAATAAAGACAAGAGAGTTAATATAATGCCCTGCACAAATGCCCATTGTAAAATTGATCTTCCATGTGTTTTAAAATGTTTGGGGAAAACCGGTTATCCCAAAAAAGGTGTAAGTCAGGACTTTTGCAGACAATCCCTCTTCAAAAAAGGAAAAGTCGCCAGCGTTTTTTTAGCTTTGATGGCGAAGGCAATGCTGGCGAAAGAGGTAATGTTCTATAAAATCTGCATTTTAGTGAATTTGCGGAGTAATGTCCAATCACCAGTGTGTAACGTCCTCTGGCAATAGAGTGTGAATGAATGTGAATGAATCAACACAGTTAACTAAATCAATGAATTGCAATTTATAACACAAGCCCATATATTAGTGTTGTATTACAGAGAGAAAGAGAGAGATTCACACATACATAAACATTCCCCTTACAATATAATACAAATAATGTTATACAAAACATTAAATAGTATGTCACATTGTGATTGCCAGTGTGTAATCATACAAACAGACATAGACCTTCCTTATAATTTGATTAATAATAAAGCAAAGCATTTGGAAACTGCACATCATGAAAGCAGTAGGTGAAATGGCAAAAAAAAATTTGAGAAAATAGTGAAATTTGAAAGTTCATGAAAAATTTGAATGTGTTCACCAAAAATTTGTGAAATTCAAACGTTTTCACAAAAAATTTGTGAAATGCGAACTATTTCACAATAAATTAGTGCATTTTGAAAGATTTCACTATAAATTAGTGAATTTCAACTATTTCACTAAATTCCTGAAAATCAAACGTTTTCACTATAAATTCATGAACTTCGAAACGATTTCACTATAAGTTCTTGAATTTCGAAGTATTTCACTATAAATTCGTGAATTTTTAACAATTTCACTATAAATTCTTGAATTTCAAACTATTTCACCATACATTTGTGAATTTCAAACGATTTCACAAAAAATTTATGGAAATTGATGCCGGCGAATTCACGAATTGCGGGAATTTGCCGCAAATTGGAGCTAGGCGAATACATTCACCCATCACTAGTGGTCACAGGGATTGACTGAAAGTTGGGTTTCTGACCATCACGCAAGTTTTGACCACAGTTAGTAAAGTGCTGCACAACTGAAGCCTTTATGAACCATAATAGCACTCAGGAATAAAATAGCAAGGCTTCATTAATCTCTACAGGTTAATGAATGAACGATTATGCAAAAGACATACTGCACCTCTTCCACAGAAATTGTGTTAAAATTACATCTTTTTTTTTCTGGCTGTAATAACAAACTGCTTAGCAACTTGTCCGGTTTTATATGTCTGCCATCATCCTTTAGCAGGCAGCATTACACTAGCTTGGTGTGTCCATTGCATCTGTACACTACTGAGAAGGGCCAATGATAACATAGGAAAAGAACTCCACCGGCACAACAAGGATACTGCTAGCAGGGCAAGCCCTTGCTCGTTTATTGCGGATGCATTGAGTGAGGGTCGCCAAACCCTCTTTCTGCTGAGCACCGAGGTATCCCTCTGTTTGGAAGGCCAGGGTGTGCGAGGGTAATCTACACCAATGATAACATACCCAGGACACAACATTTTGCACATCTATCTCATGCCTTATACTAATAGAAGTAATAAACCACATATGCACCCCCCTCTTAGTCAATGGGAACCTTGTAATTGCCAGGAGCCACAGGGCAGACTTTGTTCTAGTGCACCCTGTTGATTGTAATTAACATGTTCATTTCCAAACTTGCACTTGTGGTAGTTGCAGGTTTACAAGGACCCATATAGGATCATAAAGTAAAGCAAGTAAATACCATAGTTAAAGCAAAGCTGTGCCCTTCTTAAAGGTTTATAACTAAATTTAATATGCTATGTTTTGTGGCACGAACTATTACTTTAAGAAAATCTCACAGATGAGCTGAACATTCACAACAGTTGTTGATATCTTTGCAAACAGCTTGAGTTCTGTTTCTGCCTCTTTATAAAGTAGCATTTTCTAATGCTCTGATTAACATTGTGCTTTTCGGCTCTATGCATTGTTTTCTTTGAGGAAGCACTAGATAATTAGCTTTTCCCTGTTTGCGGTAACATTGCACCATGCAGTGTAGATGTGTTTGCAGAGAAGCTCTCAGCAAATTCTTTATCCTGAAGGAGTCAGATCACTATAAAAACTGTTCAAACTACTCAAATCCTTTTACAGTTAAAAAAAGTAGCTTAAGTCCCAACTACAAAAAAGACATCTCAAACAAATTAATAAAATATATAAAATAACAATAACAGCAAGTATTCTATAAATACTAGTGCTCATCTAAATGAAAACTTTGCAATATTATACATAATTGCTTCCTGTATCCATCACTTAACTTCTGTATCCATCACATAGACAGGGCTTTTGAAGCATTTTGCAGAATGTTTCATGCAATAAAATAAAAATAAATTTCAATAGAATCTGAGCAATTAAAACATGATTTTTTTCTGGAGCCCGCAAACCATGAACATTTTTAAAAATGTGCCTAACATTTTACTCAACACTCATGTAAGCAGTAATGGTTATTACTTATTTAAATATTTTATGGAGTAAAAGAACCACTAACCATAAGCTTATGGGCAATCAAATATATATAAATGTACTGAAAAGCCCCTGCCAAACTTTGTGCCACTTCCTCAGATGTTGATTCACAGCACATAAGTGTAATAATCAAAATACAAAGTTACGTCTCGGATGACACACGCTGGAGAAGTTTGCCAGCAAAAATTCATCAGTGCAAACATTTAATAGTGAATTTTCACTAGCGTTCATTTCTGCCTAGTGAAACTTCATTAACACACTTTACTAAATTCACATTTATTCACATGAAGGATTCAAATATTCGATCGAATTTTCAAAAAGATTCAAATTTGATTTCTGAATATGCAAATTAGGAGAATTCACCCAAATTCGACCATCAAATATTCAAATTCGAATGATTCAAATATTCGAATGATTCAAATATTCAAATTTAATTTTATTTGAATATTCGAAAATTCTATGGTCGAGTACTTCCCCTTTAAATTTAAATTCGATCACCTACTTCGCCAGATTAAACCTACCAAAATGGGGATCATTCCCTAAAAAAAATTTGATCGATCGATAAAAAATCGTTTGAATATTCAATTTGAATTTGAATCAAATTCGATCGATTTGAATTGTGCTAAAAAAATTTTTGTAATTCCCCACTATTCCCCCACTATTCCCTGGTCAAATTTCAAATTTTTTTTTGCATTCGAAATTCAACCCTTAGTAAATCTGCCCCTTACATTTATGTCTATTTTAATAGAAATTTGACCCTTGATAAATGTGCCTCTAAGGGGCAGATTTATCAAGGGTCGAATTCGAAGGTTAAACAACCCTCAAATTTGACCATCGAATTTTGGTCGAATTGCAATCCTTCAAATTCGAATATTGAATTCGAAGGATTTTAGAGCAATTCGATTAATCGAATGAACAAATAAAAAAAATTTGATTGAACAATTAAATTTTTTTAATTCACTCTAAAAAACTTAGAAAAGCCCAATGGGAGCTTCCCATAGGGTTTAACAGCAATTCAGTAGGTTTAATCTGTCAAATTTGGCTATCAAATTATTTTTTAAAGGGCAAGTACTTTGATCATCAAATGGTCGAATTATCTAATAGATTTTTATTTGAATCATTCGAATCGATGGAATTTTTTTAAATTAGATGGTCAAAGTAACCAAAAAAGTTATCTGAAATTTGAATCTTTTTGAAAATCTGCAACTGAAGTATTTAAGTTAGCTAGATCTTCTTGCGATATTAGAGGCAAATTTACAGACTCAAGTAAAATCGTTCTCTTCTCAGAATCAAAAGAATGTTGGTAGGAGAGTAGAGTTGGCCATAAAATTGGGATTATGTCAATGGTTGCCAGCAGTTGGTTCAATATTTGAGATGTGCTGGCGATTGGACCAGTTTTTTGTGAGGTTGGAAAATAATTTATTAGCCTTGTTGCCTAAATTAAAAGATTTGAACGATTTTAACAATTCGATCCAATTTTTTTATTCTATCTAAAAATTATGAAATAACCCTATGGGAGCTTCCCATAAGTTTGTACAGCAATTCGGTAGGTTTAATCTGGCGAACTAGGGATTCAAATTGTTTTTTAAAGGGCACGTACTTTGACCATTGAATGGTCGAATGATCAAATAGATTTTTATTTGAATCGTTCGAATCATTTGAATCGACTGAAATACAAGCCTTGCTGCCTCTCTGAAATCTTCAAAAGTATGGGGCAAATTTACTATTTTTCCCCCAAAAGAATTCGAATTCCCTCAATATTCGATTAGCATTCGATTTTCGAACGCTAATCGAATAGTTTTAGGCTACCATTTTATTCGATCTTCAATCATTCGATGATTGAATAACAATCAAATAATGATCATTCAACCATTCGAATGAATTATTCGATTATTCGAATGATTCGTACAATTCGAACAATTGAAGACTTTGATCTTCGAGGGCTCCCATAGGCTTCTATCACAATTCGGTAGGCCCAATAGAACACTTCTTAAATTTATGAATTTAAAATGTAAAAAAAAAAAACATGCATTTAATCTTTGTTCAAGTTAAACCAGCTGTTTAGATCTTCTGACCATGATACAATGGGCAACACGTAAAAAAAATTAGATCTGTTCTGATGTTGCTCTGCCTAGAAAAGGCATTACAAAAATAATCTGAGGAAGCATAGAAACAGTTCTGTTTTTTTCTTCTGACAAGTTCCCCTAACTGTTTCACAGTGCACTGTATTTACAAAATTCATTATTTTAGCAGTATACATTTTTGTTAATATCTTGGAAGCTTAATAAAAATGTTGACATTTACATCGGCAAGCACAGTGGACAACTTTTTCCTGCAGTGAGTTGTGCCTAAAACCACATTCAATGACAGTTACTTGCTTCAAAATGAGCTCCTTGCACAAGTTTTCAGTATATACAGTAAATAAAAAGGGCTGGTCACTGAATGTTATAATAAAAATAAAAAGTGGATAAAATACAAGATAATAAAAAAGTCCAGGTCACTGAAATAACATTCCCATAAAATTCAATGAATGGGATTAAAGAAGTGCTCTAAAGGTTTCATATTGAGGATTGCCATCCTTCTGCTAAAATAATATATAGAAATAAACATGAAATAAGGGGCTCCCATAGTGTAAGACCATACAAACCTTTGATTCAAATACAGATTTATGCATTTGTTTACATTCTGACTACTTATTTTCTCAAGAATCACATTTTTTCTCTAAAAATTTGAGTAGTTAACAATTGCTCTAAAACTCCAAAAATCTGACATGTATTAATTGTTAAAAGTAAAAGCGGTCATCATTTCATAAAAGTCAATATGAGCTGCTCTAATCCTATTGGACTTTTTTCACTAGTAATTATCCACCAAAACTTTTTAGAGGTATTTAGAGATCTTTTTACTTTTTTCTGCATGTTTTTTTCATTTATATTTTTTATATTTAGCTCTATTAATAACTTTCATGTCATTTGTGATATTAGTGAAATAGAGTGTAATTGTGGTTTCAAAAAGCTTGACCTTTAAATAAATGGGCCTTTCAGTGTTGCAGTAAAATTATATCTATTTTTAGTATATATTTGGGCCTAAATACATGTTCACATACATTGATATCAATTAAATAAAACAACTAAGACCTTTAAAAACATGCCCTAAGTCTCCTTTTTCCCTACAGATGGAAGTTTACCTTTACATATTTTTTAAACCAGATACCATTCAAAAAGTATAATATAATTATTTTATACAAACCCTTTATATAATAAAGGCAAAACGTCATGCCCAATTTTACCTGACCCCCCATAACCATTGCATTAGCTAATAATCCACTTGAGAACATGACTAGCTGTAATCTGGAGATATCAATAGGACTTCAGAAATATAATGGGTGAAACACAGCACTGCACTAAAGAATGAGCAAACCACAATTTCTTTACTAAGTTTACTGTAATAGCTAAAGTAGTCTCTCTGCTAAAAGAACTTTATTAGAAATATAAATATGTCCTTCAGCACCACGGGAGGGAACAATGAGAGGAGAGGTAAACTAGGGATAGTGAATAATGAAATGATGCATTACGCTTCTGCTTACTGCTCAAATATTCTTGTACATCTGATATCTTGCAGATGAAATGAAAGTTAAGGTATTATTCTATTTAGTGGCAGAGAATGGGAAATGCATATTGCTAAAATTATTCTGTACACTATTGACTCAGGTGACCTTAATGCTTTTTTCAGCCTACCCCTTAAATATTTAAATATTCATTTAATTTATTACTGAGAAAGAGGATGATCTGACCAGTATATTAGATAAGATTAAAATGACACACGATGGTATTCATTCTTATCCCTTTTTTCTAAACAAAATAGAAAAATGCACCTTGGGACTGTTGTCTCTCTGCATGCGGAAAATAAAGCGGAATTTAATTTACATATTTTTATTACATCTACATAAAGTTACTAAGGTACTATGTAGTTTAACGTGCTTAGTTTTATTTGCATATTCCCAGTTTTCATTGAGTGATATTCAGCAACAGACTGGGGCCCAAAGAGAAAGTGAAAAAAAATTGCATTAACAGTTTTAAAAAATTAATTCTCATTGCTATAATTTATGTGAGGCAGCAATGTAAAACTGAGATTGACAATACAATACACAAATAGTACGCTCAAGTCCCATATAGTAAATGGACCACAGGTTCGGAACAAACTCCTTAAACCGACGGTGCTCACCCTTAACTCAGGTGGGCCCGGGTGCTTTTGCCCCGGACCTATCGCTTCCGAAATCAGTTCTTCCAAAATACATGTGTAATAGCAGGCTACTCACCGCTTCTTTCGTCTGGTCCGGGTGCACTGCCCCGAACCCGCAGCTTAAGGGAGACAGTCACGACACAACACTTCCACTTGGCACGCACTCCACGACTCAGCAAGATGCGGTGAATAAAAAAGGCTATTTATTTCCCAAACACAAAACTTCCCAACGCGTTTCGTGTGACCCCACACGTTTTAATGGGAACGTTCCGCATCTTGCTGAGTCTTGGAGTGCGTGCCAAGTGAAAGTGTTGTGTAGCAATGTAAAACTCCTGGTTACAAATGTACTGTAATTTAATACAATATATATATTGTAAATACCAGTATACAACTGTGCACCTCACAGGGTTATATTGCACTTGGATTTCTGAAAGTCTCCTAATTTGTATGTTTAGGTATTTAAATACAGATATTAAAGAATCTACTGTTGTGCAAAATTCTTGTATAAATGAGGCAAAATGGCAGTTTGTTTAACGGTCAATATTTTGTCTCACATTTCTCATTTAAAAAATGGCTATTTGTACACTGATAAATCGGTCACCAAGTCCTTGCCCAATGAATTAAATTTTAGAAATTCAGGTAAAAAATGGTAAGACTAGAAGGTCAAGCCAAATTACATTTTCTATTGGCATGTTAATAGGGCATTAAAAGCTCTGTGCTTTCTGGAATCAGGTTTTAGTTGCGTCAAGAGAACTTCCAAATAACTCTAAAGTGCAATTAATCTTTTTCAAGCAATATATCCAAAATCCAGCAAGAATACTAAGTAAATCTTTTATGCACCGTATAGAAATTATAGCACTAAAAGCCTTGATGAACTTGATGCTGTAGAAATGTCTTGAAGACGTTGAAGCATTTATAGTGAAAGAATGTACACATGCTCTGATACATTATGTACTGTGTTATGATAATGCAAATCTGTTTAGCAACTTTTCTACCTGAGACATTGGTACCAACATCCTGTAGGTACGGACCATGCAGGAAGCAAAGGGCCAAAAAGTAAAATCAAGTCATAACACAAGAGCCAATTCACCCTGCTGCAGGACCAGAGTGGCTTCAGAGAATGCACACTTACAAAGTATGTATAGTAAACAGAATGCTACTTGTATATTCTCTGTGCAACCAATGCACCCAATCCAAAGTAATAGAAAAAAGGCAGATTAATTATTGGAAATGGATATAGTTATAAAAGATAAAATACTCAGCTAGACAGTAACTGCCTAAAGTAATAACACCATGATAAAACATTTCAAAGGATGAAATCTAATGCATACTTTGGCATGGGACATTGTTTTGGACATAGTTTAAGAGATTCCACTATTAAAAATAAGTAAAATGTTGACAAGTGGAACAAATATTCAGATCAGCCTTTGTGTAGCAAATAAATAGGCAAACATTTTTTATTTAAAAAAGAAAGGAAAGAAATTGCATATGTAATGACAGAAAATTGTGGCTCGGTGCAAAGGGAATGTGTTGGTTACATATAGTATTGTTTCCAGGCTTTAAAGGAAAACTATACCCCGAAAATGAATTTTTGAGCAACAGATAGTTTATATCAAATCAAGTGACATATTAAATAATCTTACCTACCTGATATATATATTTAAGTAAATATTGTCCTTTTACATCTCTTGCCTTGAACCACCATTTCATGATGGTCTGTATGCTGCCTCAGAGATCACCTGACCAGAAATATTTCAACTCTAACTGTAACAGGAAGAAGTGTTGAAGCAAAAGACAGAACTCTGTCTGTTAATTGGCTCATGTGACCTAACTTTATAGTTTGTTTGGTATGTTTGTGTGCACCGTTGGATCCTAGGATCCCAGGAGGCTGTCCTTATTTTTTAAATGGCTATTTTCTATTTATGATTACCCAATGGCACATGCTACTAAAAAAGTATATTATTATGAAAATGGTTTATTTACATGAAGCAGGGTTTTACATATGAGTAGTTTTATGCAATATCTGTTTATAGAGACCTACATTGTTCGGGGGGTATAGTTTTCCTTTAAGAACAGAGGTACCCTAGCCATCTTTTTCCATCGCAACTTTTAAATATAAATAGAGATGCACAGGGAAGATACATTTGCATAGAAGTTATAAAAATCAGTGTTTTTTTATTTTTTATATTTGATGTGTTCCTATACAAACAAAAGGGACTTGGCAAATGTTGTTTTGAACTAGAGAACCATGGCTGAGGCTCGGAACATCCTTTACACTTTATATGGACACGGCAATTTCTACCACCCTTTTTCATGGTAAGCAGATACAGAGAACTCTTAACAGAATACTCCAATGTTATCATGGCAATTAATCTCCAAATAACCAAGGAATTGGTGATAAGTTTAGTTTGTTTTCATTGCTAATTGCTTTAGAATCTTTTTTTAAACAGCCAATAATTGCAGGAAATCAATACTTCAGGTGCAACAATAGAAAATACCGTATGTTACATATTATTCAAGAAGTAAACATGCATAAAACATGTATTGTGTGTTTTTGTTACAGTTGTAGTGATCTTGAAATCTACTCTATCCTGTTCTAGTCTGTGTTCTCACGTGTTACTATTCCGAGTGTCTCGCATGGCTTAGTTTTGCAGTCTACAGAACTGACTTTAAAGTAATACTGACACCAAAAAAATGATTTTCAAAATATTACTCTACATTACCAAAAAAAATAACCTATAGGTAATGTTGATCACTTTTCGATTATAGTTTTGCTTTTTTTGTTTTACTTGAACTTCCTAAACCTGACTGTTTTGCCAACCTGACTGTCCCTTCTCAGTCTGTCAGTTTCTAATGTTAACAGACTACTGCTGCACACTTATGGCAGCCCCCTCATAGAGGAACATGGGGGTAAGAAAGGTAATGTAAAAGCATCAGGAAAATACTTTTATGGCAAAATTATAAATAGCATTCAAAGACAATGTTATGATAAATATTAAAAAAAGCTTATTTTCTGATATCAGTATCTCTCTATTACACACTGCTTTTTAAAGGATTGTGTCATAGGAAAACATTTGTTTTACAACATGCATCTATTAATAGACCTATAATTGCAGAATGCTGCATTGAAATCAATGGCATAACTACATGTTACGGGGCCCCCCAGAAAATTAATTTTCAGGCCTCCAACATATACAGAGGATGCCTTGTTTCAAAAGTATATATAGCAATTGTTAATGAATTAGAACCTCATGGGGCTCCCTATACCTCCTGGGCCCCCTTCAGCCACATAGTCTGCTTCCTCTGTGAGCTTTTGAGGAATTGGTTTGTCCACGAAACGCATCAAGCACATGTGGCTAACAGCTCTGTAACTGATGTTTTAATTTATTGGAAAATAAACGGGTGTTTTAACTGTCGCTGGTGCTCCGAGTGGATCAAAATTCTCTGCTTCCTCTGTGGTTATGCTCCTAATTGATATCCATTTTTCAAAATAGGAAAGTCTATTTAGATTTAATTTTGAAATTCAACATGGGGCTAGGCACGATCTTAGTTTCTCAGGTGCCCTCAGTCATTTGACTTCTGCTAAACAAGCCACAATTTATTTATGTACTGTGATATCCCCCCCCCTCCCCAGAATCCTATCAACACAACAATAGGAAGGTGGGAAATAACAGTTTCCTTATACCTGCATTGCTAAAGCATGGCAAAAGACCAAAGACTGGCCATGACTCCTACAGTTACAGGAGAAACTATAGCTTACCACTTTTTGAAAGAACTGGATCAGGAACAATGACCTGAGATGTATGCCTACAAACTGATTTTTTTCAGGAGGTCAGAGAGATAAAAGGTAGAATTAAGTATTTACAATGTATACAGTTTAATAAAACTATACCATAAAAATCATGACACAATCCCTTTAAGCATTCCATTTAAACTAGTAAACAATTTTCATACAGTTTATCTAGAGTAGTGTCCCTGTACTGTAACATTTGTATAACCATATGAATATTAATATGCTTTTGCATGGACATGATATGGATACATTATGTTATTATATACATTAAACATGTGCAAAATTTTATATATATATATATATGCTAGTCACAGCTTCACTTTGGGTTATTAATAATGTGAGAAATATCTTGGTTTGCAGACATTTTTAAAGTGACTTTTTTCACTGTTTGAAACATCATTAAAAAAATCCACTGTTCTACTTTTTAACAAATGTGGCTCCAAGTGTCCCTGACAAAGAATACATTTTCACAGCTAATTAAACTGGGGTCTTTGAATCCTACACCATTCTTCAAGTTCTTTATTGCCCATCTTTGGTCCACCATCTGCTACCTTTCTTCTCACCCTTTAAAGCAGAATTAAAGCCCACTTTGTAACTTTGACAGAGAACAGTCTGTCTTACATTGCTCTAAAGAGGCTGTGTCAAGGTTTATTAGCCAGGTCCCCTACCAGTGAGCAGCAATACATTAGAGAGAAATGTGACTATAGTTCCAGCTAAAATATTACATACGTATATGGAAATGCTGAGTGTTTCTCCACTAATTAAACAATAGGAAGCTGTAATAGGAAGCTGTACAGCTAGGAATAAATTACATTGGAGCAATGGTTCTTTTATGAATATTAACGTTAATAAACCTAGACTTTTAGAAAACACTGTCTGGTCAATCATTTATGTGAATTTAAAAGCAAGTTTTGCATATTAATTTGTCAGATTTGCATTTTAAAATGCTTAACTAAACAATTTTCCATAAGCGTATCCCAGTCCATTGCATTACCCTTTTTGTGCACAGATGTACTATGCAGTCCATTTGACCTTCCCAACTTCCCTTTGGGCACTCTCGTCTGCCTAGTCCCATTCACACTGATGGTGCAAATATGACATTTCTAAACTCACTCCCACTGGTTTAACATTGAGAGAGAGGCTGGGAAATAAACTGAAATTGGGGTTAGAGTTATATTTGCATAGGGCTAATGTCCATAATTTCTAGAAAAGCTATATTCATTACACAAAATATTTTTTTAATTCTATTATATTTTTCACATTCTAAC
>CM044432.1:143097980-143121487 GCA_024363595.1 Xenopus borealis | reverse complement strand
CTTCATTGCATTGTGGGACTTGTAGATCCTTAACAGCTGGAGAGCCAAGGTTGCAGATCCCTGCTATAGACTAAAATGGCAATTTGGCAGCTTTAAGGTGACAAAGTGTCAAAGTCGGAGGATATTAAACGGCCAGAATTTTTTCTATTCAAATTGAATATTGTCCTATTTGATAGTCGAAGTAGCCGAAAATTACTTTGAGCTATTCGACTATTCACTTCGACCCTTAGTAAAGGTGCCCCGTAGTATTATTAAGCCACATACACATGAAGAGAAATAATCTGCTAATTTGATAGACCAAACCAACCAACTATTACTCCATAAACAGAACTGGATCATAGTATAAAGAGCTCTCTTTATTACTGTCTTTCCCTTCCGCGTGGTTGAGTGGTCAAAGGTTGACATTATTTGACAAAAATCACCTACCCATTTGAATGTACACTGATCACCTCAATTGCATGGCCCAAGGAGTCACAGACTGTTTTGGTCCAATTAATTCATCCACATATGGCAACAATTATACCCAATCTTTAACTAATATTCACTTGCAACTGTATGATATTTTCCCTTGCCTGGCAGATAAATAGATACTTTTGTTAGATATCCAGTTTATTAATGTACTGACAAGGTGTGCCACATCCCAAGCACTTGACAAAATGCATATAGATTTTCATGTAAAATATGTATTGAAATATTGCAAGAAGGCATAGATATCTGATAAGCTCAAAGCAGATGTTTTTGTGTCATATAGATATAATGTAAGTGAACATTTGATATCAATCTATTTGCTACAAACCCCTATGGTGTAAAGGTTGACAGGATGGCTGTTGGAATAATAAGGTTAAATTGCATACCAGTGTCTAATGGAAACACATTCCCTACTGAGAAGATGTCCGCTATGGCCACAGACTGCTTTTCAGTAAATTGATTTAGACAGGTTATGGAAGCAAACAACACCTATCACACAATCTTCAAATTGGCTGTCAAGCGTCAGGTTTATTAAATTACTGAGATTCAGTTTTTGGGGTTTTTTGTGTTTGTGTCTGTGATAACATACTAACAAACTAACATTAAGCACATGGCACATGTCTTGTATTGTCCATTGCTTTTAAAGGACAAAGAAAGTTTAACCAAAGAAGTACAGTAGGCTACAAATGTTGCACATTATGTTCTGGGCTTCTGTACCAGCCCAAGGCAACCAAAGCCCTTAACAGTAAAGATCTGTGTCTCCAAAGATCCCCCAGTAGCTCCCCATCTTCTTTTCTGCTGATTCACTGCGCATGCTCTGTGCTGCTGTCACTTACTGAGCTTAGGGACCGGCTCAAAATATACAGTACACATAGAATAGACATGTCACAGGATAAGGCTGATTTGTAATTAATATGGATAATTACTACATGGCAGCACAGAAACAAGTTAAACTAGCATCAGAATTTAATAATCAGCTTTGTAGCATCAGTTTATATGACAGGCCAAACTTATTTTCTGCTTGATAATTTGTGACAACCCCTAAGCTTAACTTCTTAACAGCTGCTCCGAGCCCAATGAGCATGAGTGTTGCAGACACTTTCCAACCCCCTGTGACAAGTTTGTAGTTTTGGATCATTGCTGCTACTCAGAAGCTAAAACTTTAGGCTCGTGCAATAATTTCCGTATATAACACATGGCATTTTTGGCCCTATTCATTTTTAGGGTTTAGTTCTCCTTTAAGTGGGTGAAGCATCTCCTGGATCAGGCCGTGTCATTCACTGTGTAATGGAAATCTGCTAATTAAGTTGGTGTGTGGCACAAAACCCTCAATAATGTTTTTTCGAACACATGCTGAGAGGCAAGATGTGGGTTTTTATGTTATTTGAGCCATGGACTTTGGTTTACATAATGATCACTTTTATTTCTTTTGTGTCAGTATCTGAATCAAGTATTAAGCAATATTTTTCTATATTATAACAACACAATCAATGTCTTGCATCTTGCAAACCATGTAGACTAGGCCTTCTGACATTAATGACTAGTTCATGCTATCAGGGACATTATATCTGATCACACACATGACCTATTTTATTTTTCCAGTCACATAGTTTGAAAGCACTAAGTATGTAGCGTTATTATGTACTCCCACAGTTTATGTAATTTAAAGGAAATAATTTTTCTAGTCTAATATATTCCTCCCCCAGGATGTAACATAATTATGCTACTTTCAAAACTAAAGCCAGATTGTTGCATTAGCACTAATGCATTGTCTAATTTAAAGCATTGTATAATATAAAAAGCAAGGTGTTATTGTGCTGGTGTTGCTGATCCATCTTGAAGAGACTATCCTGTACTCTCGCAGTCATTGCAGCTCCATGTTTTTAGCAGATGTAGAAATACTACATTACTATGATAATCCCTGGCAGACAGTTTACTTTTTCTCACTGTATTAACTTAGATATGCACAGCAAATTATTTGCTTAAAACTCACAATGAAAAAAAAAAACAAAAAACCCACAGCAAACATAAAATCTAATATATCTAATATACATATCAAGCAGCTCAATGTCATATCCTTCAGCAATCTCCATTTCAAAAGGGACATATACGCGTGTAGAATTTGATAAAATCTCTTGTGTATTATGTCATGAGTTCACTCCAAAATTGCCACTAAACTATGGAAACTGATTTGCAAAATGCTTCAGGCAGGGAGGGTTTCACCAGTTTAATCCTAAAATGCCCAAGAAGGGAAAGTCAATTTGAAAGAAACACAAATGATCAAATGCATTTGAATTCAAGATATTGTTTTTTTTTTTAACATTTCAAGGAAAATTTTCCAAAAATGTGAACGAAATAATGACAGAAAACAAACTATTTAACTGAATGTAACAATGTGGTTGAGTGCTTGTCCTGCATTTTTCAAATGTAAGATTACTATGTAAAAATGCTAGTGATCAAAAGCAACACAATTGCAAGACAAACCTTCAATTGATTTGTTTCATTAATTATTATTATTAATTAGTATTATATTATTAATTATTACTTTATTTTTCCTGATTGCTAATTAAAAAAACTTTGGCCTCTAAATGTAAATGCAGCTTCTACTTTTTCTTGCAGTTTTTAGCATTTTACTCTATGTTTTGATTCTCTCATATTTGTAACTTTGCAGGTTATCTAATTGGTTGGGCCCCACTTAAGCTGGCCATACACCATAAGATTGTCCAATTTGTCAAGGTTACTAAATAAGCAGATCTTTCCCTCCGATATGCTCACCTAAACTCATACCTCCCAACATTTTGAAAACGGAAAGTCAGATAAAAAGATTTACTGCTCATAGCACAGCGATTTTGACCACATCCCCTAATTACCATGTCCATTATTACAGTTTTACTAATGAAGGTGAATTGCCCTTTTAACTGTGAGTCTAAGGGGCAGATGTACTAAATTTACATGAAGGATTCGAAGTTCGATCGAAGTTCGAACGTAGGATTTCTTCTTTTGGGCGAATACCTGTATGTGAATTTTGGCATATTCCATCATCGAATAGGGAATGGTCGAACGATCAAATACATTCAAATAGAGTCGAATGGACGAATATTCAATCATTCGATCAGCGAAGGATTTTATTTTTTAAGTTTCTTCGATTGCCTACTTCGTCAGATTGGACCTACTAATTGCAATAGAAGCCTATGGGAGCACTCCCATAGGCTTCTGAGATTAAGTTCTGATCGAATAGGATTCCTACGATTGAAGTGTTCGATCGTACGAATCGTACGAATCATTCAAACGATCAAATGATTTCTTCAATCAGTCGAATGATTTATTCGACTAATCGAATAGATTTGTATTCGATCGTCGAATGATCGAATATCGAATATCGGTAGCCTAGAACTATTCGATTAACATTCGAAAATCAAATGTTAATCGAACATCGAATAGAAACTAATTATTTTTGGGGAATAATAGTAAATTTGCCCCTAACTGTTACAATGTATCTTAAGTATCTATTCTGGGCTCTCTGCCAAGAGCCAATTAATTTAGAAACATTGTATCTGTTTTTGCTGGTCAGTGCTGACAAATAGGGGATTTCCAGTTCAGTGCCAATAAATAGGGACTTTCCAGTTCAGTGCAGATAAATCAGGACTTTCCAATACACATGTGGGACTGTGGGTTGAGTAATCAAAAGTGGGACTGTCCCGCTCAAAATTGGACAGTTGAGAGGTATGGAAACTGGATAACATATGGCTAATCTCTGATCCCTTGCCCTCAGGGCCAAGTGATAAGCCAAGTGATAAGATTACAACAGTGGGAATAATTGCCATCAGAAGAAGTTCCTCCAACATGAAAATCAAACCTTCCCCATTTTTTTACCAGATATCGATCAGGTGGGCAAGTAGGGTTTGCCAACTGTCCAGTTTTGACCCATATAGCCTGGTTTTTTGAAGGGCTGTTTGGGTCAACACTGCCTGCCTAGTTTTACAAATTAGGAAAACTGGGAAGGATTGCCTCTGATTGACATGGCAGTGAATGAAAGAAGGCTCTCTGACACAGCTAAGTCTTTGCTTCTGGAGATGGCCCCACCTATGTGCTTCTTTTTCTATGACAAACTTTATTAATATAAACAATTATCAACACAGGCCCGCCTCCCTGCCCAGAGTTCCACCGCAAAGAAGGTGGCAACCCTAGTCGGAGGGCACCATACACAGGAAGATAAGCTGCCAAATTTGTCTAATTGGACCTAATCAGCAGTTTCAATCTGCCCTTCTATGGCCATCTTTACTCTAATAACCTGGCAGTGGCTTTTGTGCCATACTAGAATACAAATAAGAAATTTGAAGAGAAAGATAATGTCAATTAGTTTTGGGATTACTCAAGTAAATTTCATGCTGGATGAAAATAAATATGTCTGAAAACAGAAAAAGAGTGAATAAATACAGTGTTGGACTGGGGCACTAAGGGCCAACCGAGGCTACAACACAGAGAGCCCTCCATGTGCCATCCAACTTCCTGTGCTTGTTCATCAGTATAGCAGTGCATTAGATATTCTTCTCCAAAACCTTGAGGGGAGCTGTGGATTGAGGCAGCAGACAAATAAACACCTATTAACCTCCCTCAACTGTCCCCAATCGGCACATGCCATCCTGTCCATGTGACAATCGGAGGAGCAAGGCTCAACTATACCACGTGATTTTGCTGAAATTTTATGGCATTGAGCTGGATGGAAACATATTTTTTTAATGTCTATATATTGAAATAGGAATATGCTAAATATATCTATATACAAATACAACAGATAAAATATAGAAATATGACCCTGCATATTAAAAGTCCAAAAGGCCCAAAATTAGCCCTCAATAGAAATTTATGATGTCAGATACCCAAAACACAAATACCCTCTCTGCTCTACAGTGTGTTTATCAAAATTGACATTCATTTTCCTAAATGTGTTCTCAGACTCAATAATATATGCAAATTCAGTATTCTGGATACTCACATAGCAACAGATTTAAGTTGATTAGTAAGTGATGTGGAGGCTTATTTATCAACAGTCTCATTTTAGAGATTTTAGAAACGCGTCAAGCATACTTTGCATACCAAGCTCGGCTTCTATGTTGTAACCATGCTGAAATAAAAGGATGTTTTAAATGCCGCTGGTGCTCCGTTTTTGTAAGAACTTGTTCAGAAGATTTACGCATTGGGAGAGGATTACGTGCAGCACAGCGGACATACATCAGTGGGTCAGTGAATGCTCCCTGTTCTAATCTCGTGATACATTCCATCAGCCCGAACCTTTGGTTGCAGGTAATTTTTTTAATTGATAGGTGCCCTTTAAGTACTGTAGTTGCTCTGGTTTCCACAGGGACTATTTTCTGGATAAGGGGATTATCAGTGTTTCTTCCTCAGCACAGGACCTTACACAGTGTAAGGAATTCTAATCCAAGGTATGTCTCAGGTGCCCTTGTCCCTGTTCTTTTAGGATCTGTTTTCTGTTAGAACAGGTCTGAATGCTAGGCATTCCAATATGTAGATGATTATGGTACATGCCTTGTGTGTATCCTTGTGCATTGTGTGCTCAGCGCTTGTTGTAATATTCTAAACAGGTCATCCCTGCAATGGGTCTGTTTTGGGTTCTTACACCTAACAAGTGTTTCTTACAGGTGTCTTGCAATCTGCACTGAAACTAGGCATACATATGATGGATGCTTTCTGGTGAGTAGGAGAGTAAGTATTTTAGCTGGCTGAATTTGCCATGTTCAGGGGTGTCTTCATTGCTTTCACCTGGTGTCTCTATATCAAATTATAGAGGTTGCATAATTGTGGACTATCTAGTCAGCGTTATTCCATTCCTGATTACAGATTCTTGTTAAAGCCTTTCCCCCCTCTATTGGAAAATCAGAGCTTGCTACATCCCGATGGGTACTGACATGGAGTTCGATAAGGGAAATGGGAAAATTGTGTCGTACTTACCATGATCTTCCTTTCTTAGACGAACTCCATGTCAGTATGGACCATGCAATTTCTGGTAATTTGGAAAGCTTGTTACAAAGACGCTGGTTTATTGGTGTGGTTGGCCTTTTAAAGGTTTGGTGAGGGTCCGTCTGATGGGAGCAGGGGGGAAGTCTATCCCAATGAGTACTGACATGGAGTTCATCTAGGAAAGAAAGATCACGGTCACAATTTTTTAATGACTTTTTCAGACTTTTGGTATCAAAAAACCTGACCCCAAAAAGTTGTGGTTTAATAAATCGGACCCATGTAGTTGCTACAACTGAACCTATTTGTGGCAGTGCTGCACACTCGCACAACTAAATGTTTTTGCGTTTTAAGATATCAAAATGGTTATCAGCTTAGATGGAGTATAACGGTATCAGATTTACATCACTTTTGTTTTTACACAATTGGATGTGTCCATCCAATTGTTTGTCTACTGGAGCAGCACCACACCTAACAGCATGTACTGATAAACTATACCCAATACAAGACCAGCTTAATTTATTGACTATTCCTCTGGGTAAAAAATTTCAAGCTATGCTCATTAGCTCATGCAACTTCTTTTCCTGCCATAAAAGCAAGATTTAATATGTAGTGATCGGCAAAGTTAACCTGCACAACTTGGTTTTATTACTGAACTATATTTTCAAAGAGATGAAAATCTGAGAGTTTCAGCTGCACTTTCCCAGGGCCAACTCTATGCTAATTTGCTTCTGGCACAAAAGATTGTAATGACTACCTTTTGACATTAAGAAAATCAGCAAAGAGGGAACATATTCTATAAGAAATGCTATCTTATCCTTATAGTATCCTACTGATATGTCATAATATTCAGTTAATAGCACAGAGAAAATTCACTGAAGAAAGATGGGCATGCTGTACAATACTGAGAATTACAGCTCACATCACCTCCCCAAAAGTTGATGTTAAAAAGGAAGTCTCATATAACCAGTAATGTTAATGGAGGGAGGAGGGCCCTGTTGTGGGATGTGCAGCCCTGACCCAATTGCACCCCCTGCTCCCCCGGTAGTTCCGCCACTGCACATAGTTATGTTTTAAACTGAAATGATATATAGAGTAAAAATGAAACCCTTCTCTACACTTTCCCTTGATTACAGTAGTATAATGTCTGTAATGCTCCCTAAAGATGAATGTAATATTAAAGCCCTTTCCCCTGTGGTCATTACCATGGTCAATGTGAAAGTACAATAGAATGAGGTCTGTTATCCAGAATAATAATTTAAAAAATATTTCTTTTTTCTCTGTAATAATAAAACAGTACCTTGTATTTGAGCAAAATATATTATTTATTCTTATTGGAAGCAAAACCAGCCTTTTGGGTTTATTTAATGTTTACATGATTTTATAAGTCTTAAAATGGCTTTTTAGCAAGTGAGGGAATACAGGGTTATGAAAGATAGCTCACAGTACAACTTGATCCAGGGACTAGTCCAATTGCCATTTAGGAGTCAGGAAGAAAATTTCCCCCTCTGAGGCAAATTGTAGAGGCTTCAGATGTCTTTTTTGCCTTGCTCTGGATCAACTAGCAGGTTAAAAAAAAAGTGAAAAGTTTGAACTTGATGGACATTTCTTTTTCAACCTAACTTACTATGTATGTGAAGATCCAAATTACGGAAAGACCTGTTATCTGGAAAACCCCAGGACCCGAACAATCTGGATAATAGGTCCCATACCTGTACAAGAAGTGATTAAATGCTCAGCATATTATATCACTGTGACATGATTGATCTCATCTTTTGAGATGTATAATATAACATTTAGTTTCTAAAGGCAAAGATGAATTGCCTTTGCAGAAACCAGTGCAAAATAACTGCTCCTTTATAGATACAGTACCACCAAATGTACCGTGGTTCGAAATCAGAATAGATTTTAGCACAGCAAGCCAGTTCCAAGTCGCTAGATTTTTTTGTATTCTGCTTTATTGTATAACAATGCAGATAAGCCATAGCCAGTAAAGACAAAAGTTTTGCTTTAGATTGAAGGGTGTTTCATGTTTTGCATCATAAGCACTCATGCTTTATTTATGCACTTTAATCAGTCTGATTCAGAATGCTATTCATCTAAAGTATGAACAGACATGTTTCCTGCAGATAAATGAGGGAGTCTTGTAGTGCTGATTAAAGAACTCATTCCAGCTACTCTCTTGTAAAATATTGTGAATGTGCTGCTGTCCTAAAGCAAAAATATGTCGCAAAAAGACTGATTGCTTTGAGCAATTACCTTAAAATTCAGCAGCATTTTATCTTTTAAACCTGTCAGCTACATGAAAGACATAGCTCTTCGTTAACATTTACTTCTGTTTATGGGAATCATTATCAAGCCATTAATAAAGATATAGTACAAGGCAGCATGACTTCATAAAGTAGATGTTAAGTAAAACTTATCATTAGATCATTTCGTAGCATCGCAAGTGAGATAATATAGGCTGGATTAATTTGCTGGGTGTTAGAGTGCAAATCTGGCTAATAAAAGAGACACATTGACTTTTTTTTTGCAGAGAATGCTCCTCAGTTTATGAAGAATGGTGGTATAAAGGAAAATTAGCCTCAAGACAATGTTAATTACTCTCTATCCATTAGTAAGCTGTTAATTGAACAACTCATTTTAACAGTAGGAAAACCCTGCTGGAATCATAACGGAGCCTGTTCTATTTAATACCCTAATTAAAATATAACAGTAAGAGAGTGTGAGTGAAAGACTTATTAGAGATCAGGCAACACTAAAAGCACAGAACAGCCTTTCAAATGACACCCAAAGGGACAGCTGATAGCTCCTTGCTCTGCAGGTGTGGTCTGTCCTACAATAAAAATAATCATTTAGCTGTCTGTTTTGCAGATATTGATTGTGACATTGAAAAAAGAGACCTATCTATAATATAACTTGTTCAATAAAAGTTTAAGGTGGCTGTTAATATCTTCTACTGACAACAAAGGCAGCAATAAACAGTCTGCAGTTAGACTTTACTGTTTGAGGGTAATTACAGGTATCAGGCATCAGAATGTAATTTCGATGCGTCAAACCTATACATTTTTTTATATGGCCAACATTATCTAATAAAACTACCATGGCTTGATGGCACATTTTCTCTACCCAGTTTTCCAAGTTTCCCAGGTCCCAGTTTTACTGGCAGCTGAATATTTGTTGACTGTAGCTTTACATTCAATTAGGTATTCATGGGGTATTGGTGCTGATGGCTCACATGCGACTTTGCAAACCACTGCAACTACACTCCTGAATGCTTACTATCTGAATTCAGATCAGGGATTAATGATTTTCTTATATAAATCTCAAGAAATTACTTTTTTAACTAGTGTGGCTCCAATTCTAAAATCTCTCTCAAGCTTCCATGAACCTCAAAAACATTACAACCACATCTGGTGCCAATACATATTGCTAGTCTCTGCAACAGATCAGAGTTGGATAAAAGTTTTAGCATTAAAATAAAAAGACCTTTACAACCCTTTGCCAATTTCTAACAATATATCACTGTGTGATATGAAAATAACGAATAAATTAGTTCTATGCTAACATTCATGTCCTGACCTCTACTAAAGGGGGTTGAAAAAGAGAACAAGATATCCTACTCTTACTTATATATCCTACCACAGTTTGAGAAATTTAAATGTCTCACTGTAAGAACTTCCACAGGCATCACATTCTAATACTTTATTTGGAAGTAGAAAGTCATTAAAACAATCCCAATCTTCCACCAAGATTAGGAAACTCTATGGTGTTTATCCTGGAAGACCCTCAGGTGGCAGCAGCCCAATGCCGCCCCTCCTTTCCACTCCGTGCAGCATGGGAGAGGGTCAAAATGGGGATACATCGCTAGTGCAAGAAGCACAGTAGAGCTCTCTGCATTAGCAGAGCAGAATTTTCAGGTTAAGGCTGGGGACAGAGCTGTGCACACGCGGCGCGGCGATTTCCGGAATCGCCCGAAGTTTCCTCACGAAGTAACTTTGGGCGATTCCGGAAATCGCTGTGCCGCATGTGCACAGCGCTGGTGCTTTTCCATTTAAACTAGCGACGGACAGGGAGAAGGAAGTTCGGGGAGATTGTCGCCTGCTATTAAACGCCAGGCGACAGAATCTCCCCGAATCTCCCTGTCTATCCCCAGCCTAAAGGTTCTGACCTTCAAAGTTTATCAAAACACGGAGCACCAGGCAGTGTTATGGTCCTTAAAATAATCCAAATTTATTAAATCTTCATAGATTTAAAAACATCATTGGCAACAGTTCATCCTCCCCCACACTTGACGCATTTCGTGGCCTCACGCCACTTCCTCAGATTAATAAATTTGTCTAACATAACAGAACAGAACACTACTTCTTGCTTTTCAGCTCTCTTTTGTTTACACTGACTGGTTACCCTAGTTACCAGGCAGTAACCAATCAGTGAATTGAGGGAGGGCCACATTGGTCATAACTGTTGCTTTTGAATCTGAGCTGAATGCTGAGGATCAATTGCAACTCACTGAACAGTTATGTCCCATGTGGCCCCCCTTAAAGTCGATGACTGACTCAGATTTAGAGATCTGAAAAGCAGGATGTTGTGTTGTATTCTGTTATGTTAGACATCCAGCCTTTATACATTACATTTTTGTCTAACTAACCATATTAGAAACATTTTTTATTTTGCACAGCCTATCTATTTACCCATTCTTTATTTTTACCCTGAACTGTCCCTTTAAGTGTAAATAATAGTATAAAGGGCTGAACTTATTGGGCATGTGTCATTTTTCAATCATTTTATATTTTAATATGTGCAGGCCTATTTATTAAAGGGGATGGAGAAAGTTGCTGAGAAGTCATAAAAACCACAGCTTTTTTTTTACCTTTTTTTGTTCTAACTTTTTTGATTGTCGCATAAAAGTCAACATCAAAAACACCAGAAAACCTCTAAAATCATGAATCAAGGAAAGATCTTCCAGATGTAAAAGGGACATCTGACATTGACATCTACATAATTACGGGAGTATTTTCAGATTCAGATTTGTCGCAGATTCAGATCCTGACAAAAAAGTTACGGTTTAGTATGTTTTTTCTTTAAGAATGCACGTTTGCTTTCATTGATGTATTAATAAAGTAACCCTTAACTACATGAAAAAAGTTAAGCTTTATGAATCTTTTCCTGAGAACAATACTGCAATAAATGTAAATGTAAAAATCCATATTTGGCCGTTGTTCTGTTTATCCAAATGAATCAGTGATAACATAAGTGGCCTGAAAACCTGCTTCCTTGTTTTCAACAAACTGTTAAGGACAGGAGTGAGATTGAATCCCCTCATGGATGCCTGTCTCTGGTAAGAAAGGATACTTAATATAGAAAGCAAATTTGGTCCTTTACAGAAACAGTTCTTTTTGAAAGTGCACAGCTGAAATTTGCATTTTAACAATGTTGTCTGAAAAAAAGTAATAGTAGTGTCAGAGCAATGCTGTTCTTTTTCTGTTTGGTGTGACAGATATGATTTAATTTCACAGTCACTTCTATTTCAGAACACGTGATTTAACAAGCTATTGAGAAACATTTGTTCTACGTGCATGTCAGTCTAAACTATAAGAATGAAAAGAAAAACAGATTAGAAGAAGGAATCTAAAACTGGATATTCCAAAAGCCTAGGTGTCAGAAAAATAAGAGATAAAGAAGAAAAAACAAAGAGAGGATGAGTCTCATAGACGTGTGTTAAGATTATTATCATTTCCTTATTTGCACTCTACAATCCATTGCACTGTACTATATTCTGCTGACTGATTAGCAAAAACTAATTGCATATTGTTGGTTGAGGAGAAATATAGGAGACTGTGTCACACAACTATCTCTTTGACAAAACCCCCACAGAGTTATAATTATACTTACCTAGGAGGTTTTCCATTTAGTGGGTCTTGGGTTCCAGTGCAATACATTATACAGGTATGGAACCTGTTATACAGATCTTTTTCCATTTTTGGATCTCCATGCCTAAAGTCAACTAAAATTTCATAAAAAATATTCAGTAAACCCAAAAGGAGTGTTTTGCCTCCAATAAAGGTTATTTATTTCTTAGTTAGGATTAATTGCAAAGCACAGTTTTATTATATAAGAGGAAAAAAATGACATGTAAAAATGATTTAAATGGTATGGAGTCTACAGGGCTCCAGTAATTCTGAGCTTTCTGGATTACGGATTTCTGGATAATGGATCCTTACTGTGACGTAGGAAAATAAATGCTTGATTTCATTTAACTAATCAATTCAAACTGTACTTTTAGTATTTGTTTACCATATACAAAATGGTACACGTGAAGAAGTAGGACCTATCCTACACCTGTCATATATCGACCACCTGGACCAACCACACAATTTCTGGACAACTTTGCTGCCTGGCTTCCTTACTTTCTTTCATCTAACATCCCATCCATCATATTAGGGGACTTTAATATACCTGTTAACAACATTAACAGCCCTTCAATCTCTAAACTTCTTTCACTAACATCCTCCCTAAGCTTATCCTTGTGTTCAGACTCCCCCTGTCACACCAATGGTAAAGCCCTGGATCTCATATTTACCAGACTCTGTTCAACCACCAACTGTGCTAACTCACCGTTTCCCCTCTCTGATCACAATATGCTTACATTTCAACTCTCACTAACTCCCTCCTCACCCCCTGCTAATCCCCAAACACGTACCTACCGTGACTTACAAGCTCTGGATGTGTCGCATCTATCTTCTTCCTTTGACTCTTTTCACTCTAATATCTCAGCTATCTCTTGTCCTAATGCGGCTTCCTCTGTCTACTATAGCACACTCACCACTGCCCTTAATGAGCTTGCTCCTGTAAAAACTAAACGTGCTAGACCCAAACCACTTCAACCTTGGCACACTGCTCATACTAAAGCGCTCCAAAGACACTCACGTGCACTTGAGCGTCGCTGGTGCAAATCCCGCTCAGAATAAGACTTTAATAAAACCAGCCTTTCCCAAACAAACATACATTACTTCACTCTTTAACTGCCTTTCCAAAAAACTGGCACAACTTTTCTCCACCTTTCCCTTCTCCATGCACATCTGTCTCTGCTCAAGACATTGCTGAGCACTTCAACAACAAAATTGAATCTATCAGAGGGGACATTACACTACTCAAACCCCCTAGGCTTCCACCCCCCCCCACTCTCTCCTGTGCTCCTTCACCCCTGTTACTGATGAGGAAGTCTCAAAACTTTTGGCCTCCTCTCACCTTACCACCTGCCCGCTTGATCCTATTACTACAAAACTTCTCCGCAATACCAACCCTTGTCTAATCAAAGTCTTAACTCATCTATTTAATCTCTCGCTCTCAACTGGACTATTCCCATCTCAACAAAAACATGCTCTTGTCACCCCCATTCTGAAAAAAACCCCTCTCTTGACCCCTCCAATCTTGACAACCTCCGACCTATCTCTGCTACCTTTCATCTCTAAACTACTAGAGCGCCTAGTCTACAACAGATTAACCTCATTCCTCTCTGACAAGAACATGCTGGACCCCTTACAATCTGGTTTTAAACCACAACACTCCACTGAAACTGCTCTGACCCATTTAACTAATGACCTTTTAACAGCTAAAGCCAACAAAAATTTCTCACTATTAATACTTCTTGATCTCTCAGCTGCATTTGACACTGTAGATTCCCCCTCTCCTCCTCCAGTCCCTCCATTCGCTTGGCCTTCGTGACACAGCCCTGTCCTGGTTTTCTTCTTACCTCTACGATCGTTCCTTCAGTGTCTCCTACAATGGAGTAACATCTTCCCCCCTACCTCTCTCTGTCGGGGTTCCTCAAGGCTCTGTCCTGGGACCATTATTATTTTCTCTATATACTTCCTCCCTCGGAAAATTAATCAGCTCATGTGGTTTCCACTACCACCTCTACGCTGATGATACTCTGATCTATCTCTCCTCTCCTGATCTCAACCCAGAACTCCTAACTTGTGTCTCCTCCTGCCTGTCTGCTATCTCTACTTGGATGTCACAACCTCTCCAAAACGGAAATGGTTCTTTTTCCTCCAACAAACACCAGTAACATCCCGGCAGTATCCATCGTAGTTAACAATTCCACTATCACCCTGCCTCCCCAGGCCCTGTGCCTTGGAGTTATCCTAGATTCTGCCCTGACATTCACTACTCATATCCAGTCACTTGTTAAGTTATGTCACTTCCACCTAAGGAACATATCCAAAATACGATCATTTATCACCCAAGATGCTGCCAAAATTCTTATCACTCTCTTGTCATATCACGTCTAGACTATTGTAACTCTCTTTTAATTGGCCTTCCCCTCTCTCCAGTCCATAATGAACACTGCTGCTAGGCTTGTACACCTCAGCAACCGCTCTTCCTCTGCCATACCATTCTGCCAATCCCTGCACTGGCTTCCACTCCCCTTCAGAATTAAATTCAAATTAATGACCCTGACATTCAAAGCACTTCATAACTCTGCCCCTCCCTACATCTCTGAACTGATCTCCATATACTCAGCCAACCGCTTACTACGCTCCTCTACTGACCTGCTACTCAACTCTTCTCTCATTACCTCCTCACATGCTTGCATTCAAGACTTTGCAAGAGCTGCACCCCTCCTCTGGAATTCTCTCCCACTGTCTGTCCGACTTTCTCCCAATCTTTCAGCTTTCAAGAAATCTCTTAAAACCAACTTTTTTAGAGAAGCCTACCCTCACTGCTAACTATTCAATGCAATACCACTTACATTACTACATCTCTCACCCACTTTACTCTGATCTTGCTCACTCCCACACTTTGTGTATCATTCCCTTCCCTTTAGCTTTTCCTGTACAGGGCCTTCCTCACCTCCTGTACCAGTATTTATTGTGATGTATGTAACTCCATATTTATTGTGATGTATGTAACTCCTTATGTTCTATGTATGTAATTCATGTGCTATCGAAATACATGTTAATAATAATAATAATAATAATAATAATAATAATAATCCTCGATTTCTCTGTCAGATAGAAGCTCTCTGACATACTGTAACTATAGAAATTTTTTTTTCTGGAAAACATTATAAACCTTCATCTATCTTAAATGTATACCCTACTAATAATATAATTATCCAGTATAGCATCAAGCATACACTGTAGTTCCAAATGTATATAGAAAAATTAGATTTCATGCTTCAATAAACAGCTAGCTAATCCTGGCTAGCTGGCTACCGGACTAGTTTAAAATGAACTATTAAAAATCACTGGTATTAACAGAGCTCAAGCCAGTTGAATTCAGGTTTTCAGTATAAAAGAAGAAAAAAAAATATGCTAAAAGAATTTCCTAACAAAGCCTTAGGGTAATTGTTTGTTCAACATGATATGGTACCCTGTATCATGCTGGAACCTTGACCTTGACAAATACATTTGTTACATATACAAATGGGGTTCAACTAAAAAGGCAGTGTTCATATTTCATCTGTTTATATGCCGTTGTGAAAATAATTCATATTATGTGATCAGCATAGCCCAAAAATGTCTTATGTGGAAAATATGAATATGAATTTGTTACACTTACTTAACAAAAGTTACAACATAGTGCCCAGTGCAAAGATTCACCCCCTGTAGAAGGTCAGTCATCTATAGTAATAGTTTTCAAGCTGTGAAGCAATTAGAGGAAAATTTGAATGTCAATTGTTAGGTATTAATCTGGATACCCTTTTATAAATTCTTGTATTTGCCCAAATATTCAGTTCTGAAGTAACAAATTTGAGTAAAATTCAAACATATTTAAGAAAAACATGCTTTCGGTTCTGCCTGCTGTATGGCACTGTATGGCACTGGACTTACCACCTGCCCTTAGTGCTTTTGCACTTGCATCTGGGTTTGTCAGTAAATGACCCTTTAACAGTACATACAAATGGTGTACATGTGCCTCACCCTATTTTCCACCATCTGTTTTTTTTTTCTTTTAAAGGGATACTATCATGGGAAAAAAAAACATGTCAAAACACATCAGTTAATAGTGCTGTTCCAGCAGAATTATGCACTGAAATCCATTTCTCAAAAGAGCAAATAGATTTTTTTTATAGAAATACAAAAACAGGTTCAAACCAAAAATGTAAAGTTTTTGTCCTCCACAAGCAATCGCAACCAGGGCTCTCTCCTTCCCTCAAAAATGTTCAAACAGATTCCCAAAGGGAGATGTTGCCGACTGTACCTCAAAGGCAAGAGGAAACAAAAAAACGAAAAAATCTAGTGCAGTATTTCAGTGAAACAAAATTTCACCCAAAAATGTGAATAATATATTACACTATCAGTGTATTGGGCATTTGCCCATATAGTGACTTTTTGCTGTGTGTCACGTTAATTAAAAATCACCCTCTATCACCATCAGTGTGCACGTGTAGTAAAGGGAGATGGGAGATAATTTATTCGTTACCCACACAGTGTCGGATCTGTTTCCGATTATACTCACGAGCGTTTAGGAGTAATATAGCATTTATCTCAAGCTTAAATCATTCCGTCAACTTTTTCATCTGGACAAAAGATAAGAGCAGCATGTGCGGAAATTTCTTAAAAGGTATTTTAATAAATAGTAATGCACTTACAAAAATGTCTTCTTAAAATCGCTTTAAAAACTATGGAGTCGTCTTTCCTCGAGGCACAGTCCTCTGTGCGGCTAACTTTCTAAGTCGCAAAGGGTGTTAGCCGCACAGAGGACTGAACGTAGAAGCGGTAAACCTGCAAAAGGAAAAACTTTAAAAGCGCCGCACTGACACTGCGGCTGCCAAAGCCGGTGCTGTATACCAAGTTGCGCAAGGAATCTGGCCTCGAGGAAAGACGACTCCATAGTTTTTAAAGCGATTTTAAGAAGACATTTTTGGCTGGAGCAGCACTATTAACTGATGCGTTTTTAAAAAAAAAAACGTGTTTTCCCATGACAGTATGCCTTTAAGCATTTTAACTAAATCCATTGTTTTCTGCTTATCCCAGATAGTCAAATCTTCTTCTTCTGACATCTTTGTTTTACCTTTTAATTTACTCTCTTTATTTCAATCTAAAATTATCTCTTCCTTTCAATTCCTAACATCTTCAGTTTCCTGTCTTCTTTATGTCTACACTCCTCTCACCCTTATACCTTACTTACAGTATATTGTTTTCTATAGTGATGGGCGAATTTATTCGCCAGGGCTGAATTTGCGGCGAATTCCCGCGATTTGCCGCTGGCGAATAAATTCGCGAATCACCAGCGAAATTTCGCTTGACGAAAATTCGCAGAAAAAACGAGTCGCGCGACGTTTTTTGACGCGACGCGTCGTTTTTGACGCAACGCGATTCGACGCGACGCGATTTGACGCGACGCGCGCCAAAAGCGTCCCGCGACTCGTTTCGCGAATTTTTCTGCGAAGCGAATCTCGGGAGATTCGCCCATCACTAGTCTTCTATTTTCATCACTGGGGAACACACAGAGGCCAAAATTTCCACAGGCAGGAGATAGAAACTGACTCTCTCTGATGTTCAAATACTTTCTCAAGCAGAAGAATATTCAGCCTTTCTCCTTCTTCCTGGAAATCTCCTTTCAAGTAGCACTGTCAAACTCCACAGCTCTCTGGCTGCTGCAGCAGGGATCCCTTTATAAGTTCTTTTGGAGACTGTGTAAATTTGGCTCCAAAGTCAGGCACACCTCCTCTCCCAAGCATGCACTGGGGCACCCAACCAATTGGATGGCTCTCCAGCCTGAAACTGAGCTGGATGATGTCACAGACAGAAAAAAACGGGGGGAACTGTCTGATCCCCTACAATACCTTTTTATCATCATTATTATCTATTCTTAAAAGGTTGGACCTCTGTTGTATTGCCACTGTCAAAATAACAAAGTCTTTAGGCTACTTTTTTACAAATGAAAGATAGCAAAGTAACTTAATTTTTCAAGTGGTAATCCTGTGAACAAATACGAACATGTCCGGCATACTTTAATTACACATATATTTCTCACAGAAAACAGATTTCGATTTACTCAGTGACAGGCAAAATAACAGGGAAAGCTGGAGGCCATTTGATTTGTTCTATCAATGTGTTTCACTCCTGTGGGCATATATTTGGATGACACTCTTGGATGCATCTATCGAGCTGAGATTTCTTTTTTGCTGGTGGAATTGCTTAAACACCGCAGGCAGATCATTAATACATTTGGATCTGTTAAGATGTCAGACATGCATTTATCTGCAAATGCCTGAGTGAAGATATTGAAGAATAAAAATGTACCAGATAGATTAAAAGGTGTCCGCTACAAACCAGTGACACACAGGGGTGAAGTACAATATCAACCATTTGTCACCAAAAAGTTTTGTATATAATGCCCATCTTTTAAGCAAGTCTTATATATTAGAAATGGCTGAATGGAGTAGAGTTAAAGAAAGAGAAGAATTTTATTCACTGTGAAAAGTATGCAAAAAAGGTTAAACCCAATCAGGGTATTGGGTAAAAGTGAGACTAACTGCCATGTGGCACGTCGCATTTGACTAGTTAAACTTTATATTACCTGTGGTCATCTGTTTTCTGGTGGACCCCTGGCACCCCAGTCTGGCATTGTATTTTATATTGCATTCACACAGACCCAGATAATTCTCTACTTATATGTATGAATATACAAGGGAAAGGTTTTATGGTATAAAACAAGGTTAGCACTGACAATAGTAAAATGAACATGCATTTAAAGTGGCACATTTATTAAAGAGTGCAATTTCACCAGCAATGGCTTTGCAGATATCGCAACACTTCAGCAATTGTAAATTTGCTGGGACAATGCTAATTCACTAAAGTGTGAAATTGCGCCCAGGGCGCCAAACGCTGGAGAATTTTCACTAGCGTTACTTTGGCAGAGCGAGCAAATCAAAGTGAAGATGCGCTAGTGTTCAATTCTGGCTAGCACAACTTTGCTTTGAGTTCTTGCACTCAGGCCAATTTGCATACAGCGGGAAATTTAAAGAGGAATGGAGCTATTTATGTTACATGGTGCATCTAATATATTACATTTACGCTGATAACTAGACATGCCAAGAAAACCTTTATAAAGTCAATAGAGTTATTTTAATGCCCTACACATGAACCCATTGTTAAATAATGTGCCATATGGTAGAAAATGTATGGGGGAAACCGGGTACATGACAAAAAATGTTATGCCTTTTACAACTTAACAACCTGAAAAAATTAAACGATACCAGTGTTTTTTGGACTTAGAACATATTCCACTCAAAAATCAATATGTAAGTAACTGAAGTTTGAGGATATTCTTTGCACTCCAAAGCACTTTGCCAGGTCAGAGTAGGTGAAGTCAAGTCTGACGAAAGAGGTAACATTCAGTAAAATATGCATCTTAATGAATTTGCAGAGTTTCGCCAGAGCGAAAATTCCCCAGGCGTTAGAGTGTGAAGCAATGCTAGCGTCTATCTCCTTTGCTAGCGAAGGGATACCTGTGCCTGTAAATCGGCAAAGTCCTTGTGGGGCAGTAATGCTAGTGAATAGATGCTAGCGTTAGCCACTTCGCTGTTTAGTGAATCTGCCCGAAAGTGTTCAGGTTAGTTGGGTCAGCAGAAACTTTTAAAAGAAAAAGTTGCATAATTCCAGCATCAAATAAAAATGTCTCATGATTCAAATGTAAATATGAGATAAAAGATGAGTTTTAGTAAATAGGCCTCCCCAAATGAAAAGGCCATTCTTGAGAAAAGTAAAACATATTCTAATTTCTTTTTTAAATATTTAAACAGGAAAAAAAGGAAGCAGGAATGAATGCGGCCCTTGTTATGAGAGTCAAATAAAAAAGTCAGAGGAAGGCAAATAATTAAACATTTTTATATTGGGCCAATCGGGAACCAGTTAATCAAGAATTTATTTTAATAAACTTTCACGGACATCATTGTATTCATTTAAGGATATGAAACAGAGTTATCTGTGTGGTTGCCAAAACACTTTAGTAAACGCGTTGATGTCTGGTCAACCATGGTAAAAAAACTTTTGGAAGGGATATTAAAGGGGTTGTTCACCTTTGAGTTAACTTTTAGTATAATGTAGAGAGTGATATTCTGAGACAATTTGCATTTGGTTTTCATTTTTTATTGTTTGTGGTTTTCTAGTTATTTAGCTTTTTATTCAGCAACTCTCTAGTTTGCAGTGTCAGCAATTTGGTTTCTATGGTACAAATTACCCTAGCAACCCTGCATTGATTTGAATAAGAGACTGGAATCTGAATAGGACATGGACTGAATAGAAGGATAAGTAATAAAAAGTGGCAATAACAATACATTTGTAGCCTTACAGAGCATTTGTTTTTAGATGGTGTCAGTGACCCCCATTTGAAAGCTGCAAAAAAACAGAAGAAAATAGCAAATCATTAAAAAACGATGAAAAAAAAAATAATGAAGACCAATTAAAAAGTTTCTTAGAATTGGCCCTTCTACAATATACTAAAAGTTAACTTGAAGGTGAACCACCCCTTTAAGGAATAAGAAATCAGAATATGCTTCAATATACCATAAGTTTATACCAGCATGGTTGTATATGCAATAGATCCTTTTATTACGTTCTATGGTAAGGTGAGCAGAAACTTAGACCTTGAATTTTACAGTGAATGCGAATATGACATTTAACAAAAGCATTTGATACAATATTGTGCAGAAGGTTACTTATTAAACCAAACTGTATGGGCCTTGAACATAATATTTGTACTTAAATAGAGAACTAGCTAAAAGACAAATTACAAAATGTGTGATAAATTGAAAAAAAAGATGTGACAAATGAAATATTTTCTATTTGGACCAATATAGAGCATTTTAAAGGTCTGTCCTTGGACCAATGCTTTTTAATTTTTTCATAAATGACCTCAAGGTTGACTACTATACTATATCTGTGTTGGCAGATGATAATAAATTGTACAAAGCTATGTGTTCCATTTGGCATGTTTTCCTTTTGCATGTGAGATTTTAATAAATTGAGGACTGGGTAGCAATATAGATGAATGCAAGGTTGTTGAGCATGAATTTAGGGGCACATTTACTAAGGGTCAAAGTGAATTTTTGAATAAAATTTAAATTTTTAAAATTTGAATTTCGAAGTAATTTTGGCCTACTTCGACTATCGAATAGCCAAAAATTAAATTTGAATTGAAAAAATGTGAAAATTCCAATTTCGAAGTACTGTCCCATTTAAAAAATTAGACTATTTGCCACCTTAAAGCTGCTGAATTGCCATTGTAACCTATGGGGCATCTCCTGGGAACTTTACTGAAAAATTTTCTAAGTCCTGGAAAATCTATTTTTTTTTTTAAATGCAATTGTTTAATTCAAACAATTTTAATGAACCCCCAAAAAATTAGTAATAGTAAATCTGTCCTTAAATGTATAAACTAAATGGAATTGTCCTGATTTCCTACTTAGGTTGAAGGATTTAGTTGATATTGTGGCTCATACACTATTGAATGCTAGGGAGTATAGATCAGTGCCTGTTATAGCTAATAAGGGGCAATGTAATTAAAGTTCTAAATGTTGTTTAAAATTGTGTTTTTTTTAATGTCTAACACTGCTCACAAAAAAAATTATATTGCTCATTATCGCTAAGCAAAGGTTAGTGTTAGCACCTGCTCTGGAATTTCATTAAATATTTTTAAGCAAAAAAGCCTTTGCAATTTCAAAATTTATTACATACACTGAACATGTTTGCAAAAGCCATTTGTTCACAAACTTTGGGAGGGAGTTCTCAAACTGGTCAATATTTGAATATGTTAAATTTTAATAGTCCCAATCAGAAGAACCATTTTTGTAATTTATCTTTATTGTTTTAAATGGATAGTTTTGAAGCTACAGACCATATAAGCTGTGGGTTGCTGCTGCTCAAATGCTCTCTCCTGGGCTCTCTGCTGTCTCTGTCGTTGAGATAGCCAACAGAAATTTCCATTCTGCCCATACAGGAAGTGTATTCATTTGCATTTTACTGATCCTTTTGGCTAAATCTTGCCAGCCAATCACATCAAAGATATACAAATGAAACAGGAGAAGAAATCATGCACAGAGCCAGTTTCCCAGGCTGGGAAATCCCCTACAGAGAGCTGAGAGCACAGAAGAGGGGCTGATCCATGGCTTATCAGGTCTGTAGCATCAACATGGAACATTTAATATAATAAAGATGATTTTCAAAAATGTTTTTTCTCACAGGGATAGTTAAATGTAGAATAATATATCACATTCCCCTAATAATGTACAACATAAAACTGGCATAAACTCATTAAGACCTCATTTTGAGAATGCAGAGCTGTTTTATAGCACAGTCTACTGGAAATGTTTGCCAACTGAGTTGGTAAAAGGAATAAACATTTATGAAGGAAGACTAACAAGTTAGTTTAATTTGCTCTGAATAAGTGGATCCTGTACAGGGACATGATAACATCAAATATGCTAGGACATTATAGAAAAATACCAAGAGCCAAGGGACAAAAGCCCACCCATTTACACTGAATATTTATTGAAAATGATTCCCCCCATTATGTTAATAAATGCATCCATGGTTTGACTTAATTTACTAACAATACAGAAAATTGTTTGTGCGGGAAAAGATTCAATAAATTATGTGACTATTCAAATTCAATCGTGTCACCCACAAAACTCGAATTATTTGGATTATTAAATGAAAACTTGAATTTATTGTATTATCGAAGAAAAACAGCCCGAAGCTTTAAAAAATTATGAAGCCAAAAAACATGATTCAATTGTTAAAGGGACCAGCTGTCACTGACTTTTAAGTGACTTTGACAGGTTTTACCTAGAGTATTTTTGGATGTGGAATTTTTAGCAGCTTTTCGAGAATAATACCTTATAAAAAATTCTAGTTTTTTCCCCTTAAAAATTCTAGTTTTTCAACCAAAAAAATAAGATGTTTAATAAATAGGCCTCCCTATGACTCCATATATTTAACTTTCTCTTGATTTTGTATAACATAATTGTATTCTGCCACTAAGCAGAAAAAAATTAATATCTTGGTATCTTAAAGGGATCCTGTCATGGGAAAACATGTTTTTTT
>CM044432.1:143077629-143096395 GCA_024363595.1 Xenopus borealis | reverse complement strand
ACCATAACATGCTTAGCCAGTTTTATTTTGTTCTATTCTGTCTCTTAAAGCTAGCCTATCTCTGCCACTGGTTTCTGCATGGTTCTAATTTTAAAGAATAATTTGTTGGCATTTATCACCCACCTCTAATCTAATTTTTAGTACAGGATAGGAAACATACTACCAATAGAGAGGTTTACTGAGCATTAATTGTAACAGTTTATGTAGCACATTTGGGGGATTTATTTATTTTTTACATTTTACAACCATGAATTTGGCTTATTTATGAATATTTCAGGTAAAAAAAATCATATTATTTTTAGTTTACAAACAATACATATTTGAATTCTATAACTTTATTGAACTGTGACTCAAAAAACTAGAGTTTTCAAGCAAAAACCAGCTTCAAAAACCCAAAAACTCCCAAAATTGGTGAAAGTTAGAAACATCTTCAAATGGACAGGTGTCATTGACTTTTACAGGAAATCGACAGGTTTGAGATGGAGTATTTTCAGATTCTGACTTTTAGCAACTTTAGGGCATAATAAATCTCTGAATATTAGAGTTTTTTTCACGAAAAATACTTGACTAGAAAAACAATTGAGTTTTAATAAATAACCCCCCTACTTTAGAGAACAATAGTAGACACAGCAATGGCACTTCATACACACAGTCAATGTCAGTCAGCGGACATGAATGGGATAGTGCAGCTTGAAGGGTTTATTCTTTTTCTATTTTTTTTTTCACATAATATTTTGTACTGTTTTACATGATGGCTATCATGTGATACAACAACAACAAACAACATTTGTAAAGCGCTTTTCTCCCGTAGGACCCAAAGCGCGCACAAGACAAGTCCCCAAAGGATGTCACTGGATACTAGCTAATCATTCCAGCATAGATTGAGATAAAATGCTTTCTTAGTTACATAGTTGTATAGTCAATTTGTGTTGATAAACTACAACAGTCCACCAAGTACCCTATCCGTCTATGGTGACCTCTAATGTACTTGTAAAGAGTAACCTTGTGCCTTCGAAAGTACCTTTTCTCCAGAGAAAACAAGTCCAGCCTTGACACTGTTTCCTCATAGTTTAATTCTTTCATGGCTCTTATCATTTTAGTTGCACATCTCTAGATATTCTGTTTAGAATAAGGATAACATATAGAGCACAATGTGAACAACAAAATCAATTTACAAAACTAGTACAACCATCACTCTGCTTCACTGATTATATGTCTCATATCAAATGTACAGTATGTTGATAAAGATAGGGGATTGTAACTGAGGATGTAAAGATTATCATACATTGTGATTAATTTACATCTTAATACTTCCTACTTAATACTCACTACATCTTAATATAGAAATAACCACACAGCTTATGTGTTGCTGCTATATTTCTACACTGCATTTATATCAGCTTTTATTTTTTTATTTAGATTTCTTTAGAAGAAAATGAGCTGAATGCTAACGGCATTGTCTGTAGAAAAAAAACAACAATATTTATGCTTGTGTGTACTTTAGCCTAAAAATGACTGATTTACTAATAGATGCAGGTTCATTTCTGTTAAAGAGCTTTTGTGGAAGTAATATAAGGATATTGCACACAAATCCATTACTACAGATATGTGTGAAAGGCTTGTTGTTAAAGGGAGGGGACATATACACTCTGCATACCAGGCTTACTGTCATTTTGTCTATTTGAGTACTGGATTATACACCTGGAACAAACGCAAGTCATCACTGGATGACCTTATAACTGCATAATGATGGGGCAATTCCTTTTTACCTAATTTTAGCTACAAGTTGACTTCTAGTTTCCAGTGACATCCTTTTGCATTGTTTATTTTTTTTCTCCGTTTGGGGCACCCAGGCAAAGAAACTGTTTATGGTGTGCACCTTACATATCTCTCTATATTTATACATATATGTATACAGTATATAGAGATAACTAACACACTATCACTTTTCGTGGATACACTTTGACAGTAGAGTATAGGAAGAGGACTTGTTTTGTAGAGTAAAGTTTTAGCTCATCTGTAATTAGTTTTTAACATGAATATGTTTCCCTTAAAATGTCACCAGTACTCCTGCCATTGAGATAAGTCCAGGGTCAATCCTGAGGAAGGAGCCACCTGAGGCAGCTCCAGAAATGCCACCCCCTTCACCGGCTTACCTGTTGGGAGGGGGGCAGGAACACTAGTGCAGAGAGCCCAATTGCGCTCTCTCACACTAGTAAAGGCAAATTTCCGGTTTAAAAAACAGAAATCCGGCTCTTAAAGGTACTGGGAGCGTTTTGTTGCCGCCCCTGGAAACCTCTCATTGATGGAGCGACCCTGGATAAGTCTATATTCGGCTTTACTGCTGCTAGCTTTACTAATTGTGTTTGCACTATAAAAAATAAAGAAGGAAAGTTCAGTGCACTTCTAAGCTACTGCATGTCCTCAAACTAAATACATTGTAAATATTAGATCAATGCTATTTATGTATACGGTATTGTATAGTTTCCCTTTAACAATTATGACAGTAACTCTTTTACAAGATCAGTTCCCAGAAGAGGTCAGCAAGGATCTTAGAAGCACTTTGCTTAGTTCACTTGCCTTCTTTATGCTCACTCTACATTTTATATTCAATCCAACCTGTCTTTGCACTTATTTGAAGGTGTGGAAGTTAATCACACACATTACACTGTACAATTAAAATTCCAATTCCCTCTATCAACCCATTGCCAACAAAATGCAATGTACTTGAGCTAATGCTCAGGGAATTTAAACCTCTTGAACTGTCCTATTGATCTAAATCAGTGGTGAAAATTCCAGTTTTCTGTTCTATGGCAGATACTCTTGGAATGTTAACTAAATGGCAGACTACTTTATTATGAGCAAAGGAAGTCCTAATTAATGTGAAAGCCTGAAACCACTGATCTAAAGGCTCTAATCTTCAAAAAATCTAAAGGATCTCTGCTGCAACCCAAATTGATGTGCCTCATCACTGCAGTTGTGCATGTTTTTAATAACCCAGTATATGTTTTAATAATTACCGACAAAAATGTAAAAAATGACTTACCATAGCAATAGGGATCACACCTACAATATCTTTTTCATTAACATATATTTTAGATACTCCGAGTTCTGATAAGCTTTGTCCAAAGTATTCAACTTGCCAGGTTATTATCTGAATTCCCGATGGGTCACTAACACTGCCAATTCTGAAATCAATTTGGAAAATCTCATAGAGGGGTTCATCTATGCTGCAAAAGAAAACAAAAACATGTTAGTATAGAAATAATTTTGGAAGATTTCTAATAGCACAGTACTGTTTACCCATAGCCAATAACATGTGGCTCTTTGTTAAGTTTTTGTGTGGCTACAGAGTGACTTTCTTCATGAACTGATATTGAATTTGGCAAACAATCTAAATACACAACTTTTTATCAACCCACAGTGTTTTTACAAGACTCACAGAAACATATTGTGCTGCAAAACAAGCATCAGGACTGAGTAAAGATATTCAATAAATATTTTATATAAATCATTGTTCTTGTTTTCTGCAAATCCTTTGAAAGTTATCTAGTATGGCAGAAGGCATTATAGACTTTGTAAACATAGCATGGCTGACAGAGTAAATAGCAAAGCAGATATCTTCTGTCATTTACTGTATATGTGAGGTTTTTAGTCAACCAAGAATAGCAAGAGAAAAACAAATTCAGAAAATAGAACACACACAAGTACACAAAAAGAGCTTTGTATTTAGTAGGGTATCCATGGGAAGGCTCAAATCCAATTTAATTGGTAAAAGTTTTAGAATGAAAAACATAAAAGATAAAGTGACTAATCAAACCAACTGGACTCAGCGACCAACTAGCATAAAAGTAGGCCACTAATCTTTATTAAATGTCCAATACACTGCAGCACACTGTAAGCTGAATGGTGCATCAAAATGAATTTTATTACTCAACCATATGAGCAGACAACAAGTGGCCACTTGTTGTCTGCTCATATGGTTGAGTAAATAAATTCATTTTGATACACCATTCAACATAATCAACTGCAGAAAACACAAGTGAATCAAGGAGCTCACTCTTTATGTCTGCCTTTGTTTTGCCCAATCACGTCCCTCGAAGGATCATAAATTTGCCCCTAAATGACACAATGGGCAAAACAAATTGGTTCATGTGTATAACTTTCTATCCAGATTTGATGTTTGTTTTACTATAAAGAGCAACAGTGCACATGAAGAAATGCAGTTTCTGACAGGTTCCCCTGATGTGATGAGTCACCCCCAATCTACACCCCCTTTACATGACTGCCCCCTTGTGTAATCAACAGTATTTTTAATTGAAAAATGTGTAAAGTACAAGGCCTCCTTACAAAGGTATTATGTTTTGTTTTGTGCCTTTGTTCTTGGCAATACTTCATACATACATCATACATCATTGGGACATAATATAATATTCTTATTTGTGCATTGTTTCTAGCCAATCTGACTAATTTGCCCACCATTTGTGTATTGTTTTCTGAATTTAAAAGCTATATAGGCACTTGCCTGGGGAGGATTGCATCTTATCATTTATGCATGATATTTTGATAACTCCATTTGCCCCCACAGAAGTCACTCACACAGACCCCCTAAAGCCCATTCAACATTCCAGTAGACCTGGTTGTCTTACACAGAACTCCAGTTCCCTCACGCCCTCTCACATGACTCCCCACTGGATTCTAACTGTGCTGTCAAATTTCCCCTTATACAGTACGACTAATCTGGATCATTTTATAAAAGTAGATTACATGTATCAGTTATACATTGATGTTTGAAAGAGTTTGGTAAGCATGTGAAACTGTGTAAGAATTATATCTCTCTATATTACTGTATACAAACACACTATATAATGGATGCCTCCCATGTTATTCTGCTCATTCTGATGGTGTAAGGTTCCTGTTTATAATCTAATTTATATTGCAAGAGTCCTCCTCAGTAAGACTTTTATTGAGAACTTTTCAAGCACAGTTAGACACAGTTTGGCTCATTAATCTACAGCCTTCAGTCCCACATCTGTTGATAAAACAAATTCTGCATTTATTGATTCATTTTAATGGAGTTAAACAAAACTGCAGGTTTTAAAATGGATTACTTTTAAAAAATGTTTGTGTGCTAATGTTTACCTCTGTTTGCTGATGGGTTACTCTGTAGAGGCAGTGTGTCAGCAAAACTCCAGCTGATATAAAATGGCTGTTCTCTTAATGAATATGCAGAGGCAGCCACTTGGATTTGTGTGTTAAATGCGTCATGACTCAGGGCTAATTGAAGAAACTGTGTTATCTAAAGTTATCTTAACTCATTTAATACATTTAACCTTTACATTAGCATACCAAAGCCCCATTGTTCACAATGATGAACACTTTAATTAGATGGGATGCTGTGACGCAATTTTCTGTGTTAAATAAGACAAGTGTGAAGTCTGAGTTTAGTTTTTCTGTGTCAAACACACAATCCAAAGTGGCTTCATCTGTATGGGTGGGAGGTAGTCCATGATTTACCTTACTCAGCTGAATCCAAACTAGAGTCATGTGTCTCCTGTTGCAAGGAAGCTATAGTGAAATCCCAAGTGGTTGACAGTCCAACCCTGGCAGTAAAATAATATTTGAAATAATGATGGTTTTCTTTATCTTTGATAAAGACTCCATTCATTTTAAAGATAATTAAAACAGAACCTTCATAAATGTGCATGACTTGGTAAAGGTGCTATTAGCACTAGAACAATGATTATTAAAATCTATAGATTTTCTAGGCTGGTTTGCAGCGGCCCATTCACTCCTGATATTGTATGAACAATCATTGCCTTTCACATATTTCATACTCCTATAAGTCTGTCATTTAGACAATGTTTAATTTTTGTCTGATTGCGTTTTCCGTTTGCTCTTTTATATGATGACAATGGCTTCTTACTGATGTTAAAGTTTAACTAAAGCTTAAAAAAAAAAAAAAGGTACGCTAGTAATACTGCACTTAATGAGGCTTATTAAAGGTCAATTTTAGTGGTTTTTGAGGATTTTGAAACATCTAAACTCACAAACTCCATGAATGTAATTGAATTTAATAAAAGATCCAAATATAAAAAGTGTGAATGAAAAAAGTGCTGAATGATGCGCTAAAAAATACCTTTAAAACTTCCAATTTTTTTTGTTTTTCTGACATTCTTAGCAGAAAAAAAAATCAGATAACCTCAAATATTACATTGCGCATTATCGCTAAGCAAAGATTAGCAATAACACCTGCTCTAGATCTTTTTTGTCAAAAACACTTTGAGATTGCAAAAATGTAATTACATATACTGCGCATGTACGCAAAAGCCATTTTTTTCTCAAACATTACAAGGACATTTTTGACACAAACATGGTCGCAAAGGTGTTTGTGAATGTTTTTGTGCCAGAGAAACATATTAAATTTCCTTATTAAAGTTTAGTTTGATTAAAGCAGTTCAATACGATCAGTGTAGCTTCCATTGACTTCTGTAGTACCTTGACAACTTTTACTTGGTGAAGTCTGGTATTAAATGTTTTCATGGTTTTTTCACTTAATAGAGCTTTTTAGATCGCCTTAAAAAGCAGGCTTTATATAATATTAAGCATCACAGGTTTGCAATAGTCACAGCACATGAGGTAGATCATTAAATGCCAGGTACAATCGCAGGTGTAGCAGATACAGACAGAATGGCACTAGTGATGAGCGATCTGTCCTGCTTCGCTGAAAAATTCAAGAAACTTCACAAATTCACAAAACAGAGAAAAGTTGTGAAACAAAGTTGTCAGTACTAGTGATGGGCGAATCTAACCCGTTTCGCTTTGCCGAAAAATTGGCGAACAATTAGCAAAACGAGTCGCGTCATTTTCGTTGCACGTCTCGTTTTTGTTGGACGCCAGAGAATTTTCGGCAGGCAAATTTTTCGCTGGTGTTTCATGAATTTATTCACCTGTGGCAAATTACCGTGATTCGCACCTGGCAAATAATTTTGCCCATCACTAGTCAGTACCTTATGTGGTCCGGATCTCTAAAGTAAACATGGAACGGGAATAGAACAATAACCTGTTCCTCTAGTCAGTACTCTGGTTCCTTCACTACAAGTAAACAGAACCTGGGGGAGAGCTACTCCCTTTTACCCTCCCATTGTTGGAGCTCAAAACTGCTCTTGCTAATAATCCTAGAGAGTGCTATGAGAGTGGCTATCCTGTAGACTAGCTAACCTTGTTCACAGGGTCCCTTTAGGGCCTAACACTTTTGGGGCCTTGTTGACCCCAGGCTTAATGGACATCCACCCAGAACAACTGCTGCAGGCCAAAGAGGAAGGACCTCCCCCTGCCAAGCACTATGTAACAGTGAGGCAGGATATGGTCATCAACCTATGGGCAAATTAATTGGGTATGCAAAATATGTAAAAAATGAGTACATGGGGTTTAACCCAGCAACAAGGAAATGAGGTACTGGTAGGAAATTAAGTCATAAGGGTCATGATCACATAGGTCCCTACAATAGGAAAACCACAAATTTTCTGAGATTTGTGGAAAAAAATTGCAATTAGATTTTTAATAAATGGGCCCCCATGCATTAGAGTTATATATTAGCCCAATGCATGCTTTGTGCTACTGTTACTTACCAGAGCTTACCAACTCACAACATACTGCATTTGTAGAATATAAATGTCATTATATGAGACTGATTATTAATTTTAAAATTCAAATTACATGGCAGCTCAGAAAACAACACAATTTGCATCAAAATTAATTAGCAGATCTACCTCATTCTCTGTTGAGACAACCCATAAACTTATCGTCTCATCTGCTGCCATCTTAGCACATCAAAGATGGTGACCACCTGTACACAGCGTTGAAGGCCTGAATCATTACTGCTATAGAGGTTACAAAGTTTAGGCTGGTGCAATATGTTTAGTATTGGGTTGCCAGATTTCCTCCTAACTAACTCCATAGTGGGGCATGACATAGAGGAATGTGACGCGACATTGCAGGATGGGGCTATTTGCCAATCTCAGGGAATCCTGCCCAGTTTTCCTAATTTGGAAATTCAGACCAGAAACTGGCTGTCCGGGGTTAAAACATAACAGGTATCAACCCTAGTTATGGTTTCGATGTATCCTGTTGAAATGCTCCTGGTACAGAAATATTGCAATATTGTAGTAACTCACCCTGGTGGTCTAGTGGTTCGGCAGGTATGCCTGCCACGCCGCTCTTCTTCCTCCTGTGTTCCGGTATTTTAGGGCACGCACGGTGCGCATCTACTGTATTTATAGGCGCGTGCGCGCTGGCGTGATAGCACGGAATTTAAAAGTACTTAACGAGACAATTTGTATTTTTTAATTGCCCATTATAGGATCTTTCTCCTGGTGCTTCTGTGCTGTTAAGCGTCTGTATTTTGATATCTGATTCCTGTTGTGACTCTTGCCTGTGGGTTGACAATCCTAACTTCTGTAATCCTGACCCTACCTGGTAACAGACTCTTCTGTATCTGTATTCCTTCTGATTAATCTCCTGGTTTGACCCTTGCCTGTCTGTCTCTTGCATTTGACTATGCTTCCTGTCTACACTTTGTACTGTGACCTTCTGCCCAAAAAACTTTGCTTTATGTTCGTGCCCCTTTGCTCGTCCAGAACCTTTTGATTTGCACCTCTCTTATTAAGACTTGGGGGCATCCAATTAGCTGAGGGCTCCTCCGGAGGTGAAAGGGCGGCAGAAGCAAGAGCTGAGAACAGGGTGCTTAGCATTGGTTCTGGATTTTTTTCTAAGAGCTGAGCATGTGGACCCTACTTGTACTAAGGGTGTAACTAATTTGTATCTCATTGTAACTATTGAACCCATGTGCTTGAAAAAGGAGTATGTGCACTTCGAAATGTTGTACAGCTGGAATCAAGAATCTGCTTTTAATACACCTAGTCGCATCAATTCAATGTCTTCAATGTCTGTATTTTCTTTTTTCTATATATACACACACAATAAGTATAACTTGAAATATTGGTCAACTATATTTGTAAGACCTTTAAAACAAAGAAAAATTACCTGCAGTGCTTTACAAATGAGAAAGAACAAAAAAAAAACTCCTGGCGTTTGTCTTTGAAATTTGATCACGGCTATAGTGCAGCACTGCAAGGAAGTAAAATTATCTACCTTTGTGCAGTAAGCTGAAAATTATATGGTACATTATCAAGCTAATGCCAAAAGTGATTCATTATTATTAGCTAAAACATGGGACAGCTTTTCTAAAGAGTAGACTTTGTATAAGAGTACAAAGCTTTTAAGCCATGATAAGTTCTTCTATAGATAACAGTTGTAGTGGAGACACCAGAAAAAGGGAAAACCAAGAGTCTTTGGTTGGGCAGAGAGAGGTTTTTCAAATAATTTGTAAAATGTTGATATTTTTGCATTGGTTCATGCTTCCAACTCTTATCACACACATATATTAGATACTATATCACACTACAATTGTATTCGCTGGGTATATAGTAACTTATGTGCATTTGTTTACACTTTACACTTAGCAAACAGCAACTGAGTGCAAAGCAATCACAATAAAAACATAATGACAAATGCTGTTTTCTAAAAATCTAGTGAACCGAAACAAATCAGTCCCTCAGATGTCATAGTGTAGTCATATGAGACTTAACAGCTACTGTACTTAAAATGCTGTTAGAGCTAAAAATGATTATAATTTGGGGAAATTATGCCTTGTGATATTTTGCCTCAACCTTTTGTTTTTAAAAATAAAAGTTAAACATTAGAGAGTCAATTAGTGTGCAGACTACTAGTTCTATTACACTTTTGTCTGTGGGATAGAACAGTAATGATAATGTTGTGCTTCAAGGTTTGTTGTAGAGATGAACAGGAATATATACAGTATGCATGACATAGTGAACCTGTTGCTTATCACAGATATTTAAAGAGATACTGACACCAGAAAGTATACCTTTTTTTTTACATCTATCTTAATATTGGCCTTGCATGCTACTTATAATTTTGCCACAAAGAATTAGCCCTATGCTTTTACATTGCTTGATTCCTGTGTTTGCCTATGAGGTGGCTGCCGTACCTGTGCAGCAATAGTCTGTTAGTATTAGAAACTTTAACTGACAGGCTGAGATAGGACAGTTGGGTTTGCAAAACAGTCAGGTTTAGGAACTTCAACTAACAATTACTTACAAAAATAGAACTATCAGCAGAAAACGATCAGCATGACTTATAGGTAACTTTAGATGTACATTCAGATTTTAAAAAGTAGTTGTTTAGTGTCAGTATCACTTTAAGTTCTAATCGCCAGCTTCCTAAAATGATTCATTGCATGTAAAATTGCAAGGAATCTCATTAAAATTAATTAAAGGTAGGCTATTTACCAGTTCCAAATCCACTAGTGACTAAATCCCTGGCTTTCAAATGAATGATGTGTAAATACCATGCACCTGACATATACAGCCCACTCAAAATAATACCTGAATGATCTATAAGAAATCTATCATTCCGAGCATACAATGATCTATCCTCGTTATATTAATGCAGTTATGGCATACTCGGCAGCCATCTATCTATCAAACCCTTGATGGAGAACTGTTTGTGCAGTTGCTTATTGCTGTTCTCACACTAGCTATTAAAGCATTTGAATGTAATCTGAATATAATTGCATTAAATGCTCTCAGCATTAGTTACAGGACCTTCTATTCTGTACATGTTCGAACGGGTTGTTTTCAAAGCTGTTAATAATTTTATGTTTGCCAGTCAACCCTTCAAACTATATAATTTCTTTCATCAATTTCTCAAGCTGTGAAGATCAGATAGTAAATAACTGGAGGCAGGTATAAAATGGAACTTGGATTTGCATTTTATAAGCTTTGGATTAGGGTGGCAGTTGCTGAAAAAAAACAGTTTTCCGAAAAGTTTTAAATCATACTTTCCTCCTAAATAAAGTAACAAAGTAAAACACATACCAATGTAACTATGGACTGTGTCGTGCTGCTAGGACTCTACTCTTCATATAAGTATAATTTTCTAATGATCAAGGGTAGTGATAACATCTTAGCCAGGTGTCTTTGGTTGCTTAAATATTTTGACATTAATTGAGAGACTGTTCAATTAAATATGTTTCTATTCAACCCACAATGGAGATATGACATCATGGGGCATAGTTACTACAGAGCAAGTTTTCTCTTCGTCTAACTCCTCCAAATGTTTTCCTCAACACGTCAGGCTTGTTTTCCCATCATCACATATTCACTTAAGGTAGTAATGGGGCTCAAACTTATTAAAAAGGAAGTTCATTGACTGTGTAAGGACGGGGAAGCAGGAAAAGAAGGTTGGTAAAGCAAAGGGCTATGGGTAAGGCAGCTTGGGAGGAAGTGCTGGATCGGGAGGAGGGAATAGTGAGGTATAGGAGAGAGAAGGAAAGGAAGTCTAAGTATGGGATCTGTTATCTGGAAACCCATTATCCAGAAAGTTCTGAATTAGGGAATCACCCATAGGCTCCATTTTATCCAAACAATGCAAGTTTTAACTGATTTTAACTGATTTCATTTTTCTCTGTAATAATAAAACAGTACCTTGTACTTGACCCCAACTAATATATAATTAATCCTTACTGGAAGAAAAACAAGTCTATTGGGTTTATTTAATGTTTACATGGTTTTCTAGTAGACTAAAGGTGTGAAGATCCAAATTACAGAAATATCCCTTATCCGGAAAGCCCCAGGTCCCAAGCATTCCGATAACAGGTCCCATACCTGTACTGTCCTTTTTCTGGGAGAGCAGGGGTGAGTGACATCCCACCTGTTGGTCCTGTTTTTCAGGTACAACCTGAAAGGGTCGGCCTACTAGCTTGACAATGCACAGTCAGGACACTTTTGTGAGAGTGATGTGCTGAAATTTTGTCGGTGTACATTTATGTTAAACCCCACTAGCATATTTTCACCATACAGTTATAGTATGTGGCATATTAGAATGCCATAAAGATGTGAATGTTTACTATTGCAAAGTTAATTTTAGTATAACATTTTTTTTATTTAAATTTTTTTATTTAATTATTTTTTTTTTTTAGATTATTGTGATAAATGTTTCACCAAATATTCCAAGTTTTACCCATAACCCGTTAATAAATATACCTTTGTGTGTCACGTCCTTTGATATGAAACTGTATGATCACCACAATTAATCTTTCCAAACTGGAGACACAGCAAATAACATGACAGTATTTCACATGTTGCACAGTGGTGCAATGGTTACTCTGCTACTTTGCAAAGCTGGGAAACTGTTAATTTTAAGAATTCATATTGAAAAAGAGTATGTATGTTCTACTTGTGTGGGTTTCCTGTGTGAATGAGATAGGGCCTTTAAATGTATGTGATTAGGTCTTAAAGTTTAAGTTCCGCTAGTGGATTTCTGTACAGTGCTCCAAATGGACATCTTCAAATGGTGATAAAGCTTTTACTCATTAATTTAGCACAGACCAGTAAAGCAAATTTGCAGGTATGCATTGACCTTTTTTCAAGCTCCACCAGAACAGGGACTGATAAGAGCTACTTCAGCACCCAAAATCTCCCATGCCTTCTCCCAACACCATATTCACCAAATATCAACATAAAATAAAAGAATGCAATCTGTCTGAAAAGTATTCTGGTTTGCATTACAAAACAGAAAAGGCCATATTATCCTTCTGTGAAATAATTTCTTTGGAAGCCCACAGCCCACAGTGTCGGGAAATTATTTAAATAGCAGAGCAAAATCGATGTGAGAGTTAAACAAGTGAAAAGCAAATATATAGCTGTCAAATATATGAAACAAAATAATGCACAACATTTAGAAATAGATGTGAATGTGCAAACTTTACTTTAACAACAAGAATTGAAAGAAAGAGAGTTACATATAATCAATACAATTCCCATTGAAACATTTGTCTGTCAATAGCAGGTACAGTCACAAGTGTGTAGCAACCTACTGTATGTGTGTATAAATATACTGTATGCGTTTGGTAATTTGGTATTCCCATTTTAGATGCTTAGAGAGCAAATATATAACTTTGGACAATAATAGATTTAATGGGTATTTTGAACAGAAGAATGAAGACTGAGAATGAGACACACTGAAAGTCAAGTCCTGGTAACATAACTAGTTGATACAATCTGTGAGCCAAGTCCTCCAGGTAACAAGCAGATTCTGTGAGACAAATCCATATAACTAGCCAGTGGTTGGGACAGACAGCAAGCTGAAACAAGTATATATAGTCATTTGAAAGGTCTGGGCAAGTGGCAAGCAAAACAAGCCAGGGGTCCAAAAGCAGGTGATCAAATATTAAGGATAAGTAGCAAAATTTGGGAATAAGTAGCAAGAACTTTGGAATTTAGCAACATGGATTAACAGGACCCAGGAACGCGGTGGCAGACACACAGATAATGTCTCAATGAACCAGACCAGCCCTAAATTAGGCAATTACCAGCAGCAGGTGTAAACAAGGAGTCAGTAAAGTGAAAGCTGCCATCAAAGATGTGCTCAAAAAGCCAGTCGCACAGGTGGATAATGAAGAAACTTGTGATCACACAGGTCAAGATGTAAACCTTGACAAGTCCTGATAATCTATTTATCTCCTTCCATATAGGCGTTAAGCTTCCATTTGAGTCAATATATCCCTTGTCAACAACTTCAGAGAAATAGCACTGAACTAATGACATCCAAAGGACCAACTAACCAAAGGTTAAAGTTGCAGAATGATATATCTGTAATTTCTAATTATTCAGTTGAATCTGTAAAACAAATTATGTGGTATGTAATATATTATCCAAAAATATGTTGTCCAGAAAGGTCTGAAATATAGCATTCTCGTTTCCCATAGAGACATTCATAAATGTATGCATTTGCTTTTTCTCTGTAATAATTACATGGTATCTTGTGCAAAGCTAGCATACATCTACATCAATGGCAAAACAACCCCCCTTTTATATTATTATTTAAATCATTATTTCAGTATCTTACATCAGAGCTTTCATGGAATTACAGAGTAACTGAAACAGATGGGACAACTTATAAAGATACTTTTTTGCTTTATGAGCAGTAACTAAAATTAAATAAAATTATCTTGCCATACAGTATTTAAAGACCATTCTACAATGTAAGACTCGGTAATCAATTAAGATTGGTTTGGTGTTAAAGGAGGAAGTAGGAGGAAAGGTCTTTTAACTTAGGGATGCCAAAAGTTAGACAACCCCAAGACATTGTATGTATTTACCTGAAACCCCAGGCCGGTGCTCCGAACGGAAGAAAACCGGCCTGGGATTCTTCCAGCAAGCACTACAGGATGATCGTCTTCTGACTTCTTTTTAGTTGTGGCTGTGCATGCGTAATGTGAAAAGCCAAACTTTAACTAAAAAGTTGTCTATTTTGCTGTACTGTGCATGCGTCTGCCTTAGGAAATTTGAAGATAGGAGAAGCCAGAAGACAATCGCTCTGTGGTGCTCTCTGGAAGCATTCCAGGCTGGTACAGTTTTCTTCTGATAGGAGCACCGGCCCAGGTGTTTCAGGTAAGTTATCACTTGGAGGTGCCTAACGTTTGGCACCTCCAAGCTAAAAGATCTTTCCTTCTCTTTTAAAGCTAAAGGCTACCTCATATCCCATAGAAGAGCATGGTGTTCAACTGTCCAAAGCAGTCAAACACATTCTGATAAATGACATCTCTATCTGCTTTAAAATGGGTCAATGTGTTAAAATATTTCCTGACGGTAAAGAAACATTTCCTATTACTGAAGAAATCTGAACTACTGGGAATCTTTTAATCAATTAGGATCAGAGCAGCATCCATTGACATCTATAATACCTCAATATTACAGTTTTTTTGTGGTTTTTAAACTTAATAAATCTTTTTTTTTAAATTCAGAAAAAGTTTTTAGAGATTGGTTGAAAAAAGTAAATTTGACCACCTTTATGTCCTTGGTATATATTATTAATGAATATAATATATTAATAACACATAGGATCTTTTATCTTAATTCTTCAGGGTAAAAAACAATGAGAACCCTGTTTTTGTAAGTCTACCACTTAATCTTTTTCTATAGTTTATAGGCATCAGTTGTCTTACTGTATCTATCTGTAGAGGAAAACTGAGTTAAGGAGAAAAGTAATCAATATATTGACAGTAATACAATATATAAATGACTACCAGTTCCTATGACCTTGTTTATTGCCATAACTTATCTAGAATATATAAGATATGATTTTAGTAGTGTTTCTAAATACCTAATTAAATAAATAAAAATAACTGTTCATAGTAAAAAAAAAATCTCCCCCAGGCCTTGTACATTTAAAACATTTATTTTTGAAGTGGCAACAAAGGGCAGAAAAAAGTTGATTGATATACAGTATATTGTGAATAATACATTTAGAACTTCCACAATTATATACAAGTTAAGTCGCTAGATTAAATGTTCTTGCAAAGTTAGAAATCATAGCAAACTAGCAGAGATTAGCGAGAGAGAATAAGCTATTTACAAATGCACATCAGAAGAAGAGGACATTGTTCAATGAACCCAAGTGGTATATTGAGTAAGATTTCAAAAGTGATTATACATTCTGACGCAATCACTTAATATCGAGAACAAGATTTTTATACTATATCAGCTATGTCTGATATGTTTACATGCTTCTTTCCGGAGCACTCAGAATGATGTGTTTTGGGACACTGATTTTTGAAAAAGCCTTTAGTGGGGGTTCACTTGCTGGTAGGCTGCAAATTAGGCCACTAGGACTGGTGTAAGGGCTTCCTGCCCGCGTTTATTTTTCAGCGGCTGCAGAAGTTTCCCCTCGCAGGGGAAAGAAGACAACAGTTTGAACAGAAATATCAAGCCTCCTGGCTAACACAAAAATAAATGTTTTTCTCTTTCTCCTGATGCTGAGCAATCCAGCAACGTGACCTTCTCTCACACACACAGCCTCATCAGCTATCCTGCTCAGCTTCAGGTGTACTACAAATAGGCCTAGGGCCTCCTGAAAACCTGGCCTATGGATTTTCTGAATCCACACCAGCCTGCTCTTGCGGATTCCCAGTAAGACCAGCCATGGATCAACAATTACCAAAACTGCAGAGAGATAAAGTTGGGGCAAATTCACTAAAGCGCGAAGCGTCTAACGCTAGCGCAAATTCACCAGCGTGATGTCAAATTGTAACTTCTCAAATTCACTAACACCGGCTCTGGCGAATTTACGCTAACAAAGTAGATAGACTTGCGCAACTTCGCACCCTTACGCCAGGCGAATTTGCGCACTGACAAAGGATTGTAATTATGCAAATTCACTAAGATCAACTTTTTGCTGAACGTTACCACTTACACTAGACTTCACTTCGTCTGCTCAGACTAGGCAAAGTTTAATAGAAAAGATAGGAGTTGGAAAAAAAACTATAACATTTTTCTAAGTCCCAAAAAAACGCTGTGACGTGTTTTACCATTGTGGGTGATTGTCTGAAAAAGATTGTTTATTTTTTTGGGGGGTTACCCTCCTTCCCCCCTACATTTCCTAACATATGGCAACACAACTATATAGGGGGCACATGTAGGGCAATAGGACAACTTTAATTTTTTCATTAAAGGTTTCCTGGGCTTGTGTAGTGAAATGTAGTGGCAGTAACATACACTTCTATTATATATTGAAATTTGTGCCGTATGCAAAATAGGCTTCGCTAGCTTAATTGCGCTATGTCTAGCGAAGTAACACTAGCGCAACTACGCTACCGTTCGCCAACGTGAGCGTAAATTCGCACTTCAGTGAATTTGCGTAGCGCTGGCGAAAATTCACCTGGTAAAGTGCGGCGAACGCTAGCGAAGCCTGCACTAGTGATTTTTCGGATCTTAGTGAATGTCCCACAAAGTGTTTCTCTGCTAAAACACTGCTGAGAATCCATGGCCCAACATACATGTTATCAATCACTTTTCCCCAGGAAACTGTGGACCTTTTTGTCACCATACCACACTATATACAGCAATTTGTGTGGAAAACAACTGTAGGTATGTTTCCCTTTAAAAAGATTGAATAAAATAAACACATTATTAATTTTGTATTCTTCAGTATACCATCAAATTAACATTAAAATATGTAGACAGTAATACAACAGCTATATGGAGTGTTCTGTCCTCACTACGTGTTACCTTAAGACAGGCGGTAGTTTGACATACTGCTAAACTCCTTCCTTCATTAAACCACCAGATTACAGAGCTTAAGTTTTATTAACAAGGGAGAGGTGTGAAACTGGAGAACAGAAAAATGACAGTGCTTAGTGAAACCAAGCAATATGCCATAACAAGTACATAAACACTGTGGAAAATAGCATGTATAAATGCATAAAAGGTGGGAGGCATCTGTGTTGGCCTAGATGTCTGGGTAAGAACACATATAGTGGTGTCATAAATTGGCAGCACAGATAAAGTTATAAACTTGCATGGAATGTTCAAAATGGTAAAAAACTATTTATATTGGTAAACCAGAACTGTGAGTAAGAAATACTAACAATGCTACCACAAGGCTGGATTGACATTTGGCAGTCAATCCTCAGTCATTCACATTAGGCCCCTCTTTCCAGTAGCCTGCCTTCCCTTTACTTACAGGATTTCTTCTGGTATTACCTATTTAATACAACTGGGCCGCTCCTGTTCCACTGACCTTGATGGGATCCCACTATCCCCACCTGTCTTCAGCAACCCGATGCTCCTCACTGGTACCGCCTTGCTACTACAGACAGGACTTTTCTCGGTGGCCACAGTCACATAGCTCTTATTTTACTATCTTGTTTTCTATCACTCAATCCTTGACTGGTAGAGGATCTACTGAAAGGCTAGTTCTACTTACTCCTGGTTGGGGCCCTTACTATCTTTTCTAACTATCTTGTACATCTGGTGCACACTATGACAAAATCTCCTAACTGTCCAACGCCCCTGGTTTCCTGCCACTATTTATATTGTTTTTCCTCCCACTAGCTCCCTCTAGTGACCATTACACAACTAACATGACCCTGCTGTCCTCTTGTGTGACATTGACGTAGTTGGCCATCTTAAATATATTGCAATATATGGACAAACAATCCCTGTTTTGTTTAAAGAGTAAGGCATTTTTAGTATCTGTATGCACAAAATGTCTCAATGTCTTAAATATATTGATAATGGGTTGAGTGCAGAGGACCTCTTGTATTTGTTTATATGTATTTTGTGGTCACAACCTATTTACACCCCCGCCTAATGGTTTTAAAATTAGTGTTGAGCACAACTTTTCCTTTTTGTGGCCAAACCCTGTAAATAAACTTTTAAAACATTACAATTTCAACATTCCAAATTACACACACACACACACACACACAATATTTAACCCACTTCCTTAGTATACATTGCATTCCACTCTCTTACAAGCATGAGATACTGCAATCTAGTTTATGGGACCAGCTTATTTATAAATTGTATCAAATTGAGTCAATGTGAAAAGTCAAGATTCAAAATAAATTTCTTAAACTGGTAAACTGCATACCTACCAGTAAAGTGAAGGATTTTTAGATCTCACAATACATACCGCATTGATGTAGAGGAGACATTTGATGAGCAGTCTACCCAACAGAAATGTAAAATTCAAAAAGTTTATTGGGTACACATGGAGGTAGCCTTACACATTTCGTGTTTCACAAACATTTAAAGGAATTGTTCAGTATAGAAATAAAAACTGGGAAATAGATTGTAAATAGACTGTGCAAAATAAAAAAAAAATTCTAATATAGTTA
>CM044432.1:143058451-143070808 GCA_024363595.1 Xenopus borealis | reverse complement strand
TTATGCTAAAGCCATTTGATGCTGTCAAATAACATTATACAGCAACATAACAGTTGCATCAGTCAATGCCTGGCACAGATACAAGTGACTCTACTGGTTGGCATGTATTGACTGAACCTAAAGAATATGTCAACTTTGGAAATGCTGTGAATGATGACTGTTATCCTGCATTGAAAAATACACTAGCAGCCTAAAATTTCATTAGATCCTTTTTCCTCTTGCAGTTTTCTACTACATGCTTAACAATGTCAGTAATGTGATTCTTGGACCTAAGTAGCTTATAGAGAATTGGTAATGAAGTGAGGTTTGAGAAAAGGCACAGTAACCTGGGCAAAGATTTCACTTTAATTACATTACCCTTACTTGAGTCATTTCTGCTACGCCTATAATACACACAATCTGTATTACCTCCCTGCTGAGATTTCATAGGGAGACAAAACATGTCTCTGTGGTTATCGCCCACAAGGAATATGCCGCCAGTACTGGTGTTATTGAGTAATTATTTATTTATTTGCCTGTAGCCTCACATGAATTACATAACCGTGTGAATTATAAGAATACAGGGGAACACAAGAACTCATATAATCAGTAAAATAATATATACATGTTTTGTATGCAAACTAACACAGCTGTAAACCAGAACATTGTACTATTCACTTGAATCAATTTTAGATGGAGAACAGGGGAGCACTCACTAGTTCATCCTGGATGTTCCTCTGTGCTGACATGTGGTATCGCCCCCGAAGCGTAAGGAGTCCAAATCATATATATATATCCACGGAGCACCAGTCGGATTAAAAACATCCTTTTATTGAAAAATATTAAAAGTCAAAAAAGCACACCATACTTAACACTAGTGATGGGTGAATTTATTCGCCAGGAGCGAATTCGCTGCGAATTCCCGCAATTCGCCTGTCGCAAATTCGCTGGAGTAAAAAAAAAAGAATGGCGTGCCGAAATTGAAGCGACGCATCAAAAACGACATGACACGTGTCAAAAAACGTGCTGCTACCCGTTTCGCAAATTTTCACCAAATGGTACAGATTCGCCCATCACTGCTTAACACGCTTGACACCTTTCGTGGTCAAAGCCACTTTCTCAAAAGCCGTGCATCAGTATAGCCACGTGACAAAAAGCCACATTCCATTGAAAACAACCCTTAGTCGATTGTGGGTGCCGCTTCCCACATATTTAAATCAATCTAATATAAACAATTTCAACCACTTTATACATTACATCAGAGAAAATCTCTTAACCATTTCAACCAATTTATACATAGTATAAGGGAAAAAATCTATGAACAAGGATGTTTCATTAATCCTAAAACATAACATTTTATGTAAATAGGGAACCGAACATTGTAAAAAAATGCATAATCATAATCATTCATGAGGATAATTAGTAACAGAGAGAAACGTTAAAAACTTCAAAGGGGACTAACTAATTGTATAAATAGTGATATATGAAATTATGGGGAAACATAATAAAAACATGTAAGTTCCCACTCTCGATTTAAACTCCCATGGTTTTCTGTTGTTTTAAGATAGTACATCCAAAAAGCTTCCATTTTGGACAATGTTCTCTCTCTATCTCCTCTCCGTATATGATGTTTGAGAGTATCTATTATCTGGAAAGTAACATTTGGTATATGTTTTTCAATTATATTTTTAGAAATGGCTTATATCACCTCTTTCAGCCGCTGACATTTGCTCATTAAATCTACCTCCTGCACATCTTGTGGTCTTGAGAAAGGTCCAGACTGGACCGAAATGTTGACAAATAAACTTAACCTTGGTTGATTCTACTATGAAGTCCTGGAGTGTGTCATTCTTTGGAAAAGGATTTTCCAGGAAGCCGGCATGCTCGTTTAAAAATAAAGTATGCCTGGGTGCAGAAAGCCAGGTAAGATAGTAATATACAATAGAAAAAAGCTTGCACTCGCAGGACTTACAGTAATTACGCTATCTAACTTTATTATATTCTAACCTTGCACCTACTGGTACAGGCAGACCCCCACAGCTGCGTATAACTGCATACAGTTGGGCGGAGTGTCGCAAGTCCCTACAACGATTTGTTGCAGGTGACTGACCTTGCCTAGATTTCCAGTATGCATGTGAGTACATATGGATTATCGCATGGGCAGGGTATGAGCCTGCATCTCCAAGTGACAATAACTCATATTTGCACTATAAGATTGATTTGGTACTGTTCTTTGTGAGTTTTTATTAAGAGAACAAAACAGTTTCAGAGTCATTCAAAATACCAACTAGTGCACCCCTACGCCAGGTGAGTTTTATTGGTCTGCCCATTGAAACCTAGCCCAAGCCATTGTGCCTCTTTTCCTTTTCTTCTTTCTGCATTCCTTTTCCTTTCGATTCATCTTTGCTTCTTCTTTCTTTCTCTTTCTAATCCTACTTCATTTTCCAATTTTCATCTGCCACCTGAGTTACTAAATGTAAGCAGCACTAAAGACTGGTTGCTATGCCCAGTTCCCCTTCACAATGCTGGACCTGTGTGTTTCGCTTGCACGCTACCTACTGCCCACAGCTACGCAGTACACTAGGAGATAATCCGACATGCTCTGTGAGTGCAGCACCGCTAACTTGACATGACTGAGGATGTCGGGGGATCCCTATGATCATGCGGACTTATGGTTCCAATTAACTACCAAGGACTTCTAGCTCGTGCAGCACAGAACTGCCTTCCCTTCGCGGATCTACACGCTCTCCCATACTGGTAAACATCAGCGTTTCCTTGTGTGCTAACCCTTTTAAATTCTAACTTCTCCTTGAGCTGTTTGAGCTGCAGTATAAAGCTTTGATATATTTTCCGATGCGGTTAATTTGCTACTATTTTTTATTCATTTCAGTATTGCGGGTCACTTGTATTGTTCATCTATTAACTTGTTTCAAATTTGTTTCAACTACTGCTGTCTAGCCATTTACTAATTTTTCTATGTGCATATACATGAGTTTTTTGTTTTTTTCCTGTTTTTGTTGTAAATTGTTTGCCTTCCGGACACATTCACTTTCCCTATACGTCACTGTGACGTCACTGGTTTTGTTTTCCCGCCACTGGGTGCTTATTAGGTTGGTGTTCATTTGTGGTGGCACTTTGAGAAAGGCTAGAGTGCTAGCCGAAACATTAGGTGTTCTTTTTTTGTAAATAAACAGTATTATTTTTTTGGTAAGTCCTGTGAGTGCAAGCTTTTTTCTATTGTCTATCGTATATATATATATATATATATATATATATATATATATATATATATATATATATATATATATATATACATATATACATATGTCATCCTTTGTACATATTTTGAATGTAATATCCAGTTTTTCAAAATGTAAAAGAGCCCCAGAGCTCCACTACTGCAAAGTAAGGACAATCCAGTACATGGAATTTTGCTTGCCTTTTGTCTCTGTGGTGATTGTATTGTATCTGTGTATGTTATGCAGATAACAGGATTCTAGAAGTTACCATAAAAAAATGCATAGCATTTTTAAAACAATCACCTACTGGTTAAAAAGTTTTCTTGGATTTCAAAGTCTTGCAGAACAGTTCTAAACAGAAGGCCTTTCTGTAGTGTTAAAGTATGTGAAATGCTGACACATAAGAGGCTGAGAGGCCATGTAGATGAGGATTGTGGTTTTTCCTATCTATGTTCAAATGAATATACTTGTTACATATGTGAGTCATATAAATTTTGTCCTAGACATTTCAGCTTTTTTTTTTTTTAATTTTCACAGCTTCTACAATTCCCTTCACAAATCTCCTAAGAAAACAATTCTTTTCAACTTGGCCCTGCAGAGAAGTTGAATATGTTATGCAGAAATCAACAACTGTGATGTGTTTTATTTAAAATAATGCAATTTAAATAAAAACACAGGTTACATTACACTCTTAAAACAAAAACCATCTTGCAATAACAAGAGTTGTGGGATTCAGGCCTTTTCAAATACTAATTAGTTACATTTCTTGAACTGGATAAATGAATCACTGAAACTGACAGCCAGATGTTGGATACAGCGAGTGAGGCAGTGAAACCTTCTTTACTATACCAACTGTCCCAACTTGCACATACACCCATTCAGACTAATTAGAGGAAAGCATAGTCCATGTATCTCTATGAGAATTGGTAGGTTTCTTCTTACTGTGTGTAATCTTTTGGAAATGCATAGCTGGAATTCAGATACATTAATTTAAATGTATAATAATTCATTATAAATAAGAACAATACCAAAGTACTATGGGTCTTTTATATAATCTGGGAAAGACTTTTTGACCCATGGTTCACCACAGTCATGGTACACTGTCAACAAATTCAATCCATCTGTGAACAGCAGAGGGCAACGGAAGGGATAGAGTTTCTTATGGATGTCAATTATTTTAAAAAACTTCCCATGGCACAAAATAGTTTTTATTTTTTAATTATATTTTGACACAAGGTATAGTATAATAACTGATCACAAACACTTATAGCACAAAAAACCCTGACAAAGTATGAACATCTGTCTCGAAAAATAAGTGGGAAACACTTTTTTTTAATAATAAAACTTTTTCCAATTTTGGCTTTTCAATAAATATTGAAAAATGAGGGAAATGTCATTTTCAATAAAATTCCTGTTATAAAAACAAACTGACTTAATAAATCCATTCCTAAATTAAATTTAAAAATCAAATCCTCTCTTCACTTCCTATTCTTTTACACAGGTTTCAGTTACACCCCGAGATAAAACAGCCTTACACTAGCTTACAACATCACCCAACAACACCTGACATAGGGATTCCAGTAGGAAAACAGCTTTAAGCGAAGTACATTTGAATAACAGTTTCAGACATATTTCTCTTGTTAAACTACTGGCTGCAGGCACAAATGTTATAACATAAAGAATGTGTTTAGTTTTTTTTTCATTGTATTATAAAAAGATTGCAACACAAGGTTAATTGTCAATATGTTTCTGCAACAAATAATCTTGGAGAATAATCTACACAGTTCTAAAACAGCAGAAGAATGCACTTTGAAAGAATGCTGGTGCTTGAATTGCAGGGACATCCGTCAAAGAAATGGAAGAATTATTTAATATGTCAAGGGGAACAGTGTAGAAAATCATAAAGCCATAAACCAAACAAGGAAAACCTGCATCAGAAAAAAAGCAGCCGAGGCTGTAATTTGATGCCCACTGACAGCGATAGATGGACACTGAAACGGATAGCTGTGGATAAACAGTCACTGACATGCTTGCAGAAGCAAATCCACACCTCCAGGAGCAGAAACTGTACATTGGCTTCTTCACATTGCAGGTTCTTGTGATAGTCCCTCCATTCAAAAACCAACTGTAACCAAGATCAAAGTGCAGAAATGCATAACTTGGTGTAAAGCATAAAATCCATACCTCTGAGATATCTAATGAAGTAATATGGCATGAGAATAATCTAAAACCTTTAGTACTTCTAGGTGGATTTATGTATGGAAAAAAGGAAAATATTTAACTATTTATATGAATGCAGATGTAGAATCTGTGGTGCTGACATAAAAGCGCCATTCTGAGATTCTGCATGTTTTGGTTTCCTTTTGATCGACAACACACAGCATTTACTGGCAACAAGCATCATGGACAGATCAATAGGTGACCTTTAAATACACACAGAGTAATTACAATGTGTTTTAATATGGTGCAAGCAGGTGCAGTGCAGAACACAGAGCCAGCGGCATGCAAAGAAATCTGCAGAGAGGCGCACTCCAATCCACATCCTCCCGTCTCTACCCACTTCCGGCCCTGACTCCGCCCACTCTCCTCTTCATGCCTACTTGCGCTTTGCTTCTCAGATGAAGATACAAGAGCGGCTCGGGAAGGGAGATCTTGTTGCCTCTGCCCACTTCCTACCCTGACTCCGCCCACTCTCTGCCCACTCTCCTCCCCATGCCGACTTGTGCTCTGCTTCCCAGACGAAGATACGAGGGGAAGGGGGTTCTTGTTAGCTATAGGGGAAGCAGACCCCACAGTTACAGGGGTCCAGGGAAAAGGGAGGCCCATAATATTATATATCATAAATCTTGTTATAAAATTCATCAAAAATCAAACTTTTTAGGTTCCATACCTGTAGACATTGACAAACTGCTTAATTAACATCTCAAAAACTAATATATTTCTACAACTAAATTATAAACCAGTTTGTACATCATCAGATAAGGGGAAAAAAACCAGCCCCGAGCCCAGGGCCAGGTCAACGCTGAGTTTAAGACTTGACAGACTGACTTTAGCACAGGGTTTCTTTACAAAGACCATGTTGATCCTTGTTCTGATTTATGATTAATGTAGGATTTGTTGCTAGAGCTCTGCTCCATAAAGCACAATAAGAGGAATGTAATATACGTCGGTAACGTAAAAATTATTTGCAATGCGAAAAGTCAAGCCTTTGCACAAACAAATTTTGCTTTGCCGAATACAATATACCTTTTGCGTACCCAGAAACTGTTTAGCGACCACTTCCACCAGTGGAAGGCCGTTTTTTATACTTTGCGCTAATGCTCTGTCAATGTAATAAAACTTCTTACTGAAAAAGTCGCAATGTTTGTTCTGAAAGATTGCAACACTTTCAAGCTCTTCTTAAGAGTGCACAATTATAATCTGCAATGTGCAATAATGATTGACAATGCAATAACTGTTTAAGGAACAATATTACATTACAAGATGTGGATTTTAACTCTTATTGGTGCGCAATGTTTTTCTCTTTGCGACTTTAATTACATTCCCCCAATGACTCTATGCACTTCCATGTCAAAGGACTATGTAATGGATATAACCATCCATACAAATTGAAGTGTATTTTCAGCTTCCTTTTTTGCATTGCAAATAGCTGGTTCATGCTGGAATCAGCCAATTAGAGTAGGTGAAATCTGTCAGTAACTTACACCATAGTTGTTAATTTAGAGTTATATAAAAAGGGTGGGTTGGGGAACTCACAAACAAAATCCCTATTTGTTGATAATAATAAAAAATTTCAAAGTGGGTGAAAACGCAAAGGTAGCTTATGGAGTTTTGCAAGCTGCCTGAAGAGCAGCTCCTCTTCCCCAATCAAACATTATAAATAATGTATTACAAACTTTTTCTTTAAATGGGATGTGAATACCCCACACACACAAAAACAAGCAATCACAATATTATAATGTGTACCAAGGGAAATCAAGTGCCCCAGAGAATGGTCAGGGCAGCATCAAGGTCTACAGCGTTCCCCCAAAACTTAACCCGTTAGCATTTCAGAAGAATGAGCCAGTCCATACTGTGACAATGGAAATACAAGATGTAACAAAAAATTTAGATTCTGAAGAATTATGGGTTTTTTTTGTCAGGCATTTCCATTTTCATACAAACATATGCCACAAGAAGTAGAAATGTTCAAAACCAAACAAGACATATTTCCAATTGAAACACTAATGATATGTCGTTTAAGGATGTATATCTCCATGACATACAAGGAGACTGAAAAACAAACCAAAGTGTATTTTATACATTCTGAGGCTAACATTACATTTTTGCTGGATGCTATTGATCACCTGCTAACAATGCAGCTAGAATTAACAGCCAGTCCTCTACCAGTAGGGTTATATTCATCAAGTGTTTGTGATGTTTATCTCTTTTGACTGTAAGCTATCTCTTAACTTTATGTTATTTCATGAGGCTGATTCATGAAGCTGTAAGTTCTAAAAGACAATGATGGATTACTGTAAGAAAATAACATAATATGAAGTGATTTATCTCATGTTACATAATATAAACAGTTTGATTAATATACCCAGTAATGCCTCTATATGACTTTTTTTCTCCATAGAGCTGTATTCCAATGGATGGCTATTATCATCACACAGATTAACTTCACTTCATCAATTCTTAGCAGTTTAACAGTGGGAAGTTTCCATTTACAGTAGAAACATGCACAAGCCATTGTTTTAGTATAGGTATCCATCAGTCAAAAAGACAGAATTTGACAGCTTCCCTTGAAAAAAAGCCTTTGGCTATGTTTCTCTGTAACAGAATAAAAATCACTCTGGGAGAAACTAGACACCATCAATTCAATAAGATTCCATGGATGACCTTCACAATGACCTCTTGATTTGTCCTTAGAATCTTGACTTGTACGTATCTATATAGCAAAATGTTCCACTGGATTTTCAATTGTTTGCCTTTTATAGTTAGTCTAGCTTTTGCAATATGACATATGCCAAATAGGAAGGCACTTAACTAATTGTGAGCTATGGGGGTGACATACTAATGGGACCTTATGTTTGTCATGGTATACTTAGGAACAAAGAACTGTCATTTCTATAAAATGTTTTAAATGTCCCTTGCAGACAGAGACTCTTCATAAATAAATTAAAATTCATAACTAGAAACATGATGGCTTGATGCATGACCATAGTGGGGAATGTGATGAAATTCAATAAAGGACCTGTGTGTACCATTGTGGCTAAATGACAAAGATAGCTCTGTCTTTATTTGTGTCGCCAAACCCAAAGGCAGATCTCACAAATTCTTGACAGCTTACATTAGCAGTGTGATATGGCAGAGACAATACACAAACATGTTAATTAATTAATAACAGAGCATGCTGGTGTAGCAATCGAATGTAATAGTGAGAGGCTTATTACCAGTCTAACATCCTGTCTGGTCAAACAAAGGGAGAGGAGAAGCACTGGACAAATACTGTATATGACTCATATTTTATGTTTAATAAAGCTTTTAATATTACTGATAACATACTTTAAAAGAAGATCATATACAATATTAAGATTGTTTTATGTGTAGCATGTTCCCATCAGTAGGCAAAAAGGCATATCAGTATACTGCTGGATATTTCGCAGATTAATTGGTGAAGATGTTTATAAATAGCACTTAGGATGAAGACATATTGCATACCATAAGGTACTCATAAAGTTATACAACAGATGAAGCAGCATGTAGGCAACCTATATGGGCAAGGGCCATTACATACATGTCCCATGTCACATTAATATATATTAACCACATAGAACAAATTAAAATGTATTAATTAATTCTGAATAATTCTGAACGTATGAACAATGGAAAAATATAAGCCTGGACCTTGCTTAAAGTGGACCCGTCACCCCAAAAAAAAAAAATTCAAAATCCTATTTTATCACATTAGTCAAGCAAAATGAACGTAAATTACACTATATAAATTATTTTAATCTTGTTTTCTTCAGTCTGGGAATTCATAATTATAGCAAGCAGGCAGGAGCCATTTTGTAGACACTGTTATTAAGGCAAGTCTTGTATCATCTCAGAATCTTGTTTGTGCACCAGAATGGGGGACCCAATGTCTATCCCTATGTCCTGGCTACACAATTAAATGGTTAAGAGAACTGGGGGAATGTGTGGGGAGCAGTGACATCTAGGAAGTGCTGAATGGAAAGTGAAAGTAATTATCTGCCCCGCCTCTATGCCTAAGGCATAGAGGAGTGGCAGACAATATTTGATTGACAGCTGAGATTTTTAAATGAGCTTAAAACAGCTATGAATGCTTTAATAAAAATGTTAAATTGGATTTCATGTTTAATTTGAAAAGGACTTTTATTATACAGATTTTTGTGTCTGGGTGACAGGTCCACTTTAAGTAATTAAGTATCAAGCATATGTTTAATTCTAGAAATACACTGCTACATCTCCTAGAAAATTGCTTTAATTAATTAATAAAAAAACTGTGAGGTTAACAGTTTGTTTAGATCCAATGGAATTAGCTGTGGGCAAGATTTTGGTTACTTTCAGACTTCTTTCCATGTAAATTCTGCCTGATATCTAGATGTTCCAAGGAATGGTGATAAAAAGACAAATGAAGCTTTTATAGATTTTATAGCTTTTATAGATTTGCCTATGGAAGGTTATGGAAAAGTTTTTGTGACTCTAAACAGGCTATTGGATCAAAAGCATATGGTCCTCTTATATACACTATTTATGTATAATAATCATATCCTGCCTTACGCACCTATTTTCTACTTTAAATAACCCCAATTAGAAAAGAATCATTGAAGCTAAGGATAAGAAAAGAGATCCAAAATGCTAGGGGCCTGGGGTTTTCTGGATAATTGGTCTTTCCATAATTTGGATCCAAATACTGTAACTTAAGTCTACTAGAAAATTATGTAAGTATTAAATAACCGAAATAGGCTGGTTGTATTCCAATTAGGATTCATTATGTCTTAGTTTAGTGCAAGTACAGAGTACTGTTTAATTATTACAGAGAAAAAGGAAAAACATTTTCAAAAATGTGGATCATTTGATTATGGAATGGAATCTATGGAAGACAGGCAGTTTATAATTTGGAGCTTTCTGGAAAACAGCAAATGAACCAGCCTCATTCCGTATGGAGAGCTATTTTAACCACCATTTGGACATATTGAGGCTAAATAAAGTAACCCTACGCAGACTAACTATCATAAATCCCAGTTTATCTCTTATCCTGGCCAGAACACATTTTTTTTTGTCTGGCTAAACAGTTCCCGCTTCTTTTTCTTTCCTGCACCACAGTGCATCTCCTTCCTTTTCCTCCTGTAGCCTGTGGAGTGCACTCTGCCTTTCCATTTGTGATTTTATTTTGTTTCCAACTCCTTGTTCTACAGCACTGTAGCCACACTCCCTATTTCAAGCCCTCTCAGCAGGAAATCCTCACCCGTCTCCCCAAACAGTGTAATTATTTTTTTCTTTTTTGACTCCCACCTCACAAAGGCCATCATGACAGTGCCCCAACCTGTCCCCTTTTCTACCATGCAGCTGTGAACTGTCTGTTCCAAATGTCATTAAACGATGCATCATAACCCCACCATTTAGCATGACACTTCTAGACTTATTTATGTACAAATTGTGCTTCCTCCAGTAATACTATATGTATTTCTTGTTTTTGTTGGGCACCTTTGTGTTTATAAAGTACATACAAATGTTAAGCATCTTAGTCTAAGGGCCCGTACACACGGGCGTTTTGGACCTGCGCTCCCCTGCGTTGCGTTTGCAGGGGAGCGCAGGTCTAGACGCACCTCATTCTTTTCAATGAGGTTGTACCCACGAGACGCGTGTAAGCGCCGAACGCAGGTTCAGACGCAACATGAAGCATTTTTCCTGCGTTTGGCGCCTACATGCGTTCGTGTGAGTACAGCCCCATTGAAAATAATTGAGTGCGTCTATACCTGCGCTCCCCTGCGGCTGAACGCAGCAAAACGGAACGCAGGGGGGTGCAGGTAAAAACGCCCGTGTGTAAGGGCCCTAACACAATTATTTTTCTTTGAGCTCATGTCTCTTTTTATGTGCACAAATGTTACAATAAACATTCCTGAAGCACGGAGACAAGTTAAGCTTTAAATATATCAGCTGTGAACCTTTCTGAAAGCTAATTATGCAGTGCAGTAAAATTAACTATATTTTTATTATAGGTGTTGTTTTTTAACAAGAAGAATAACCAAGGCCTTGTTTGTTTAATTAAAATAATTTACATTTGTCCTGATGTTATTAGAAGTAAACACTGTCAATTTATATATTTATATAGTAATAGATAAGATGGTGCCAAATAAAATTTTATGTTTATAGATTCCTACGCATTCTTTAGACAGGAATAGTGCCTTACAGCTTCATTATAAGATTAATTTACAGAGCAAAGTCATTTTGAATGTAACCGCACGTCTGATTAGATAACGCAAATAAGTTTAATGGATTTAATATGACTTAGACCCAGATCAAAATGTCTTATGCTTAAGAGTTTCAAAGGTTTCAGACAGCTTTAATAAAATGATAACTGGGGCTGAATCAAATGCTATCAATAAGAACTGCAAACTGCCTTTAATAATCATATGCAGCATGATCGTAATGCAACATACGGCAAAGCCCAATACCTTAACAAAACTAAAAACATTTATTGCATTCTCTTAAAGACACAATTCAATTTTATTCCACTATTTGTCATGGAATAACTAAGCTTTTTACCTTGTTTATTAATGACCTGGAGGTATGCACTGAAAGTAATCCATATTCTTAACCAGTAATACAGGTATGGGATCTGTTATCCAGAATGCTCTGGACCTGGGGGGTTAATGGATCCTTAATTTGGGTCTTCATTTGTTAAATCTACTAATCATTTAAAAAGTAAATAAACTTATGAGGCTGGTTCCAATAAGTGTTGCTTCCAATAAGGATTCATTCTGATCAGGTACAAGGTACTGTTTTATTGTTACAGAGAAAAAGAAAATAATTTATAAAAATTTGGATTATTTGGATAAAATAAAGTTTATGGGAGACAACCTTCCTGTAATTTGGTATTTTCTGGATAAAGGATTTCCACATAACA
>CM044432.1:143026819-143052233 GCA_024363595.1 Xenopus borealis | reverse complement strand
CTACACTTGTTAATAAAAGAATATCGGGCATAGTGATACTCACTTTTTATTTTTAAAAGGGAAAATGTTTTTTTATAAGTAATTAAACTGTTTTTAATAATGTCAAATTGTCTTTTCAAACAAGACTGCTCTAGCTGAATAAATAGATTCTCAGTTGTAACAAATGACAGTGATTGTGTTGTTATCAAGTAAGTCATGTTTCAGAGCACCTACTGTAGTTGTTAGCATTTGTTAACACCTCCTACCTTACTTTTCCAGGTATTTTTTCTCCTCATTCATCTTGCTCCTGACCCTATTGCCATTCTTTTTAAGAGATGGGATAACTGGTAGCTCAATATCACAGCAGGATACAGCTTTCTTCTAGACAGAGGAGAAGCTTAACACAGACACAATGCTCTTGCTTCAAGAAGACAAAACTTTATTAACACTTCTGCATTAGCAGACAAAGATTCTGTCACATGACACTGTATCAGTATAAGATCAGAATGGGATCTGCATGAGAGCACACACATCAATACATATCTTAACAGGCCTGTACTGTTCATTTGCTTTCCTAGAGCAGCACAGATACTGCCTTGGACACTAGAACCATAAGGAAAATATCTGGTGCCAATATGTCTCTTCTTCAAAAATACACCAGCCCAGGATACTTTTTCACTGAGCACTGTGCTTCCATATTGTTTCAGTGAGCGGAACACTCTGGTGGGGAGGGGGGTTCTAACAATTATTGTACCTTGACCTGCTAAAAAACTGTTTTCAATAAGAAATTTTATTACAAATGCATAGTTGTAAACAAAACTAGCAGTCATCATCAGTGCTGCCTGAGTGTGAGCAAAATTAAAAAAGATGACATTTCAAGTTGACATTGGTGTTTTTTCCATTCTTTGAGAGTCATTTCCACAGGGACACTAAACAGAAATCATGATGGATTGCTCCAACATACTATCCACACAGCCAACTTCACTGAATACGTAAATGCCCTTATTGAATTTACCTAGGAAAGAGACAGCTTGGGAATCAGCTTGATGTTTCAGTCATCCAGATACAGCTCAGAAAAATCTTGATTCATTTCAACCTTGCACATGAAGCAATATATATCACGTCACAACAGGCAGAGTAAATTAAAATTATGAGGATAGCTTTCCATTGTAGATATTGATGGTCTTTTTGCTTCTGTGTATCAAGGGGCTGTATGACAATGAATGATTTGGAGTGGACAAACTACTTTGAGTCAAATGTGCTGAATTTTGCAGTTTACGTTTTGCCTGCTGCCTGCAGGGACATTTTTTAGTTAATTCCCTCAGTTGCCTTCCCCAACTTCCACCAGAGAAGTACACAGAGATTGTAACAAAAGTCAGCAATAGCAGAGATAAGGGGAGATTCCTTAGATAACAACTCTACTGCCAGCACAGCAAATGCAAAAGAGTAATTTGGGGGTACTCAAGTGCCATACAAGTACTCCCTTGAGTCTGATATCCCTTCAACATTGAATAGTGTTATCTTTTACTTAAAAAGGCAATTCCATCATAACTGACTGTGAGGGGTTACAATGATGATAGCAACAATTAATATCTGATACATTCACAACAGATACCCATAGGATTGTAGGATCACACCAATAGAAAGCAAGAAAGCCATGATTCCATAACAAATATATATCTACCCCCAAATCACAAGAGTAACTTCTAATGTAATCTAAAGATTACAATCCTGCAGTTTGTGCCTTCCACTGCCTGAATGATGATAGCCTACACTGATCTTGGACCAGGCAAGTCATTAGTGCAGTGGTATTAGATGTTTTCAGTTGAAGACCTAATATTTGGTTGACTTCTCACCCTAAATTTGTTGTTCCATTAATACATCTGTACAAATACTGACATTTCTACCATTGAAACAGACTTTTCTAGAGTTCCCTAAACAGCAACTTTTGGCAGCAACAGCAACCTCCATGTTAATTGGCATGGCTCTTTTATTCTTGGCCATGGGGTAGTTTGTACTAGTTTAAACAGTGTTCTAATGCATAGCACCCATCGTTTGTCTGAATAAAACACAACTGGCCAAGTATAAGTGAATTGTTCTTGCACATGCCATATGGTGCGCATATGTGCATGACTGAAAGTTGTGAATGTAAAGTCTGTATTGTGTCCATTTTGTCACAAGCACAATAACCTGTGATGGAATACATGATTCCAAGTTTTAAGTTGGTTTTGGTATGATTGTCTTGGAACTGTGGGGAAAAACATGGTGGCCAGAAGGATGCTTCCAAACTACAAAGATAATTCTGAAGTTTTTTAATTCTGTAAAACAAATAGTAAGAAGGACAAATAACATTTGTTGCCCTAACCTTTAAATCTGTTTATTTCAGGCAAACCATACAGTGTGAACAGGAAGGAAATAAATGTCTCTAAGAAAATATATCTTTTTTTTTAAGCATCCTACACAAAATGATGAACACACACTGAAATGCCAACTGCCTACATTCTTGGCCAAGCATGAGATGACTATTATATGGCATTCTTCCTTAAAGTGTCATGTTTTCATATAAAAATACATGTTAAAAATCCATAGATTTCTTCTTTTTCATTGCAGAATATTTTTGTGGGCCTTGAGAAGTATATTATCTGATTTTTGTGTTCTTTGTTCTGTCGAAGCATAATGCCATTAACCTTTAGCTGCAGAAAGGCAAGAAGAATTGTAGATACTACACAAAAACTATTTCAGCCTGCTAGAAAATTAGATATAGTATTTGTCCAAGCATAAACACATGATGTTCTGAAGAAAAATGGGATCAACAATGCAAATTTTACAAGACCTCTATAAAAACTTGCGAAAATATATCTGCATTTGGAATGTAATCTTTAATATTTAAGTTTTTACATTTCATTCTGAAACATGACTTAATTGCTGCCTCAAAGTGTTATCTTTGTAGTAACATCAGCAATATTAAAACTCATCTGTTGGGTACTATAACTTCCTGCCTTGGGCTAGAGGATTCTGGGAGCAGCTTGCTTGGGATTCCTGTTTGGCAGATTAAACTATGGGATATTTTTCTGTCCTTAATTTCACATCAGACTCTTTACTTGTCTTAATGCTTTTATGTTTCATCTTTCAAAAGAATAACCCCTTATTGTCAGCAACCTGTCAGACAGTCCCTATGTACTTCTCAAACAATGCCAGTTTGCATATATAATTTCATTGTGTTTTAATTTGCATGGAGAGCTTTAAAAATCAGTAGAAAACCATATTTATGGCATGTTTTTACACCCTGTCACATGCATTAAAGCTATGTCCGATATGGGTCAAATCAAACTAATTTGTTGCTGTTACCCAGATGCTAAATACTGACTGAATATTATGCAAATCCAATAATCTACCATATCAGAATTTTAACTGATTTAAAAAGACCAATCAGGACCACCTGGGCCATAAATATAAACAGAAAGTAAAAGTAAAGACTGCAATAAGTATCAAGATCACCTAAGTTAGTGATTCCGATTACTACATAAATGTGTTTATTTTAGAATATCATTTCTGATATCCGCTAATTGCAACACAGGGTGTATGTTGGTCCCATTGATTTCAAAGCATTTATCCATGTAGAGTGCAGTGGGAAATAATGGTATAAATAGACACATGTGAGCTTTTGCATACATGCAAGGGAAGCTTTTTATTTGCACATTATATTTACACAATTTGTTGACACAAGCTCTTTATAAACAAGTATTGAAATTAAATGCTATGAAGCTCAGCTATACTATTTATGTGTGGTAGGAACTTCAGATCAATTCCAATATGTAAAAGAAAATGATAGCAGTATCATTGCGAGTATTTGTAAGTTCTGTTTTGTAATTCAATGTGTACTGACCTCACTGATCAATGTGGAAATGTTATAAAATTTGCAAAGAGCAAAAATTAGCAAATATAAATTCACGTTTTGAAACACAGTGAGGGAAAAAATGCTGTTGTATACCCTGCCAGGAGATGTTTTGATGGCATTAATCATTTAAAAAACATTTAAATCAATTTAATTGTTAAGACCACTTGGTAATAGTGTTTTTAGTTTGTGAATCAAAAATGTCTCTACTTGTTTGTACCATATTACAATATTATTATATATTTTTAAAGAATACCATAACTGTGATCCATCAGTACTTACCTTCAAAGGAATACAGTAATACAAAAACAAACACATTAGCATGGTTGTAATATGGTACAAACAATTTTCATAGAAGAGACATTTCTGATTCACAAACTAAAAATACTATTACCAAATGGTCTTAACATTGAAATAGATTTAAAATGTTTTTTTTTTTTTAAATGATTAATGTCATCACAACATCACCTGGCAGGGTATACAACAGCCTTTTTCCCCCTCACTGTGAAGAACCATTTTCTCTACTCAAATCTAAATGGGCAGCCTCTTTTCTGTGTGAGTAATGATCCTCTTGCTATCTGCCTATAATGTGTTTAATCTACTTTTCTATGTTTTTTAAATGATTAATGTCATTAAAGTTAAGTTATGGTTTAATGTTTTATTATTATTCTATGAAATATATATGTACACAATGTTTAACTGCTTTTATTAATTGCTATTACAAATCAATTTTTTGATGTATATTAAATGTTTTATGTAAGTTGAAGCCGGGAATATGGACTAGATAAAAGGTGTGGTCTTGCACTGTGGGTAATTCCCCTGATGCACAAAATGCATTGGACTAATTAATTATACAATACAATTTATTGTTTTAAACTTAAAAATAACGAATCCTTAGAAATTGTCTTTGAAGTAAAATTGAGGAGGATAACTCAGAAAAGGACAGTTCTATCATACATTGAACCACCAGAGAAATCAGCAACTACCATGAGGACTGTAACATCTGCCAGAAGTTTCAGCGAGTCACACAAGTGGCAAAATAAGAACTTCCAGCGATCTTTCCCCTGCGATCGCCACTGGGAGCGTTTCTGTCATTTTTCCTCTCTCTTAGGAATTGGTACAAATAATACCATAATTTATTTTTAGTGCATTGAACTTGACTTTATTTTTACTATATATGTGGACAAGTGGGTCCTCCTATTCTAGTGCCACTACAACTCTTTCATTTGGACTAAGCACAGAGTTCTTCTATAATTGACAGATTATTGTCTTCTTTAGTCCAATACCATAAAAGATAAAGGTTCTGATCTTTCTATTTTGCTTTCCCTAGTAATTAAACTCAAAGAGTGAACCCTGAGCCATATCATTATGCCACACCTTACAGTGGAGTCCTATGCAGCACCTGCTTTTTTTGCAGGTAACCCATGGGTACCTAAACCGCTGCAGGACTCTACCTTACGATACTGCAACATTAAAGTTTTTGTATTTTATCTCCCAGAAGTTTCAGTGAGTCACACAAGCGGAAAAATAAGAACTGCCAGCAATATTTCCTCTGCAATCGCCACTGGGAGCTTTTTGGATAAACTAATTAACAGATTTAACGCATAGTTTGGAAAGTACAATTGTTTGTGGGGTCGGCTAAGAACCTGACGGTACTTCACTATATGCACTTCCAATTACAGGCAGCACATCGGAGATGAGATACGTCATGGAGATATCATTCTCATATTATGCATTCTCTCAAGCATTGATATTGCGAGTAGATCTAATTTTGACTATAACTTTTGTGTGAGAAGTTATTACACTATTTATCATTTTCCTCTCTCTTAGGAATTGGTACAAATAATACCATACTTTATTTTTAGTACAGTGAACTTGACTTTATTTTAACTATTTATGTGGACAAGTGGGTCATCCTGTTATAGTGCCGCTACACCTCTTTCATTTGGACTACGAGCGGAGTTCTTCTATAATTGATAGACTATTGTCTTCTTCAACCCAATACAACAAAGGATACATACTTTATGGTTCTGATTTTTCTGTTTTGCTTTCCCTTGTAATCAACTTAGGGTGGTATCCCTGAGTCATATCATTATGTCACTCATTACAGTAGAGTCCTTTGCAGCACCTGCTTTTTTTGCGGGTAACCAGTGGGTACCTAAATTGCTGCAGGACTCTACCTTACAATACTGCAACATTACATTTTTTGTATATTCCTAAAAATCTATCAGTAAATCATTAATAAGGAATTTGCTGGAGCATTTGATACTAACGTTCCTAAAAAACACTTTAGGTTAACATTATGCAGCAATTTAAAGCCCTTGACAATGTATTTTCTTTAAAAGGCATTCTTCTTGTCTCAGAAGGTTATTGGTTTATATGCTCATTGTTTCATTAATGAAGATGCTTTCCAAGAAAGTGCTGAAGAAGGTATGGAATTAATTGTGATCAAGATCATCGTAATAGCATATTGAAAGAGACAAAATAATCAGTTTGCTGAGGAAACATGTCATCGAAGTAAGTAGTTGTATTGTTGCCTGGGTTTTAAACAGAAACTCTTTGTCACTAGTCCAAAAGCTTTGCCTTGTACTTTAAGGGGTTGATTTACTAAGGGTTGAATAGGGTTGAAATGAAAATTAAAATTTCAAAGTGATTTTGGGCTACTTCGACTATCGAGAAGCCCAAAATTCGATTTGAATTGTTAAAATTCAATTAGAATTTCGAAGTACTGGCCATTTAAAAATCTTTCGACTTCGACTATTCGCCAAGCTGCTGAATTGCCATTTTAGCCTAGGGGGACCTCACAGAACTTGTCCTGAAAATTTTTCGATCGAAAATGGCTGTATTCGAACAAAAATTTAAGTATTTTCCACTTTGAAATTCGACCCCTAGTAAATCAGCCCCTAAATGTATTCATAAAAGTGATTGTCTCACTATGAGGAAATGTAGGTCCAGCTCTGCTTCTTGTTGTTCTTTATACTTTTTTTAAGAGGCCATATCCATTACAGACAAGTGAAAACCAAGTAATTAAACCCATACAATATTTACTTTGACTAATGGGTCCTGGAACAACATTAGCTCCTTTAAGAACACCAGCAGCCACTAACTTAATGGTGGAACCATTGGCATCAGGATATAATTAGATTGAATAAAATACTGAATATGGAGTATTATTCTCAACACTGTAGCTCTCCTTAGGATATTATTATTTACATTAAACTTTGTTTGTTGAAATAAAAAGGTTTGTTGACTTATAAATGCCCTTGAATTAAGCCAAAAAGTAATATTGCATTTTGTCCTTTCATTTCTATTGCTGTCAGGAGATCTGTGAAGGATCCCACAGAATATCACAAAATAATACTGCAAGGTAAAAAAAGGTAATCGAAAAAGTAAATAAAAACTGTCTAATGTATAAGCCAATTTAATTTTATTCTTTAATATGTCACTTATTTGGCTGTGAGTTATATGTGCTATAAACTAGAGCTACATACTCATATAAAGAATGGAGAAATTCAGTAAGACAGCGTTTACAGTAATTACTATACATAGTATGTTTTGAGGTTTGAAAATAAGAACTAGCCAAACTGTTATCTTGTATTATCATAGAACACAGAAGGAGCTGATTCTATATCCCTGGTATTAACCCAAACTGGCAAAGGCCACATACAATCATTTGTTTGTTACTGGCAAGAGTTTATATCACCAGGGTTCTATTATATAAGAAATAGATATCCCTAAATATCTATGTATATTAAGACACAGATTCTTACTCAACTGTAAAAGTTAAATGCATAGTCCTCTACAACCTCAATTTTTTTTAATCTGGCACAAGTTCTCAAGTTCTATAGATCCAGAGTCAATGTATATACATTACATAAGAACCACAAGGTGACATGGGTTAAAAAGATGAAAAAGGTTGCTGCCTCTATTTATTAGCGAGGCTTGTGCAAGCCTGTATCATTTGCTTCATTCCAACCAATGGCATCCTGATTGCAGAAGCTTCCTGCCAATTGAGCAATAATGTTGATATACCCAGAAACCAACATTAGCTGGTATATGTAAGGCATTTTCCCATAAACCCACAATATATTCTATCAACTTGCTATGGGATGCGGAGACAACTGTGTCTATGGCAGTAATTAGGGTTGCCACCTGGCCGGTGTTTTACCGGCCTGGCTGGTATTTTCGATGTTGTTAATAGGAAAAAAAGATAAATATATAGGAAGGCCGGTATTTTTTTCAGGAAAAGGTGGCAACCCTAGCAGTAATCCATGGTCAACACTTGCCTGAAGATTGCTACTCATTTTTTGTTGCTATTCTTAGGTCATATTGCACAACTGTTATTGCCAGTATTACAAAGAATTTCATATTCTGTTTTTCAATATTTTAATGCCATTCAAATGCTGGTTGCACAGTACACTATTAGACTACTTTATCGTAGTAACAACATGTATATAATCATCTTTTTACCCTCTGGAATCCTTAAAACTAAAGAAAAGACAGGTTTAAATTTGCAAAGTCTTTATTAAAAAATAACTTAAAGGGCAACAGGACGACGATCCATCGTGTGGCACTCAATTTCTCCTCCCTGGCTATCTCCTCAACCCTTGTCACTTGTTTGGAAAACCACATGGTAGCTCTACTTAAGCTGATCAGACAACCTGCACTGCACTGATGAGCCTCAAGAAAGGCGAAACCGGTCTGCAGTTGGGAAATCTGATCAGCTATTATCCTGGCTTTTGCTTGAAAACCCAGTGGGCGAGCTTTAGCCAATAGGATAAACCCATGCAAATGGGATTTTCTTGGAGCACATTTGTAATTCATTCCCAGAATTCCCTTTGTTTATCTATCTCCTATAGAAGGCAGAGAGGAGAAATCGAGTACTGCACGATGGATTGTCGCCCTTTCTGAAGAGGAGCGCAGGAGGAGTATCGGTAAGTTATTTCTTAATAAAGTCTTTGTGAATTTAAAATGTGTCTTGGTGTTTTTATTCGTTATGTACAAATTAATTTTTTTTTAAAAAATATTTTTTGTTACTGGTCCTTTAAAACAAAGTGTTTGATACGGGTTTACATATCATTTACATTTCTCATGAAACTGGGAAAAGTAATGTTCCCAGATGTCACTGGTTGTCAAAAATCCAGCTGGAAGTTTTGAACTATTGCATGTATAATTGCAGTGCAATTTTAAGATTCCTGATAGATGATAATATGTTAGACCCAGCATGTGAAATAACTTATATGTATTATGTAAATTTGACACACAGATTTTCACAATAAATTTGTCATATATACATCAGCCCTTTAGTAACTGAATATTCTTCTTGTGCATATAGACAGATTAACTGCAGTTACAATAGGTTAGCTTATGTCAAACATCAATAAAAACCAAACACAAGATTCCTTAATAATAGGTCACATAGTTACATATAGTTACATAGTTAAATTGGGTTGAAAAAAGACAAAGTCCATCAACTTCAGTCCCTCCAAATTAAAACCCAGCACACACACCCCTCAATTCTTTCACACAAACCATATAAGCCCATAGCTATACTAAGGGGCAGATTTACAAAATTCACATGAAGGATTCGAAGTTCGATCGAATTTTCAAAAACATTCAAATTCGAATCTTCGAATGTTTTAGAAGAACACTTCGACCAGTGAATTTTGTAAATTAGATCGAATTGAATGATTCAAATGATTCAAAGAAAATTGCATTCGAATATTCGAATGTCGAAGTCCTCCCCCTTAAAAATTTTATTCGACCACCTAATTCGCCAGATCAAAGCTAACGAATTGGGTTTACTTATTTTTGATCCAATAAAAAAATATGATCGATCGAAAAATTCGTTCGAATCGATCGATTCGAATGATTTATCGATCGATTTAATTTTTCCTATTCGATCGTTCGACCAATCGAATTGCGGTAAAATCCTTTGAATTCGATATTCTGAACACTCTATTTCTGGTCCTTCACATTTGCCTTTTGTGTCAGATTGCCTTTTGCATTACAGAATCATTGTAGTTGTAGGTACTTTACTGTTGTATTGACATGGTACTATTGAGCAGGGCCCTCTCTACATTGTAATCTATATTTTTGATGTATACACCCTTTCATTGTGCATCACTATAGAATATGTTAGGTCATTATAAATACATCTTAATCATCATCAAGATATTCTTTTCCCTTCTACACAAATTTGCACTCCCTTTGTCTATATCAATGCAATTTTTCTCTACCTACTCTTACAGCCCTATGCTACTAGGCCATACCACTACAGCACTAAGGGTAGGGGCAGACAAGCAGATTCAGGGAGATTTAGTCGCCAGGTGACTAATTGCCTCTTCCGCCCGGTGACAATCTCCCCAAACTGCCTTCTTCCACGTGCGGAAACTTCGGAAATCGAAGCTCCACAAGTGAATTAGCGCAGGCGATCCCTCACTGAAGCGCACAGAAGGCAGGAAGAAGGCAGTTTGGGGAGATTGACGCCCGGCAGAAGAAGCGATTAGTCACCTGGTGACTAAATCTCCCAGAATCTGCTCGTCTGCCCCTAGCCTTAGAACAAAATACTGTTCAAACTTTATGATAATCTATTGAGCTTTTTTTAATTAAATACATTTGTACTTAATAAATATTTACTTGCTCGAAGGTTGCTTGGATACCTTGGGTGCCATCAGCTTGGCATTACTGCTCTAAAGCACTCTGAAAGGAAAGTGCACAAATTGCTGCAATTGTGTTTATATATTTTCAGTATCTGCTTATGAATAGATGCAATCTTCTTATGCACATAACAAAGACATTTTAAAAAATAGAAGTGATTTCTTTCTTATCACACCATAGGATTGGCTCATAGCATTATGTGCAATTCCTTCCATGAAACAATATGAAGCCAAAGAAAGAGGAAGAATTGGTAATATTTCAAGCAAGTCAAAAAACCAGGTCGCAACAAAAAGTTATTAACAGATAAACAAAGAAAAAAGACTTAGGGAAATGTAAGAATATATGCATTATTTACATGAGGAGGATATCCAAAATGTGCAGCTGCCAACATTGTCAAATAATTTGTTCTTATACCTATAGAACCATTTCTAGTCTATCCAAACACATACTGGACAGTGTGATACAGTATCTGGAGATAACCATGAATTTATACCACACACATTTGTGCTTTGTACTAAACTGCCCTGCCATCTGTGTGCAAAAATATTCGAATGCAGTAGCCAGGCATATCACACAATGGACAGATTTATTAAAGGAGAAGTAAACCCTATAAACGAATAGTGCTAAAAATGCCATATTTTATATAATAAACTTATTGCACCAACCTAAAGTTTCAGCTTCTCAATAGCAGCATTAATCCAGGACTTCAAACTTGTCACAGGGGGTCACCATCTTGGAAAGTGTCTGCTCTGAGCAACTGAGCTTAGGGGTCATCACAAATTACCCAGCAGAAAATGAGGTTGGCCTTTCATACAGTACAAGCTGATGCTACAGGGCTGATTATTAAATACTGATGCAAATTTCACTGGTTTTGGGGCTGCCATGTAGTAATTATTCATATTAATTACTAATCAGCCTTATACTGTGACATTTATATTTTACATGTACTGTATATTTTGAATTGGTCCCTAAGCTCAGTAAGTGACAGCCGCACAGAGCATGTGAATCAGTAGAAAAGAAGATGGGGAGCTACTGGGGCATCTTTGGAGACACAGATTTTTACTGCTAAAGGACTGTGGCTGCCTGGGGTTGTTATAAAAGGCCAAAACATAGGGTTAAATTTATCAAAGAGTGAAGTTCCGCCACTAGAGTGAAATTCTGCCCCTCTCCATTAATTTCTATGGGATTTTGAAAGGCCTATTTATCAATGGGTGAAGTGAAAGTTCACCCATTGATAAATACGCCTTTAAAAATCCCATAAGCGGCGGAATTTCCCTCTTGTGGCGGAACTTCACTCTTTGATAAATATACCCCTCAATGTACAACATAGGTCAAATTCCAATTTCAATTCAAATTTTCAAAAAGTTGGATTTTTGGTCAAAACTCACAAATTCAAGTTGGGAATCAAAATTTGAGATGTATACCTTGATCCTGGGAACAACTCAAATTCAACTATTCGCCACCTAAAACTTGCCAAGTCATGTACAAGTCATGTACAAGTCATTGACAGAGGGCCAGTGACCCATTTAAAGATGTTAATAGCCTTCCTGACATTTGAGCTGTTTTTGGAGAAAAAAATGGATTTTAGTTTAGTCAAGTTCAGTTCAAATTCTATTAGAGTTTTCTGGTCGGTAATATTCATTTGAGTTTTAGACTCTCAAGTTTTTCCTTAAATAAGATACTATTCGAGTTTCAAGTTAATTCAAGTTCATTCGAGGTAAAACATAATATCAACAATCGACCTGCAATAAATCAGCCCTTACATGTACCTGTAAATGAGCAATATCTAGAGACGTTTCCAAATTTAATAATTTACTTTTTTTAAATACAAGCAAAATGTAAAACTTAATCCACAGATCCACTGTTTATGCTTCAGTGAAGGTACACGTGTACACCCAAACACTGATTTGAGAGACAGACCAAAGATTATATAAAACAAAGCACTAAAAGCTAAATGTAAGAATAGAGCTGCAGTATTTTGGCCCCCAGAACAATGTAGCACACACATACATAAGAGGGAGTTGAAGATTTGTTTTGTCCAAGCCAAGAACAGGGACATTACTGCCAGCAGAAAAAGACTGCCAAATTACAGATTGTCAGTTTATGAATCTATCTCAGCATTTTGAATCAAGCTGTGGATTGTTGTATTGTAACATATTTGTTTATGTAGCACTACAAGTGTACACAGTGCTTAACAAAGTATAAACATAAATAAGGGTACAGTTAATTAATATGAGGTCATCTTGAAAGAGATACAGGGGCAGATTTATAAAAGGGTGAAGTGACTATCACTACAGATGATTCACCAGTCTTACCATTTTCAGTCACTTCTACAATTTACTAACTAATTTACGCAGGCGCCACTTCACTAGTGAAGGAGATAGACGCTAGTGGTGATTCGCACTCTAACATGATGCAAATTTTTGCTCAAACAAATGGACATTACTCCGCAAATTCAGTAAGATGCAGGTTTTGCTGAACATTACCTGTATCGCCAGCCTTGTCTTTGCTAGCTCAGACCTGGCGAAATGCAATGGAATGCATAGAACATCCTCAATCTTCAGTTACTTACTTCATATTCTGAGTGCAAATTTTTTAAAAAAACACTGGTGACTTCTCATTGCATTGCTGCAAAACTAACCAGTTTCCCCCATACTTTTTTTACTATATGGGACATTATTTTAGAGTGGGCTCATGTGTAGAGCAAATAACTCTACTGACTTTATTAAAATTCCCTTGGCATGTCTGGTTATCAGTGTAAATGTAATGTATTAGATGCCCCAGGTAACATAAATTGGTGCATTCAACTTTCAATTTACTACCGTATTCAAATTAGCCTTAACTCTAGCGAAATTGCGCTAGGCAGAATTGAACAAAACTAAATTCTCCAGCGTTCATCGCCCAGGATGAAACTTTGCAACTTAATAAATTTGCTTTGGCTAAGCGAATTTTCACTTGGCGAACTGTTGCGATGGCTGCAAAGCCGTTGCTGGTGAAATTTCGCCGTTTATTAAATCTGCCCCAAAGACTTTTAAATCTATGGGATCTCTGTGACGCAATTGTACTGTATTTCAGAGAATGGCTAACAGTGATAAGTGCCGGATTTTTTTGGAGTCTGTCCACTGCCACACAGTGTTCCTTTAAATTAAAATATTTCTGTGTCATGGCAGGAGGCCTCTATAACTTCATAATCTCCACCATGGATAAAATTCAGGATTATCCATAGAACATACTGTATATTACCCTACTGAGACAGAGGTATGGGGTATATAAAACCAAGGCCTACTCCCTGAAGTCTGTTTGCTAAGCATAGTAAATGATCAAGCTCCCTGCATCAAAACCAAGTTTTCTTCTTTTCTATGAGAAAAAATTATTAGAAATTAAGCTGATGAACCCCAAACCTCCCACAGTATAAGAGTTGACTACTCTAGCTGGAAGCCTCTCCTGAAGCTTAACCCAATGTGTGAGCTCCAATACAACACTACTTTATAACTAGGGTTCTAACAAGGTATATTTCCTTTGATGTACTATAGTTCTCCCCATTCCCGTACATTACATTGAGACCTGTATACTTGCCTCATGACAATATATTTGCAGATGCCAATAACTTAGGCAGTTTCTACATTCTGTACTCTGCATTGCTAAAGTTACCTATACAGAGGCAAACATGGGGAGCAAAAATAGCTTTTCAATATGGAATCAGCAACCTTTTGGCCTGTTTAGTTACAAAACAATGGTCCTCTTGAATCAATACGTGGTTAGAAATCAGCCAGCTATTAACCAAGCAGGTTGGGAAAACTTGTCAAAAGAGGACCACATTAAGCCATTAATGTCAAGGTCTTCCCACAAATCTACCTAGCCAACTGCTATTTGACTGATAGTCAGGGACAAAGGTCAGAACTTTCCAATTTGGCCAACTTCCTTGGTGGAACTTCCCCAAAACTTTCATTGCCCACTCTATACCATATTCCCCCTAGGGAATTCTCAGGAAATTCTGCCAACTTTTTAAATTAGGTAAACAACTCCCCACACCCCTGTAAGAGAGTAAAGACTTTTTTTTCTGATATGATATAAACAAGTGTGGGCATGCAATGGGTTTGCCAACCTGTTCTGTGGGCACTATTCACTTAGATGAGCGCCTATATGATGTGCAGTGCACAATGTACTATAAGTCTATGCTGACATCTAGCGCAAAGCCAATCACAGCATTAAAGAGAACTGCATTTAAAATCTGCAACAAGGCGGGATTAAGTATAGGGCTCCCGATTCATGTAATTGTTGCAAACTCTAATTCTTGATTTCAACTGTGCCTTTCATTTTACAATACGGACACATTTTGGAAGGATTATCCTGTTATATACAATTATGTTTACTGATAGCTCTATGTAAGAATAAATTATTAACATTAGAGCTGCTGCCTTCTGCTTGGAATATATTTCCCTGGCTGACGATGAGACAGCATTGATCTGAATTCAAGGAGCAATTTATAGAACGTCAGGCTAAAAGTATTCTGGGGGAATCTGATCATCTTGGGCATTATTTGCCTTTTCAGGTTTAACAAAATATAAAAGTAGTCTATACTTGTTTGAGATTAATTGGATTTGGCAGTTTCAATCACATTTTGAAGAGTTACAATTTAAAATTATATGAACTGCATTTTTGTGAGGGACAATAAAGGAATGGATTTTTGGAATCCATTCAAATGTATTTACTTCATTGTTGCCTTTAATTCTGGTTAAATCTTACTTATGTTTACACTGGTTAAACGTCTCCTTATTTACAATGATGACTGCAACAACAACATACAGTAGTTCTGATTTAATGTGTGGAACTAAGCTATCTGGTAGAAAATGAACAGAATATTGTAGCATGCACTTTATACTGCCTGATGAAACTGGAGCTGATGCATTAGGTTGAAAGAACCAGATAACCTTTGGTGATACCCAGGGCCGCCATCAGGGGGGGGGCAGGGGGGACAAGTGTCCCGGGCCGGGGCTGAAGGGGGGCCCGGCAGTGCTGCATTTTTCATAGAGCCGGGCCCCCCTTACCAGCGCTGAGCCTGTGTGGCTTCTTCCAATGCGGAATGCGGAAGTGCCAAACAGACGCAAAGTCTTGAAGCGGAAAGACCCGAAGTCACGAAGGAGCCGACACTGAAGTTCTGAAGTGGTGAAAATACCCGATGTCACGAAAGGAGCTGATGCTGAAGTCCTGAAGCCACAAGTTCAATTCTACTGACACCAATGTGGGTTTTTTTTTTTTTAATCTCCTGGCCTCAAATGTTTTCTTTTAATACTCTATAGGCCCATCCCACCAATTTTAAAAAAAAAAATATTTTATGGGGCTCCAATTTTTTTTTTTAACTTGTAAGGGGGGCCCTGCCACCAATGTTTTTAAAAAAAATATTTTTGGGTCCCCAATTTTTTTAACTTGTAAGGGGGGCCCTTGGGCCAATGTTTTTTTTTGGGCCTCAATTTTTTTTACCTTCTATTAGGGGCCCTGGTACCAATGCTTTTTAAAAAAAAACTTTTATGGGGGCCCTGGCACCAGTTCTTTTTTAACTTATAAGGAAGCCCTGGGGGGTTACTTTTTTAGCGCTGATGTCTGTGTGGTCTTTTTAACTTTGATGTGGATTTGGCAGGGATTGGGGTGGGGCTTGGGTGCCTGGGTGGGCGGAGCCCAGGGGCCCCTACAATTTTGTTGTGCGGGGACACGTGATTTCTAATGGTGGCCCTGGTGATACCCATATGTGGCTATGCAGCAAGACACTGGGGCTCATTTCTAACTTTGTGCAGAGCACAATGAAAATCACTGTGAACACTCTTTGTAGGGTAAGTGAAATATTTCACCTTGTTTTGCCATGAAAAAAACGCTTATAGACTATAATGGATGGTTTGAAAAAAGTTGCACAATTTAAAAAAATTGTTGCACAGTTTGATGCCTATAGACTTCAAAGCGTTTGGTGATGTTTCAGCCTTCTCAAGCATTTTTGGCAAAGCAAAAGGGGCCAAATTAGTTTATATTTATAAAGCTGGGCAAGATTTGTGTATTTTATGTGCAAGCAATGTTGCAAAATTGTATTTATGATGCAATTGCCATATTGCAACATATATAAACTTGTACTTAACTATATTTAAATATGGCATAATCACAAATTTCCAAAATATATATGCACATTCTGCAATCTGGTTATGCCCCAACTTTGTCAGGGGAATGTAATGAAAGTTCAACCTGGGATCCAGGCAATTGATGGGATTGCCTACATTTTAGTAGTTTATTATAAATGAAAAATGTCATGGTGGTGAGGATCTGGTTTTGAAACCCATCCCTGAAACTCACAGTGCATACCTCTGCCGTGCGCTGAGTTGTGTAATTTTACAATAAATATGCACCAATGTTTCTGCCTTTTCTAGAAACTATTTTCAAGAATGACTTTTACACCAACTTTCCTGTACCTGTACGAAGTCCAAAATGCTTATCATAGAAAAATGTAAGCATAAACCTAATAATTTAAGCAGTTGTTAAGCAATGAGACAATAACATCAGCGGGTCATTTGTGCATCATTGGCTTGGTGAAAAAACATCCAAAGGGTTACTTTACACACCCTGCCATTTGTTTGGGACACACTTTGCTTAGTTAGGAATTGTGCCTGTATATTCCTTCCCCTGCTGCTTTTTAAGCAAGTTATAAACTTACAGCATTCATCCACTTTATCTCAGAATGTCAGGCCATTACTAGTGGCCATCTAATCCCCCCTCAAACCATTAGTATGTGAAAAATCAGGATATTACTCTGAATGGCTCTTCGGCACAAAACAATGCTGCGCACAGTAATGTATAGCAGATGGAAAGTTATTTATAAGGTGTCATTTCATTCACTATCTCACCAAAGCAATCTCTTCAAGCATGTTGCACAGAAAAGGTCAGTCACAAAACACAAGCGGCAATTGGTTTGCTTACAGCCACTGTGGTGTGGAAGATTGAATCATTAATTACATTCTGTTCCTGAACAAAACTTACAGCTGTAAAAATACAGTAAGCCTGATGGAAAAGACAATTTATGGAAATCTTGCTATGGCTTTTCACAGTAGTAAATTGATTGTAAGCTTTATCAATGACAGAATTTCACTGTCTGCTGTGATATTGGAGTAATTCTACCCTGTCCAGAAATGAAACAAATAAATTGAATATGTTCCATTCCCGCCAGTATGCCCTGCTCTTTACTCACAAACAGAAACAGCCATTTATTTCTGTTTCTTTTTTGGTATTGTTGAGTTAAATGCTTAAATACCCTCATTGTTCTGCAATATGAATTTATATATTCTCATCTGGGGCTGTTTTATTAAAACAAATCACAAAATATAAAGTAGAGGGGGTAAAATAATATCAATGGCGATACAAAATGACAATAGTCTTCAGATTCTAAAAATATTTAACAATAAGAACCCGGATTCCTGCTGTGGTTATTACAAAGTTCATCAATCCACATACTACCGCACCCCACTGCATAAAAGCTACTGGTTTGCCAAGTGTGCAATATACATCAAGGTATAATTTGTGATTCATGTTTAGCAGTGTTGCTTGAATCCCAAAGACAAGCATGGATGGTAACAAATATTAAAGTTCTTTGAATTCGGTGCTGAACAACCCCAAACCTAATTGTAAAAAACTGCTGCAAAATTTCCTTTGTGCGAAGCCTGAAACCGTTTAGCGACAACTTTGACAGTGGAAGAAAGATCACAAATGATATAATCTGTGCCACTGCACAGTAAATATAATAAAACTTCTTTAAAAAAAATATAATTTGCAATGCATCAACAGAAAGACTATTTCAATGTGAAATGTGATTTTTTTATTCTTATTTATGTAATTGTTTGTAATTTTGGCATTCCATTGCTTCCAATGCATATCGAACAAATTTACACAGTTTGGCAAACTTTAAAATAAAGCAAAACGCAGCATTTTTGCTCATAAATATACAATGTCTGCTGAACACAGACAACACTATTTGGAATGCCAAAGGCCTGCAGATATCCATGAACGTGCAGGGGATTTTGTAAATGAGGCCTTTCATTGTTGATGTTGCCTGATGCAAGAAAATAAAATTGATTGGATTGAAGGATATCATGGAGGTCTAACCCAAACATCATCCACACCTTTTTTCAGTTCTGACCCTCTGTTTAAAAGTACCTGGCTGGAGCCTCAGCCCATTGTGATCAAGTAATAAATGTAATGATTATTTAAGACTGATGCTAATTATCGACTATGACTATGACGGCCACAACTATGAATAATTAGAGAGGATCTCACCAATGTGATATATCAGACCTATTTTTATTTAGTAATGGTTACACTTGCTAAATACCAAAGATGTATAACAGAGACTGTAAATGTGTCCATTACTATGCTATTCACATATCACATGCATCTGGCGCTGGTGTTCCAGATCACTGCACTGTGTGCCTCTGAGCTGGTATAACTACAGTATACAGAGCTAGAAATGCCCCTTGTGTCTCCTAGTTCTCTCTTTCTCTTTAGCCTCAGGATGGACAAAATGTATAGAATAAAAGCAGTAGGCACTGGGAAAATATTCAGTCATCCAATTTTTTTTTTTGCAGCCAGAAGCAGTTGATTTTACAATCTCCTTCAGAGAAATTTCCACTGGGATAAATGAATAGATTTTTCTACTACCCCAGTGGATAAATCAAATAATGATACTGGTCAGCATTTGTTATTCCCATTTGGAAACAGAACTGTTAAACATGACATATTTTTCCCCCAAGATCTCTAATAACATCTACCTCTTGACAATAACTCTGCGGGATGAAAATCTTTTATCTATTGATCAGTCAATTGATTAAACATGGCTTAATGCATACAGTAGTTTCATTCCACAAAACCACTTAAAACATTTAGAAAACCTACAAAGTGATGGTGCTTGTTATTATACAAGAGTAAGAAACAATTATATCACACGTGGGCTGTTGAGTTGCATTAATAATTCTGGGCACTATAAGCAAATGATTCACATTACAAGAACTCACCATAATTACTTGGTACTGGATATGCTTTTATTTCCCCACAGGAAAATGTGTAGGCATTTCCAATCTCGCTGTCTGACTTATACTGAAAGTCTAATTTGGTAATAATGTAGGTAGGTGGTTGTCAAGCTCTGTACAATTCATTACTGCCTATACTGTTATCAACAATACATATAGGAAAATAAACAGTAAATTGTATTTCCAAAAAAAGAAGACAAAAGCACAAAAAATATTTTACATTTTCGTTTACTGCAGTAAAGCATAAAAAAGAATATCATATGACATTTTATATACTATTTAGGGTATTTTTTCTTAAATTATATGTAATATTTCTCACCAACCCAGTGCAAGCTTTAGCTTTGAGTGGCTCTCTGCTGTGTGGAAAATCGGCTTTCAATAGGATTTTCAGAACTGTGAAAGCATGAAGTCTGGTGTACAGAGATGAAAAATTGCATTCCTACTGAGCACAGTTTATGGCTTGAGTCAAAAAAGGCAGCTTTAACAAGGTTATGATATAGCAACAGTGTTTACACTACCCCTCAAAGTATGGCAGCCTTAGCTAACATTCTACTGACCCGCACTACCTACAGGGTAGGTTCTTTTGGTTTACATCCCATGACCTAAACCTCTGATAAGATTAGGGTTGCCAACTTGCCACCATTTCGCCCTGAGGAATCCGTGAAGGGGGCTGGGCTGTGACGCTGCAGGGCAGGGCCGTGACATCAGGGGCAGGGCTATGACGCAGAAATTGGCGATTGGCTGGTTGCCATATCAATTATAGGAAACCCTGCCAAGTTTTCTTAATTTGGAAAACTGGACAGGTAGTTTTGACCCGGGCAGCCAAGAATCGGGCTGTCTGGGTCAAAAACGTACAGGTGGCAACCATACATAAAATACTCTGGCATCATCTCAGGTACAGACAGGTAGTATTTCTTTTGGGCCTCTGGCAACTCAGACTCATACTTACTGCAACAAAAGCATTGTGCCCCTATGGCTGTTCATAGTTTTACTAAAGTTACTCCTTAAAGGGATACTGTCATGATTTTTATGGTGTAGTTTTATTTCTAAATTACATTATTTACACTGCAAATAATTCACTCTACCATATAAAATGTAATGCATGAACCAAGAAGTATATTTATTTTACTTGTAATACGGGTGTGTAGGCAGCCATCTCAGGTAATTTTGCCTTATCCTGTGCTTTCAGAAAGAGCCAGCACTTCATGATGGAACTGCTGTCAGACAGGCTACTCAATGTAACTGTAGGATTTTTACTACTGAGTGCTGTTCTTAAGCTGGCCATAGACACAAATATGTAGTCATATATATCGAAGTTCCGTACATTTTTTGCACCATGAGTGGATCGTCCCAACATTTTTTTGTACCATGGAGATCGGTTGTATATTTTACTAGACGGGATAAAAGATTTCTGTCGGCTAACGATAATTTCTCTACAGGTATTGCCTATCTGTTGGGGGACTGTAACTATAATTTGTCAGAAATAACTTTCGTACAATTGCTGTCATGTGCAGAACATTATTGTTCTTTAACTACTTTATTTAATCTGAATGGTTAGTGGCTAGTTGGAAGATTGGGACTTCCGATTGTTAGTCGGATAAAAGAACCTACATGTCCAACACATTACTAGAGTTTTGCCCATTCCAACTCTCCATCCCAAGACCTCAGTCATCAACTAAATATCCCCCACAATTCCAGCACAGTCACAGAAAATACTCAGTCCACTACACCCTAAGCAGATCTGACACTGTACACAAAACTGAATATTATTGAAAGAAGACGCAGCTGTAACCCTTTTCTCCTAATTATATATGCCTCACCTAGGAATATGTTTCATAATAATCATTGCTCAATCTTCACTCTGATGCAGAACTGGGCTGGGATTCAAAATAGGCCTTGCCAATTACACAGAGGCCCAAACAGCCCCCACCAGTCCAAATAATAGTCACTTTCTATGGCAACTTACAGCTACCCCTCTGGCATTTGCCAAAACTCGCAGATTGCCAGTCTGGGCCTGCTCTGATGCCTTTGTGTGTAGACTTCAAATGTAGTCTTGAAGTAAAAATTTTGTGATGGACTTGAAGTACATTAAAAAGTTTATTTTAAATCTTATATAAGGGGACCATACAGGAGTGCTCTGCCAATGAGGCAAGCTGAGGCGCTTGCTGCAGGCAGCAGTGCCAGATAAGATTCCAGGGGAGGCAAAATGACGCTCCTGGTACTTTTAAGAGATGAATTTCCGGTTTTAAAACTGGAAATGTGGCTTTACTAGTGTCAGAGAGTGCAGTTGTGCTCTCCATGTACATAAGCAGGTGAGGGGAGGGGCGACATTTGAGGAGCGCCTCAGGCTTTGTCTTCAGGCGCTGGGACCATATGTTAAATTCTGAAATGATTTATTTACCAGTAGGTCCTTTCAACGGACACAAGGGCATCAATTGTGATAAGAAGGAAGAATGTTCCATTTAATATTTAGAAAGTGTTTCTTAAAGTCAGAGCTGAGAAGCTGTGGAATTCTCTTCCTGTATCACCTATTTTGGCAGATATATCAGATAGCTTCAAGAAGTGTTTGGATGGCTTCTTAGCCAGTTTACTTAGTACAGAGTTGATTCAGGGACTGGTCCGATTGCCATCTTGCCATCAAGTCTTCAACCTAGATTTATGTTGTTAATTCCAGCATGAGCCCTCCTTGTAATATCCTACTTGCATCCAACATGGCAGTGTTTTGGCAGTTGAGCAGTTGGATTTAGAAAGAACACTAGTAAATCACTGATATATCAAACACTATGGGGCAAATCACTAAAGGGCGAATTTTTGCCAGCTTCACTTCGCCACACTCCGCCACTTAGCCAAGCGCAAATTCATTACCACTACTCTAATTCACTAAAATTTGCATCTCAGAAGCTGGATGCTGGCAAATATTTGGCTGTGCAAGCATTTCATAGTGAATTTTTGCTAGCATTCATTTCTGCCTAGCAAAAATTCACGAGCACTATTCCACTTAGGTCAATTTGAATAGGGCTGGTACCTTAAAGTCGTGTGGACAAATTTTTGAAATGGCCACTTTTTTCAAACACATGTCCAATGAGCCATAATAAATACAAAAGAGATCTTGTAATGCCCTAGACATGAACTCACCCTCAAACAAATGTGACATGCACCTTAAAAATTGCCAGTGTTTACAACTTTAATGCATTTGCAGCATACAGGATATGATATCATTGACATAACATTGAGGAAGATTTAAAAATAAACTCTGGAGAACCACAACTAATTCAATGTGTTTTTATTCCTTACAACATGAGGCAGATTTATTAAGGGTCAAAGTGAAAATTTAAATTAAGTTTGAATTTTAAAAAATTCAAATTTTGAAGTAATTTTGGACTACTTTGAATAGTCCAAAATTCGATTCAAATTGAAAAAATTTAAAAATTCGAATTTTGAAGTACAGTCTCTTTAAAAAACTTTGAATTCAACACTTTATCACCTTAAAGCTGGTGGATTGCTATTTTAGCCTATGGAGGACCTCCTAGAATCTATATTAAGATTTTTTTCTAAGTCCTTGAAAATCGAAAGATTTTTTTGAAAATAGTTGGAATCGAACTATGCGTTCGAACGATTTGAATGATTTTAATTTGATCAAAAATGGACCTATTCACTCCATTTTAAATCGAAAATGCCCTTTAATAAAAATTCGATGGTCGAATTTAGTAAATCTTCCCCCATGATTTGGATACAAATATCCTTCATCAGGTGTGTTTCACCTGAGGGAAAACTCTCCTGGCGATAGTGTGCAAAAGCGAAGAAGCGACGGTCTCAGTGCTACCGAATTGTCCTCTACGCCTGTTAGTCCCTGTGGAGATTTCTGGAAAATTGTCTCTAGTTACAGTCTCTTCACCCTTTTGTGAATCTGCCCCTATGTGGCCTATTTATGGTTTTTAAGGGAAAATATTCAAATTTTTAAATGAAAGAAACACAAGATTTCAAGATTTATTATACTCCAAAGCTGCTAAAAATCCACATCTTAAAATACTACAACTAAAACCTGTCAAGGAAGTGTAAAAGTCAATGGCAGATGTCCCCTTTAATGTTTCTTGCCTTCTTGATGTTTGAGGGTTTCAAGCTTTTTGGCTCTTTTTTGAAAACTTTAAATGTCCAAGTTTTCAGGGCGACAACTCAAAAAAGTCACACAATTCCAATTATCGCACAATTTTGTTGAGACTTTTAGCGCACGTACAAGAACAATATTCATACGTATTTTCTAGTACAGTGATCCCCAACCAGTAGCTCATGAGCAACATGTTTCTACTCAACCCCTTGGATGTTGCTCTCAGTGTTCTCAAAGCAGGTGCTTATTTTTGAATTCCTGGTTTGGAGGCAAGTTTTGGCTGAATCAGAACCAGATGTACTGCCAAACAGAGATTCCTGTAGCTGCCAGTCCACATAGGGGCTACCAATAGCCAATCACAACCCTTGTTTGGAACCACCCAGGAACATTGTGTTTCTCCCCAACTCTTTTTACGTCTGAATGTTGCTCATAGGTGAAAACTGTTGGGGAACCCTGTTCTAGTAAATAATGCCAAATTATGGTTAGGAGTTAGGTCGAATTTTTAATATAACGAAAAAATATTGAGTTTTAATAAATAAACCTCTTTAAGAAAAAAAGTGGAGGTTAACTAAAATTAAACTTTATATTAAACACATACATTACGAAAATGTATTTCTAGCATGGCTCACTATAAAAGTTGTGATATAAATATAAATAAATATGCATCACTAGCTAAAAATTGCAGTACAGAAAGGTGCTTACCATTTTAATAGAGAATATTACTGATGGCTGCAGGTCAGCATTTTATAGCTTTAGTCACATAAACTCTGATCTTCATTCATAGAAATATAGTTATTGGTATAAGCTGTAACAACACATTTAGGGTTTAAAAATGCTTATCCAAAGCAAGGCTGTTTATTCTAGAAATAAGTGACACTTGTGGGACATTTCCATCTACAATTCATAAGCAAAAATCCAGATTTTGATGTTCAAAATCAAGTTCTTAAATCAGGCTGCAAGATTAGAAATGCCCTTTCTTACTTTATCCTTCTGCTGTATAAGAGCAAGTTCACCAGCTCGAGCTGAAAGCTCAGGTAACAGATCCACTGTTCAACAAATGATGGAAACCTGACTCACCAGTTTCTTTCCATTTGTTCCGCTAATGTTATTTCTATCGACTTACTAGGGTACTACTGCCTTTGGAAGCCTCTTGCTTAGCATTGCTAGGATTATACAATAGGAGAGCAGAAATTCATGGTTTAAACTGGGGCATGCTACTCTTTAAAAACCTCATTATGATTTATCACACTTCAAACATAAGAGGCTTGTTTTCTCTTTGTAAGCCTTAATGCTCCTTAGAGTCCCACTCCCACAAGACTCCTTACTAGCATTGTAATGTGGCCAACAAGACATTCAAAATTTAAAAGGCTCAGCTTTCAGTCGACAAAGAAAATGTGATAATAAAAAAAGCAATATTAACGATACTGCTTCGCTATAGGAAATACAATAATTATTTTAATAACAGCTGTGTTCAAAGGCACTGAAATAATTCCCTGTTTAAGGCCTTTGTAGACTTCATTTGTTTGTTTTAAAATGTATATGGTCTGTATTTAACAGATTAACTCTGAGCCCCTGCTCTGGGCCTAAGGACTGTGTCAGTTGCACAAATGATGTTACAGTTTATACAGAAGTAGGTGCTTTATTAATTCTGCTAAATTATAGGTTTTTCCAGAATCTTTATTATGTTTCACCCCCCCCCCGCAAGCACAGACCCACTGC
>CM044432.1:143005508-143023397 GCA_024363595.1 Xenopus borealis | reverse complement strand
TATATATATATATATATATATATATATATATATATATGGACTCACTTCCTGAGGATGGCTCTAGTATAGGAGCCGAAACATCGGAATAAAGCAACAATTTTTTTGAACAACATAAATCATGTGAGTGCGGTTCTTGTTCTGTTTTGCTTATGCTAGGCAGCTGATATTTTTGATGTGGGTGCTCTAGTCTTACAAAGATATATATATATATATATATATTTATACTTTAAACAGAACAACCATTGGTTTAATTAACATGTACTATGTTCAGCACTGCTCTGCTACACATGTAGACATATTGTGACAACATGATCTGTCACATTAGCGCAAGCATTATGTGGAAAGCAATTAATAAACATGCCCTCTGTCTCTGAAATGGAATGGATAAAGCCAGCACTACTTGCTTAAATATACTTCATGTTTATAACTGTCTTACGAAACTGGGGAATGTGTAGCAATTACAAACAGTATGTGTTAAATTGACATAGTTTATTCTTAGGAAAACACAAAAAGGCCAATATGTAAATTCTTCGCAAATCCATGCCGTTACTTGAGTTTTTTATGGTGACTAGTTATGGCGAATCTATGCTGTTTTGCTTCACCGACAAATTTGCGAATTTAAAAAAAAAAATTGCGAAACGTTGAAAAAAGAAAATCTTTGGAGCAGGCATTCAATAAAGGCAATCTTCCACCAGACAGTTGAATCAAAGTGAAATAGCTTAAGTGTCCACAGCCTTATGCGTTTCATGTTACAAACCGATCGTACGATTTTTTTCAGAAGATCGAATATGCAAATTTGGCATCTCCAATCATCGAATACCGAATATTCGGATTATCGAATAAAATATTTGATCATTCAATGATCGAAGGATTTAAATTTAAAATGTATTCGAATGCCTACTTCGCCAGATTGAATATACCGAATACCAATAGAAGCCTATGGGAACCCCCCCCCATAGGTTTCTTTTGCAAAGACTTACTCGAATACCATTCATACGATCGAACGCCTCGATCGTTCGATATCGTACAAATTTTTCGGATGCTCGAAGGAAAAAGTACGATTTCATAGAGAAATCGAATATCGAGCCTAGAACTATTCGATAAGCATTCGATAGTCGAATGCTTATCGAATTTTGAGGGGATTTGAGGGATATTTGGGTGAATAATGGTAAATTTGCCCCTTAGTCATGTTTTGGGAAATTAGCGAAAAATTAGGCGAAAAATTTAAGAGAATAGTGAAATCGTAAAGTTCACAAAAAATTTGTGAAATTCAAACTATTTCACTATAAATTCATGAATTTCGAACTATTTCACTATAAATTCATGAATTTCAAACTATTTCACAAAATTTGTGAAATTCTAGAGTTTTCACTATAAATTTGTGAATTTCAAACTATTTCACTATAAATTCGTTAAATTCGAAGGATTTCACAAAAAATTTGTGAAAATTGGAAATTGATGCCGGCGAGTTTTCTCCAGCGAATTTTCACAGGTGTTTCGCGAATCACGGGAATTTGCCGCAAATTCAAGCTAGGCCCATCACTTGTAACCACCTGATCGGAAATACTGCATATTTGTGACAAGTTTTTACCCAATAGAAGCCCAACTGACAAGCCAGTGCATGAAATGGTTTGAAATTAACTTGGAAAATGAGGGTGAAGTTAAGGGCTATACCATCCCTTTCCCAAAACGCAGAAGCCATACACACTATTATTTGTTTTGTAGATACATAACAGGCTGGTGTAATTTCTCTTTAACTAGTAAAGCAGTAATAACAGAATACATGATTAGACAAATCCAGTGCAGCCTCCACTAACTTCTGAGCTATTTGCAGTATGCTTAGCTATAGACATGCCAGGAATTCTTGATAGCTAACTAATATTGATTGGACCAGGGCTGTGTCTCCAGTGATTATTGATTTGGAAAGAAAATCTACTTTTTTTGCTTTCTAAAAAATGGGTTATTTAATTATTTCATCCCAGGATGAGAGTCAGAGTGCTGCTTTAATTCAGACAGTTAAAAATAGCCGTTCTTCTTGTGCTGTCCCTTGTAGACCAGTGGGCAATGTAATTCTGTTGTCATTGAATAATATTACAGTTGCTTTCAAGGTAAAAAGCCTGGGGATTCTCCTATCTTTAATTTTATCATATAAACACACAAAGAAAAATGTCTTTTTGTGAAGAGGCAGAAGTGTCCAGATACAATAGTGTTTAATGAAGGCAGTGAAAACAGGTACTGGCACAATACATCATATTATAAGCTTATGCTTCTAAAACTCGTAACCAACTGGAGCAATATATCAGGTAAATATCATCTTGATTTGAATAACTGATTCTTTTTGTTACAGAAGTCTTTAAATGTCAGATGCAGGCTGCGTTATATGAAACAACCATTCCAACACATAAATGAAAAGCTTTCAGAAAATTAAAAAGATTTGGAAACAATTTTTTATTTTAGGAGCATTTTCTTCTCTGCAATTCTACAGATATGAATGTTATTAACCTGGATTGAGGGCACCTTTAAACCTAAACAAGTTCTCTTAACCAAAATCGAATGATGTTCCACGGTTTATTTCAAGCTAGATAGGAAGAAGAGCTGGAAATAGGCATGCATATCCAAATGACACGAACGCCGCCCGGAGCCTTTCCGGGAGCTCCAGGCGGCGCATCCTTCCCCGATGAATTTGGTGCCACATTGCGTCTGGCGCAGCGGGATGACGTCAGAGGTGGCGCCATAACCATGTGTCGGCTATGGGCGCCGCCTCTGACGTCATCCCGCCAAATTCAAAATAAAAGAACGCTGAAGACGCTGGTTTGATGCCCAAGTATAGCGCTTCATGCCTGTAGTTCCTGGGCGTTCCTATTTTCCTGCCTGTTCCTGTTAATTACCTGTTGGCCTGATTCCTGACTTTGATTCTTGCTGCCTGCCTTTTGAGCCATGCCTGGACTTTGACTATTCTTTTGGACATTCCCATTGTACTGCGCTTTGGACTCTCTGGAAGGGCTTCCTCCTAGATCCTGACTACCTCCTTGTGGGAGAGTAGAGTAGATTAGCCTAACAGCAGGCTATTCTGTACCACAGTTACACAAACATAGCATGGCCAGAATGTATGATGAACAGGCATGTGCAGATTTGGTAACACCTCAATATCCTACCCCTACAGGGTGCCAGAAGAGAAGTCTAGCTGTATTGCACATAACATGTAGCTCTGCAAAGTAAGAATATATGTGCATGGCTGCAGTTGCACCATACATTTCATTTTCCTGAGCAAAGGAGAAGCTCTATTCTATTTTTTGATCAGCTGGGAAAGGATCCAGAAATATACACAGTGTCTCCCATAAAATGCAGTTACAAATATGCACAGCTGCAACTGCAACATACTGTACTTTTTATTCAAAGCAAAACACTTACAGAGTCACAACGCTCTTATGAATACAACCAACAATGTACTTTTGTTCTTTAGCAGGAGCACAAGTGCATAATATGAATGATTTTATATTGTACACCTTAGAAATATTATTTGGGTGTGTATTGCACACACATTAATATTTATCAGAACAAATACAGTCACAAACTGTGTAAATGCTGCTCTTTATAATATCCATCATCTCAGCTGCTGCAGTGACTTGTAATACTGTGCTCCATGGTGAAAAGTATATCAGTCATAAAGAACTCTTGGCATATTTCATTAGTAATATTAAGAAGTCCCAGTATTGAAGTCCTTAGTTACAGGAGAAGACATGTTGCAGATATAAGAGCAAAGTGAGATTTTGTTAGTGTCAGCTCATCAATCAAATATAAAATGTAATCTTATAAATCAACTTCAGATATAAATACCATACTGCACAGCAACTTCTGCAATAAAAAACAGTTTCTAAGATTATAAATTGCAGGAAGTCATTGTAATTAGTGATGGGCGAATCTACCCCGTTCACGAAACGAGTCGCGGCGCGTTCTCGTTGCGTCGTTTTCGACGCGTGTTGCATCGTTTTCGTCACATTGCGTCGTTTTCGTTGCGTCGCATCAAAAATGACACGCAACAAGTTTTTTAGCGAATTTTCGCTGGTGTTTCGCGAATCGCGGGAATTCGCCCCTGGCGAATAAATTCGCCCATCACTAATTGTAATAAATGGAGAGAGAAAAGATGAAATGAGCAAAAAAAAAAAAAAATTATTCACACATTATGGTAAAAACCTGACGTGTTTCAGCAGTGGAAAGAAATTTTCTTCAAGCAACTAATCCATCTGTTTCTCTTCTTTCTCTCTTTATGCAGTTGGGTGTCAGATATTCATTGACAGCTAGATTATAAGGGAACTCCTTTTGCCTACAAGACATATTAGAGCTCACTCAATTCAAACACCAGTGAGGGGGGAACCTTACTTTATCATCTTCATGAACATTCCCTCATCTCAAAGTATGGACTTATTGTATGTATATGGCTCTCTAGGCACTGATACCGCTCCTCTCTTTTTCTACAGGCTGGAGGTGCCACTTTCTGTAGCCTGGGAGAATCAATTCAGATCTGAATATGAAAAAGTGATGTTTTGTTTTTGCTGCGTGGTGGTCCAGAAAAGACTTTTCTAGGATGTTCATTTGGGTTGAGTGTGGGGGAAGGAAGGCCATATGGACAAACCAAGATTTTGCAAACCGGCCTTTGATTTGGCGTGTTTAATGGAAAATTGCCAATGGACAGAGGGATGGACTCTGCGGTCTGGAGGGTGAATGGTTATTTTTGTTTTGTTGTATGATTTGTGAACTGTGTATGAAATGTTGATTATTTAATGTAAAATTATTTTTTTTTAATAAAAAAATTCTATTAAAATCACCAGACATCAGGTCTCTCTACATGCAGGCTTTGTTAGATTTTGTGTGTACTGGAATCAATTTGAGTGAGCTTTCAGAGTGAGTGAAGAGAAACAGATGCTGAGAGAGGCAGGCATGTTTCAGGGGCTGCTGTCGCCTGAGATAGCAGCGCCAATGCCACCCCCTCCAAATCTGCACTTCTAACTTGTAGCGTCGGAGCGAGTCGAGGAGAGCTATTGTGCTCGCTGCACTAGAAGAGCTGAATTTCTGTTTTAAAAAATGGAAATTTGGCTCTTAAAGTTACCAGAGAGTTGCTGCCCCTGGTAACTGCCCACTCCGTGCAAGATTCTCACCTTGCTTCAAGGCCAGAGTGGCCCTGGAGAGAGGGATAGTGAAAATAAACTTGATTATTTCAAAAATGATGCAGAATATTTAATTGATTTGTATTAAAGGAAAACTATACCCCGAAAATGAATTTTTGAGCAACAGATATCAAATCAAGTGACATATTAAAGAATCTTATCTACCTGGTATATATATTTAAGTAAATATTGCCCCTTTACATCTCTTGCCTTGAACCACCATTTCATGATGGTCTGTGTGCTGCCTCAGAGATCACCTGACCAGAAATATTTCAGCTCTAACTGTAAAGGGAAGAAGTGTTGAAGCAAAAGACAGAACTCTGTCTGCTAACTGGCTTGTGCAACCTAACTTTATAGTTTGTTTGGTATGTTTGTGTGCAATGTTGGATCCTAGGATCCCAGGAGGCTGTCCTTATTTTTTAAAATGGCTATTTTCTATTTATGATTACCCAATGCCACATGCTACTAAAAAGTGTATTATTATGAAAATGGTTTATTTACATGAAGCAGGGTTTTACATATGCGTTGTTTTATGCAATATCTGTTTATAGAGACCTACATTGTTCGGGGGGTATAGTTTTCCTTTAAGAATGTTTTTTATTTCAGTATGATGAAGCTTGTATTAAATTTTCATTTTCACGATAGATCCGCTTTAAATTGAAGATAGAGATTAAGCTATGTTTCGTTTAGCAGAAAAAGGTTAAAATGTTACAAAAAAATTTGAAAAATCAATCTTGAACACATATTTTTGGAGGACTGAAGTCGTGCAAATGCAGTTAATGGAAGTCCACTTGTCAGAGGGTTATGGTAATAATGATGGGAGATGTTAAGTGCTTGAATAAGTGATTAAACATAAGTCATTAGTGACATAATAGCCGAAACAGGACAAGCTTGTCTTAGAAAGCTATTAAATGTAGAAAGTGGACAGGGCAGATCTGTGCAGACTTTGTGGTCCTTTTTTCTGTTTTGACTCATTTGAGTAGCTTCCAGTCCATAATAGTGATGGGCGAATTTATTCGCCTAGGTCGAATTTGCGGCGAATTCCCGCGATTCGCCGCTGGCGAATAAATTCGCGAATCACCAGCGAAATTTCGCTTGGCGAAATTTCGCCGGAAAACGAGTCGCGCGTCAGTCGCGCGTCATTTTTGACGCGATGCGCCGAAAACGACGCGACGCGCGCCGAAAACGACGCGAAGCGTCAAAGCTGACGCAACGCGCGACAAAATCGTCCCGCGACTCGTTTCGCAAATTTTTCGCCGATTCGCGAATTTCTCTAGAAATTCGCTAATCTCTAGGCGAAGCGAATCGCGGGAGATTCGCCCATCACTAGTCCATAAATCTGGGATTAAGTACTTTCTTATTAAAAATGTAAAAGACACCTCAAGTGGTATGTTTACTTGCCCTTAATCATGATTTAGGGGCAAATTTACTATTATTCCCCAAAATTAGCTCAACCAAATTCGAAATTCGATAAGCATTCGACCATCGAATGCTTATCGAATTGTTTTAGGCTATCATTTTGCTCGCTTTACGATTTCTCGATGAATTTGTACGATCGGATACCGATCATTAAATTTCACGAAAAAATCGTGAAATTTCCTTCGAGCCTCCAAAAAAATTTGTACGATTCGAAAGATCGAACGCTCCGATCATACAAATGGTATTTGAGCAGGACTTAGCCTCAGAAGCCTTTGGGGGGTTTCCCATAGGCTTCTATTGTAATTCGGTAGGTTCAATCTGGGAAAGTAGGCAGTCGAATAACTTTAAAATTTTGATTCCTTCGATCATCGAATGATCGGATATTCGATAATTAGATCATTCGATGATCGAAGGGGCCAAATTTGCATATGCGATTTCACGAAAAATTCGTACAATCGTAATTCGATCAAATTCAATCGCACTTCGATCATTTCACGTGAATTTCGTAAATTTTCCCCTTAATGTGACTATATACACAATTGCCATTTACATTTATAGGTCTAGATTATGGCTTCTTTATGTCCATTTAGAGAATCAAATATGACTAGTTTATGTAGATTCATTTACTGTAAGTGTCACTGTGCTGAAACTGTATCTTTTCTTGCTTCAGTCAATTAGTGGGAATGTCAGATCAGATCCTATATGTAGTGCACATCCTACTGCATCATGGCCCTGTAGTACAGGGAGACTTGTATTGTAAATAAAGTGAAGTAGGAGCCATACTGTGGTTTGGCTGCCAAATACTTTATTTGTTTCAAACACAAGGCTGGCTTTGACAAAATACCATTTTCATTAATGAACCCCATTGGATTTGTGGGATCTGTGGCAGGGTTTCTTGTACATTGAGAGACTGTTAACCTGAACCAGGAAGGGAGGGATTGATTTCTGGACATGCAATTATATTTCCTTTAGTTTTAGTGGTAAAATAGTTTCTGCACACAAAGTCTTGTTGCCTGGTTAAGACAGGTGTTTAGTACACAACTCCATTACAAATGTAGCATGCCATTTCTTATGTACAAAATTAATTAAAACCAATATATTTACTAGTATACATGGACACAAGCAGGATGAAATGCATTTTGCAGAGTATTTTAATGGGTCAATTCTGTTTTCATTTCTGAGCCTAAAGCTGTTCTAAATGAAGCCACAAAGAAGGGTAAGTGAGCCCTATATTTTTGTGTACTAAAAACCAGACCTGTTACCTTACAAGTGTAAGGCTATAGTGAATTTAGTGTCACCGTTACTCTTACTTTTAGTTTTACCCCTATAGTCGCTCTGGATGAGACTTATTATTCTATGGGATGAGCCCTCCTAATGGAGTGGAGGCAGGGTTCAATATTATTGTAATCAGTGATATATCCAAATAATGGGTGCCAGTGGTACTTGAGCTTTAGCCAGAACAGATCAATTTTGAATATCCACTAAGGAAGATAGGGCATAGTCATTGAGTAGTCAGTGCATACTCACAATTAAGAAAATTATCAGAACAATCCCTATAATAGAGGTTGAAAGAAGGGCATCATAGAGTCCATCCAGAGCTTCTCTTCATCCTAGGGGACACCTCTTAAGTGGAACCAGGTGGGAATCATCTAATCCCTATAATCTGTCACTGGTTCCCTGACTAGGCCACAATGCCAATGGCTAAACCCTTTCAATACTACTTGGTGGAGCCAAAAGCTACTAATATAGGCAGCCCTAAACTATCCTAGAAAGACCTGTGACAGGGCATTGTACAATAAATGAGGGCACAATTATCAGTCCCCTACACAAGCAAAGAAATAACATAAGAGACTCTGTACTGAATCTGCAAAGAATACACTTAAAAAACAAATGAGTTCATATGAAGATGAACTGTGTCAATTGATGGAAAACAAAATTGAGGTTTCACTGTACTATGTAAATATGCAGCTTAAATTAAATAAAATGAAGCATGAGGTGACATTTTCAAAAACAAAAAAATATAAAACTCATTGGTGCAAACAATCATATGAGGATACTTGAAATGTATTACAGGGCCTTTCCCTTTGTACTCATCCCCTATGTGCCACCTGCATCTTCATCTCATCCAGAAACCAAGGGTTCTAATGGGAAGTTACTTGTGCACTGCAACATTATCATGCTGCATTAAACAGAAAATAACCTGCTGACAGAAAACGTTTGCCCAAAAAGCATAATATGGCAAATAATGTTATTGTACTTATAAACAGTCTAACATTACCAATTTACTAATCTGACAAACCCTTGTCTTTCAGACTCAGATGATTAAAGGCAATTCATCAATTGCAGATTACTACCACTCCAGGTAATGCCTGCCAATTCCTGTGGTAATGTTAAGGGAACAGTATCACCAAAAACCGAAAGTGGCTTAAATTAACGACAATATAATGTTGTGTTGCCCTGCACTGTTGTGTTTGTTTCAGAAACACAACTATAATTTATATAAACAAGCTTCTATGGAGTCATGGAGGCAACCATTAAAGAAGAGGATACACAATGGATAACAGATAAAGAATCCTATTGTATACTACAGGGCGTATCTGTTATCTGCTGTGTATCCTGTGCCTTTTCTCCTTTTTCATTAGGTAAGAGACTTACATGTGGGTGAATGTGTAGTTCTCCAGTTGGGAAGCTTCCCATCAGCTGTACTCCGCTCCAGCTAAAGTATACATTGTCCAAAGTAAAAACAGTTGAACGGGAGCCCAAAACACCACAGGTGAAATTCAATAAAAAATTCCTTTATTACCAAAAAACATTTAAGTAAACATACCAGTTTTAACAGTGTGGCACAACAGTGCATTATATTTGCATTATATTAAAACACTTTAATTGTGATTTATTATTATTATTATTATTCCTTTAAGCTTATGTGCAGCTGCTATCCCTAAAAAAACCATGCTTCCAACAAACATTTTTTTTTCTGACACTGCTTCTAGAGACAGATTGGAAGACTAGGGGGCAAATTTATCATTATTCATGAATTTGAGGGTTTTTAGCCCCCGAATTCGGCAGAAATTCGAATGTTGAATGAAAATTTAATAGTTTTAGGCTATTTTTCGAGCGCTATTCGATTTCTCGAAAAATCAGTACGATTGAACAGCATTTCTCGTGAAATTTCGTTTGATCGTTCGAAAAATTTGTACGATTCGAACGATCGAGGCGTTCGATCATATGAATGCTATTTGACCAGGTAATAGAAAAAAAAGCCTATGGGGGGATTCCCATAGGCTTCTATTGCCATTCTGTAGGTTCAATCCGGCGAAGTAGGCAGTCTAAAAAATTTTTAAAGTTGAAGTACTTCGATCATCGAATGGTCAAATGATCGAATATTCGATCATTCGATCTATTCGATACGATCTAATTTTGCATATTCGATGATCGAAGTGGCCAAATTTGCATATTCAAATATTCTATAGAATCGTACGATCGAACTTCGAATTATTCACGTGAATTTTGTAAATCTGCCCCTAAGTGTTCCATCTTAGGACAAGTGATTTTAGAAGTGTTGTCCAGATACTTTTGCCATACAAAGTAGCTCTTATTGTAATAGAGGTAGGAGCCGTCTGGTTTACAGTACAGTACAGGATGATAAACTGGAACAAATAAAGGTGGAAATAAAGGTTCATGGACATTTTGATGGGTACAACTAAATAATGTTTGATTATTGTTGCTTATTGCAGAAGTGAGCATTCTTGAAGGGTCATGTTATATTTTGGTAGCAGAGAATGAGCAGAGTATAATAGTGCTTTATTAGCAGGTTCGTGCAGACATTACACTTCAACAGTAACTTGAACCGTAACCCTTTTAAACAGTATAGAAAGTACAGTGTATGCACAGTATACTCTTGTGCACAGTGAAACCTACAGGAACCTTGCAAAAACACCACATATTCCCCCTATAGTAGGAAAGGATTTTTGTAAATGTAATAAAAAAAAATCATAAACCTGTATGCATCTTAAAGCAATATTATGCATTCTTCACACCTCATAGTCCTTGGTCCATACAGGTAATTTTCTGATTCTCTCAGTATGCCTCATAGGTTCACTTTCTACAGGCCTATTGCAGTTGGTATCAGGAGTAGGAAAAATTCCTTCATGAAATGGATCTTCTTCAAAGTCATATCTAGAAAGACGACTTGTATTCCAGATAGCTCATATGTGTATGGTCCTCGCTGACGTCTCACTTTAAGTGGTGTAGTAAATTTAGTTTGTCCTTGTATCATTAGTCCTACTTTCTTAATTCTGACTAAAGATTAAGGCTGAAAGTGCACAAGCACCACATTTTCATTATAAGTTATCAGTATAAGCCTTGCATTTGGCTTGTTGATGTTTGATAATGTCTACAGTAGATGATTTTGTAGGAACAGTATTTGGTGGAAGTTTAATGTCTACAATATGTTACTTAGTGCGCATCTGTCTGCCATGTAATAATTCAGCTGGAGATGCTTGGGTTGTTGCATGGCATGTTGCTCTGTAGTTATGTAGGAACTCTGCTGTAAATACTTTCCAAGATTTCCCAGTAAGATTCACACTTTGGTTGAATTGCTCGATTTCTCCATTTGCTTGTGGGTAATACACTGCAGATTTTCAATGCACAATATTCCTCTCTCTCAGACAGATTTCAAACTCAGATTAAACAAGCTGTGGTCCATTGTCTGATATTAACTCTTTTGGATTACCTTCTCTGCTGAAGACTGTAGCTGATGTTAAATGAGAAACAAAAGCAATTTCTGGCCATTTACTGTAATACTTTCTCAAGGTCTCTGGTACCAGTAAGCGGTGAGCTCCACGGACAACATAGCCATCCACTGACAGTTTGCGTCTAATCCTGTAGTAAGTTTGAAGATCAGGACTTTCTTCTCAGCATTTGGCCATTTGCTTTGTAAGATGTCCCGTAGTTTTGCTTGAATTGAACATGTAAGGCAAGCTTGCTTAAAATCAGCAGCTGAAACTGTAGATGATAATATATCAGTCAATGCTACAGATGCTACAGCTTCTATGTCCTCATTCAGTGTATCAGGAGCTGAAGGTAAAGGTAAACATGACAAACACTTAACAGTAACACCTGGTTTGTATTGAATTTTGTAGTTTGAATTCAGAAGCCTTGCTGACCATCTAGCTATACGCATTCCAGTTCTTCCTAGTCCCTTTGTTGTAAGCAGTGTATGTTATAGGCTATGATCTATGCATAAGGCAAATCTCTACCCCATACATAGGTTCTCCATTTTTCTGTTGCCCAAACACATGCTAGAGCTTTTTCAACAGTTTCATACTTACGCTCTGCCTCTGTAAGAGTTCTGGGTGCAAACGCAACAGTATTCTCTGTCTGATTGGCATAGATCTTGGTGAGAACTCGGTGCTGAAGCCAGTCCATAAGGTACATGCTTGAACCAAAACAAACTGTCATGGGTGATAAATGCATTGAGGTCTCTGCTTTCCTCATTAATTCTGTAGTAATTCTTGATAAGCACTCTAAAGATCCAGGGTGGAGAAGAATTTTGCTCCTTGGAGTTTTGAAAATATTTCCGCAATTATCCATAACAATTGCTTTATTAGGTTCATGGAGATCAACACACAATCAAATATCTCCAATTTTCTTCATTGTTATTACAACTGGTAAAACCCATTTGGAGGATTCTGATTTTTCAATCACATCTTGCTCTACCAGTTTCTTTAGTTCCTGTGAGATAGCCTCCCTTATAGAGTAGGGCAATTGCCTCAATTTCTGATGTACTGGTTTTACATCTGCTCTCAACTTACCTCTGTGTACAAAGTTCTTTGCACAACCCAATTAAGTGTTACTTTGTGGTGAAATTTTAGAAATGGCTGTGTGGTAGGCACTGGTGCTGTAGTAATGAGAACATCAACTAATTGTACAGTAGGTTTAATGCAACAAAGAGATCCCTTCCAAGTATAGCAGTACCCTTATTCACAATATAAATGTCACATTTTGCAGTTTTTGATTCAAATTGTACTCACTGGCAAGAAACCAAGCACAGGGATTGGATTCTTTAAGTAACTGACCAGTCTCAGGGCATATGCAACAAGCATATCTTTTGCAAAGTATTTGAAGAAAATATCCTTTGGTAGTATAGAAGCAGCTGAACCCGTATCAAGCATCAGGTTAATGGAGTGTCGCTTGTCAGCAGAAGCAATATTGACATTGACAGTGTATATAAACTTGCCTGGAATAAATGGAATGAAGCTATTAGCAACCACTGGGCTCAAATATTTACTCATTAAATCCATGTGATATCTATTAATTGTTTTTAAAGTGAGCTGGTTGAAAAAAGTAAAAAAGGATTAATTTAATTATACAAAATATAATAGCACAACTACTAATGATATAGCCTGGAAATTAAAAAGTAAGACACTCATCAATATGCCATGTAGGTATTAGAGCCAGAAAAGCAAATATCACATTCTATGGATTTACTGATACTGCACATACAACCATTTCTAATATCACTATTCATTATTGACAAAAAAGGCAATCTGTGCTATTTTATTTTAAAAACATCAAACTAGGAATAAAGATAGAGATGAGGCTATGCTAAAAGTTTAAAATCTCAATCTTCCTGCCTGCATGAGAAAATTATACTATTAAAATGCTATTTCAGTAATAAATGCATTTCTTGAGAGTCAAGTTCAGATGAGATTAAAAAGGAGTTTTATAATGTCAGTTAAGGAAAAAAACCCTGTAGTACAGTTTGTTAAATATCATAGACCTCAATGTAGTCATTTGCAAATACTAGATATATGTGCTCTTTTTTCAAGTTTGGTTCTTGCGATAAGTGTAAGACTTTTAATGCCATCTATCATAAATCTTTCTATTAGAGTATGTGGTATTAATGAAATAAAATGGCTCTATTGCTACAATGTTTTGAACACTCGGCTGCCTCTATATATTATTTTCAAGGTTCAAAGTCTCTGAACTAAAACCACTAAGGGCCTCTAATTATATACTAGGCATAGTACACATAAGTACAAGTATGGTCCAGTCCAATGTCCTATGCAATTAGAAAAACAAAGGAAAACATTACCTAGTGGAATATACAACCCACTCAATTATTATACATATTTTCATAACAGCTGCAGCCTGACAGCAACAGTTCTACAATCAGTACATCACATTTCCACAGAAATAAGCATGCTGAATTCCACAATTCTTGTAAATCATGTAAAATTTGGTTCTTTGATATTTGCAAATTAGCATGGGGAGCTTTAGTGCTGATTTATGACTCATTTCAAGCATATTTTTGTATTGATTGATGACTAAACTTTGCTTTGACAGTCAATTCAAGAATTGCCCATATAAAACCAGGGCAAGAAAAATGCAGAGGAGTGGCAGTTCCAAGCCATGATTTTGTCCATACAGTTCTGGAGTTGGGTTGAATTGTTATGTTGCGTTATATTTTGTTGATGCGTGCATATAATATAATGTACATGTTTAGGTTTGGTACATAAGTAAACTAAGGGCGGTGCACCAGCTTACAAATCTATAACAACAAAAAAGTCAAAGGGACATACGGAACTATGTTCACCACAATACCTTTTCCACCACCCTCTATTCATTCCTATAGGTTTCTATTGCCTATTTATCAATGAGTGAAAGCTAGAGTTCACCCTTTGATAAATACACCTTTGAAAATCCCATAAGAGAGGTGGTGGCGATTTTTCATTCAAGCAGATGGAAGGCAGTTCGGAGAGATTGCCACCAGGCAACTAGGGGGCATATTTACAAAATTCACGTGAATAATTTGAAGTTCGATCAAATTTTATTTAAATTCAAATCTTCGAATATGCAAATTAGGCAAATTCGACCATCGAATATTCGAATGATGTGAATAAAATTTTATTCGAATATTCGAATATTTTCGATGGTCGAATAACTTCCCATTTAAATTTTTATTCGACCACCTACTTCGCCAGATCAAAGCTACCGAATTGGGCATCATTATCTTTGATCGAATATAAAAAATTCGATTGATCGCTTAAAATTGTTCGAATATTCGATTCGAATTCGAATATTCAATCAAGTTTTTTATATTTGAATTCAAAGGATTTTACTTCCCCACTATTCCCATGGTCGAATTTCTAATTTTTTTAAATTCGAAATTTGACCATTATTAAATCTGCCCCTAGATCTCCCCGAATCTGCCCATCTGCCCCAACTCATTTTTAGCAATATGAATGGCTGGCACCAAACAACATGAACATAAATGTGTAAAATGTGTAGTACTGTATGTATGTATGTATAAATGTGTAATATAGACTACTGAATATAAAGGGGCTGTAGACTTTATATTGCAATCAGTGTTTATCTGCTTAAAGGAGAACTAAACTCCCCCCCCACCCTAAACTTGCAGGCATTTTTCAACCCTCCCCTCCCCCTTCCCAGTGATGTGCTTTAATGAAAAAACCCTATAAAAAATTCTGACCCTTAAATGCAGAGCTCCCATCTTCCGGCTCTTTGTATAGTCTTTGGGCCTCTTCGCCTACACAAAGCCTTCCAGTACATGCGCAGTTGGGAAAAATCAAGAATGAGGTTCAACTGCAAATCGCCATTGAGACCTGAGCTGGGAGATGGGAATCGGGAGTAAATAGCGGGGAGGGAGAGGGCAAGTTTAGGGGGGCCTTTTGGTAGGGGGTTTAGATCTCCTTTAAAATGCAAGGTAAAGCAAAGTGCAATTTGTACACATATGGGATCTATTGTCTAGAATAGTATACTGCTAGGCGCGTGCACACTAAACATAAATTATATATATATATGTATATATATATATAGTACATACATATTGGTATTGTTAAAAAAATCCTTTATAGATAATTTACAATACACAACATGCTCTTCTACAGTTAATAGTACATCAAAGCCATGGCAGACCAATAACAATGTTTATAAACATACCACCAAATCATAACCTGAATAAAAAGAATAAAAGGAAGCTGACACCCTTGCCAAAGATTGAGATTACCCCAACATTTCAGCATAAAGCTTTTCTCAAGTATTCAGATTACAATTTGGTGCTATGTATTTAAACATTGCTATTGATTTGACATGTAAAATTAACTGTAGCAGAACATCTTGTGTATTATTAATGAATTGTCTATAAAGGAATTTTTTAACAGAGCCACCTACTGTAATGGGCTAATTTACTATTATTCCCCAAAATAAATTCAACCACATTCGCAATTTGATAAGTATTCGACCATCTAATGTTATCGAATTGTTTTAGGCTATCATTTTTCTCGATATCCGATTTCTCGATTCATTTGTATGATCGAATACAGATCGTTTGATTTCACGAAAAAAAATCGTAAAATTTAATTTGAGCGTCCAAAAAATTCGTACAATTCAAACACTCCGATTGTACGAATGGTATTCGAGCCGGATTTAGCCTCAGAAGCCTATGGGGAGCTTCCCATAGGCTTCTATTACAATTCGGTAGGTTCAATCTGGCGAAGTAGGCAGTCAAATAAATTTAAAATCTTGATTCCTACGATCATCGAATGATCGAATGATCGAATATCCGATCATTCGATCTATTCTATCTATTCAATATTTGATGATCGAAGAGGCCAAATTTTTGTTTATGATTTCATGAAAAATTTGTACGATCGTTATTCGATCGAACTTCGATCATTTCACTTTAATTTAATAAATCGGCCCCTAAGTGTGTATTTAATTTATTTTGAGCACAAGCCCCTAGCAGTATAATATTTTTTAACTAACTCATGGGGGTGAATTAAGCCTCTTTGTACCTACAGATCCAGTCACTTGGATTTCTAAGTTAAATGCGTTGTGACTCAGGGCTAATTGAAGAAACTGTGTTATCTAAAGTCATCTTAACTCATTTAGTGCATTTAACTTTTTCATTAGCATACCAAAGCACCATTGTTTTCAATTGTGAACTCTTTAATTGGATGGGATGCTGTGACACAATATTCTGTGCTAAGTGGGATAAATGAGATAGATGAGTTAAGTCACGACGCATTTAACACACAATCCAAAGTGACTGCATCTGTAGTTCAGTCTGTTTGCTCTTATTAAATTAGAGAGCCCTCCATTTATCTTTGAATCTATTATCTGGAATGAAAGAGACTTCCATAATAGGGGCTCTAGGCACATAGTAAAGTCGATAATGACAGGACTAGGGAGGAGGGGAAGTGACATGGAGTTGGGGGAGAGGTGGGACAAAGGGTGATAAGGAGAAAGGAAGAGGAGCCCAGCCCTATTTTGTCTCAACCAGAGAAGTGTCCCACCAACCTGTCCATGGTTGGAGTTTGGTTATCATGCATCAGTGCTCAAATATGTGTATGGGACTTTCCTTTTGTCACAGCAGGTGGGGGAATGTTTGCCTTGGGGCCTAAGGTCAGGGATTGCTATGGTTAAGTATCTGACTGGTAGTGATGTAAGCTCTTGATGGACCCTGCAAGAGTTGTGATAATTGGTTTTCTGGTTCACTTGCCCACCCAATAATAGTACATTCTTGGAAAGCATTCCTTGAAAATAAATTTTTTCCTCATGTTTTTAAGTTTGTATCATACTGGTGTTGATATTTGTCTTGGGGAGAAGGGGGTCACAAATGAAATTCAAGTACAAAGGGTAGGGTGAGTTATGGAGGTAAGGTATAGTGGGGTATCTTTCCCCAAGACACTTGATACTGTACTTGTCATTTGGGTAACAATATTTTAAATCAGAAAATTAAACATTAAATAAATTCAATGGGATTGTTTTGTAACAAACATGGATTCTTGCAGCTGAGTTACTGTACCATCAAGTACAAGCTACTGGTACTCTTTTAACACTACAGTGAAAAAAGAAATCATTACATATATTCTACTATTACTGCTCACTAACAGATCATCAGAAAGCTTAATTATTTATCTGGTATATTTTTATTAATAAAGATTCACCCCTTCATTACACCTATATGCTTCAGATCATAGGTTTACAATAAGTTTAAGTAGACATTGAAGCTGTATGTTGTACCTTAACAGTTATTTACACATCTAAGTACAATGCAATATAATGCTTTTTATTATTATACTGTAGTATCAAGGCATACAATGACTTTGATGAAAATATAAAATATATTAAGGTATTTTAACAGTGTTGGTGAAGTAATACTTTTCCTCAATCCCTTCATACCCAGAGAAAATGGCCATAGGCCTTTCAACATTGAAGCAGAACTTTAGTGTACTTCCAGTAAATACATTGAAAAATAGTTATTTCAAATACTGAG
>CM044432.1:142973938-143000704 GCA_024363595.1 Xenopus borealis | reverse complement strand
GTTTAGAAAATGTAGCTGCTTAAACCTAGTGACCTTCTATAGAAGCAATTTGGAGGTGTATTTTCAGCACTCAAGCAATTTTATAATTCAAGTCAGATTTTTGAAAAGGAATAGAGCTATGTGAATTTTGTGGCAATCAAGTTTTCTTGTGAATAAACACAGCCATGTATTTTCAATTTGTGGGTTTGTTTTTTAAATATGCTAGTTGTCAAGGTATAAAATTGCAATTGTGAAAAAAATTATTATGTTTAATAACCATTTTTTCCTAACCAAATGTATAAAAAAAACACAAATTAGAAAATGTATAAATAAACCTCCCAATGTCACTCTAACTCAATTAGAATGAGAATTGCAATGTTATTAGTCACACTATGAGGGCAGGAAATCACCCTACCTCTAAACCTCTGCCTGACATAAATACAGTGAAACATAAGTACTGTTTCAGGACCACAAAAATTCTCTCCATAAACCAATGTCCCAACGATCCTGAATAATAGATTTCATACCTGAACCACCATGTATTTAAAAAGTATTCCATTGATGTTTTTTGTAGAATCATGTTTAATGTTTCTCCAACAAACTACCTTAGTCTACATTAGCTGGCTCCTTGTCCCTATTTGCTCCAATTCAATTTCAATATAATGCACAAAAGAATCATAAAACACATAACATTTTCTATAGGCAATTATCAATCATGATTTATTCATGATTTAATATGAATCAGAACACAAAAGGCACTTTTGGAGACAACCCTCTACCTTGTCAATGATTTTGCACCTAAGAAAGGGGGATGTATCCAGGGGTGAGTGCTCCCAGCCCAGAGATACCTTTTAAGGGCTGCCCATGGCTGCCAACCCTATAAAAGCCCCCACGTAGCATCTGGCTAACAAGGGGGATATCTCAGGCCCTCTTAGCAAATCTGCAGGCCCCTGTAAGTGCGAACCAGTGTGACCAGATGGGCAGTAAGTGACACCCAAATCTGCCTCCCATAAAAATAAAGTAAGCACCACGCTGAACGTCTCAAAGAAAAAGGGAGGTACAGAATGCAACCAGGGATTACTCCCAAAGGAACTAAGATTTAGCAGACAGCAATGAGATTGGGAGTACTGTAACATATACCTACAAGGGGAACTCCCACCAAATATGATTTGAGCAAATGGACACACTTTAGTCTTGCTCAGTGCCCGTGCCTACATTAACCCTACCATTAACCTACATCCATAGATACATTTCTTCCATCCACTTTCAGAAGTGCTGATTGTGTTGGTGCATCTACTGCTGGGTAGATATGAGGAAAAATCGAGTCACCTCGGCATGCACTCCTGGGCCCCTCCAATCCAACAAAAGTGCTGCAGACAGGCAGAAAATAGGACCAGAGGCTGCAAAAAAACTGCAAAGATATGCCAGAGAGCATGAAGAAGATGTGGAGTGCCACAGCAACAGGTGAGAGAGTAACCAGGCTGCTCAGTACATGTCTCCCCACCATCTTTCCCACAATGTACACCTGAAGATGACTTATGCACCTGATTTCTAAAAAACGCACAGTTACCATCAGTAAGATTGATGACCTGAAATCAGACCTAACACTATTGGAGCATGATGTGCAAAATATCAGGGAGCGCACAGCCGAGGCGGAGGGATGCATTGGTGCACTGGAAGACTCCACAGCACATATGCCTGAAAATATACAGTCCATGTCATGCAAGATCCAAGCACTTGAATCAAAATCAGATGACCTGGAAAACAGGTTATGCAGGAATAACATCAGGGCAGGTGAATGTACACACCTAAACTTTAATATCCTACAAGCCCCAGTTACAAGAGGGGGACTGGCCCTAACCCCCCATTTGTACAATACTTCCATTATACTGGAAGCACATATTATGGGATCCTTGGAAGCCCTGGCCAATCTCCTGTACAGAAGACCCTTAGCAGTATGGATCACTACCACCCCCAATGCTAACATTGATCAACGCATTCCAAAAAGCACTTAAGCAGGCACAGGGGCGTGAAAAAGTGTGGTCAAAATGGGAACCCTTATGGGGGAATAGATCCTTCCCGCATCTCTACTCCCTCCCTGATATTGCTGTAAGGTCCTAAATGATATTGTACTTGATGGGGACATAAAACAGTTTCAAGTACTTAAAGAAACCCACCAAGTACCTCAAAGCGTGTTCTTCAGATATCTTCAGTTGGCACATGCTTTCCAAACACAATTCCCTATTAGGCAAATAGAGATAACAGACACCACCCTGGAGAAATACTTGCGTAGATAAGTCCTAACTAAACCACTATCCCACTCTTACACTATTCTGGGGCAAACAAACCCAGACCAACTTTCCAAAGATCTAGGGAAATGGAAAAGAGATATCCCTAATTTAACGGAAGAGCTGTGGGTGGAAGCCCTAAAACAGATATCCGATTTAACTATAGCTGTCAAAGACAGATACATCTAAATGAAAATGTTAAACCGGGTATATCTCACCCCATACAGGATGTCTAAAATATTTCTCCAGGCACCTGATACTTGTGTAAGATGTGAAGCGGACATGTATTTTGGCACTGCCCACTAATACAGGGCTTCTGGAGGGATTTTGTAGTGAGTTCACAGTTAGTGATGGGCGAATTTATTCGCCAGGGCCGAATTCACGGCGAATTCCCGCGATTCGCCGCTAGCGAATAAATTTGCGAATCACCAGCGAAATTTTGCTTGGCGAAAATTCGCCGAAAAAACGAGTCGCGTGACGTTTTTTGACGCGACGCGATGAAAACGACGCGACGCAATTTGACGCGACGCAATTTGACACGACGCGCGTCAAAAGCGTCCCTCGACTCGTTTCGCAAATTTTTCGCCGAAGCGAATCTCGGGAGATTCGCCCATCACTATTCACAGTCCATGCATCTGGCAAACCAAAAGTGAGAATGGGTAGTGTTTGCATTACAATTTACAACCAGAATAAAAAAACAATAACAATGAGATTTCTGTGTAGTTATTTCACCCGAATAACATACTTACATTTATTTTAACTACAGTATACTGAAGAAATCTAAAAACGTACCTGCTTTCTGAAAAAGATGATATCTGCTGGCAATCAATAACCACAGGTGATAATTTGCCAGGGAGATCCAAATTTTCTTTCACATCCCACAAACGAGAAATAGTCCTTATGCCGATTACATTGACTCCTTCAGTCACTTTTGCCCTATTAAACAAAGAAAACACAATTGTTTTTTAAATGAGTAATATATGCAATGCAAGGTATACTTGTCTTGCTGTCCCTGTATTCTTCCATGGGAATAAACATTTCAAAAACAAATATAAACATAAAAATGCTAGATATTGTATAAAGCGGAAACACCTTCAGCATTCAAAAAAAATATTTAAATTAAATATTTTTTTGAAACAACCTAGCTAAAGATGTAGGAACTTTGTAAATAGGCAGGTATATATATTTTTTGTATATTCTGTTTTTATTGAAAAGGTCTGTAAACATAGTATTACATCAACATGAGCAGCATCAGTGAGTTTCTATTGCAAACAGATATGAGAGTCAATTGGTATACACTGTGGTCATTTCCAAGAGTAGTTAGCGTACAGAAGCATAGGTAATTCTCTGTTAAGGCTAATACACAATCTATAGGTGTTACAGTACTTATGTGCATAAACCTTATTTAAAGCTCTATCTTTCTGTATCATCTGTTCCTGGCTCGTGTTCTTGAGAGCCTCTATATCTACTGGATGCAAATATCTTGTTGAAGAACCGGAAATATAGCCCTTATTTAATATATAATCAAGTGTTGAGTTTTGATGTACCCAGTGGTTACAGAAGATCATGAAAATCAAAAAGGAACATAAGAAATAAGAGAAATAAATGAAACAAAGGATAAAATCAAATATAGTTGCCCAGCCGTGCTGATGTCCACGTATTGGTATCTGCTGTATCCCTAAGCATGTTTACATCATATTTTAATTTACATATTCACAAAGTGAGCTCCTAGTCCCTGCTTAATGTTTTATATTGGTTGGACTCCATAAATATGACCCAGGGTGACCAAGTCCTTATATATACATCTTGCGTCTTATGCATATAACTAATTATCTCTTCCATTCTCCTAATATTTCCCATCTCTTCGAACCATTCCTGTATTGTAGGGGGAGATATTGATTTTCATTGGTGAGGGATAACGGTTCTGGCAGCGCTTAAACAAATACCTGTTAAAGACCTTTTGTATTTTAATACCTTCCCCGGCAACATGGATAAGATACCTATCAGGGGGGTTATTGGCAGGTCTAGCCCTGTTACAATGTTGATTGCTTTAAACACAAGGCAGGTACATTTTGAGTAAAAGTTAGATATTTGAAAGGAACTGTTGAAAAATTAAGCTGGGTATATAACTGTGCAATACAACATTTTTTCAATACAGTTATTTAACTCAAAATGTAATCTATAAATGCTGGAGTAAAAAGGTGTATAATGTAATAGCCGGAACACTACTTTCTCATTTGCAGCTCTCTAACTTGTTACCAGTCAGTAACCAATCAGTGACTTGAAAAAGGGGAATATGGGACAAAACTGCTCCTTTAGTTTGCATCTTAATCTGACCTGCATGCTAAGGATAAAAAGCAAACTAACTATTAACAATTATGTCCCATGTGGTGCCCTTTCAAGTCAGTGATTGGTTATTGACTGGTAACAAGTTAAAGAGTTGCAAAAGAGTAAGTAGTATTCTGGCTAATGCTTTAGACATTTGTTCACTCCAACCTTTATAAGTTCAAAAAGGAACTGCCCTCCCAGGTCTGAATCATGAAAGAAATGTTTACTGCAGTGAGTCTTGTTTCAATAAATATTCTTTTCATGATTAAGACACAGTCCTGCACCCTAAAAACAGCCAGTAGCACAACATTGCCTGCATGCTAAACATTATATTGCATATTTCAAGTGCATGTCAATAGACTATATCCCAACAACTCAGAGGGGGGGAGATGTGGACCGCCTATTGCTCCAAAGAGAAGCATTTTGGACTTATGAACTAGACAGTGTGGCACCTACCTGCAATTCAGTAGCTTTTTACCTATAATATGATATAGTATGAATTACTTGTGAGTCTCATTAGGAGCATAATTGCTATGAAATATTTTGATGGGGGCCACCGTTACACCTGGTGGCCATATATGGGTCATAACGTTACAATAATCATAGATAATTAGCATTTATGGGGATCCTTCTTTCATGTTTTTATAATATTTAATTTTACACACATTCACAAAATAATTTTTTTAACAACAGAGAGATCATTTTGTAAGATATTTATTGTATATGCTCTGGAACCTTATCACTGAAAGCATACAATGCACTGTTCACTTTAAAATGTAAATTAATGAATGAGTCACTTCCTGTGTTAATTCATGAGGGGTGTTGGGAAGCCGAGGATGAGGAGAGTATAACAGTGCTTTATTAACAGGCTCATACAGGCCTTACACAACAACAGTAACTTCTTACTTTCACTTTCAAGCTGTACAGAAAGTCCTTTGTATGCACAGTACAAGTCCTGTGCACAGTGACACCCACAGGTCATTTGTATAAACACCACAATAATATAGCAAAGTGGTTTCAGTGATCAACCAAAAGTAGACAAAAGATTACCAGTGTTGAACTTAAGGAATTACTACTTTGCAGCATAAATTTTATCAGAATACCTCAAATACAAAAGCCTACATTAAGGATTTAACAGAACATTTTTTTATATAAAAAATTTAGCAACATAGTCTTAAGAAATCCATACTTATCTGCAGCTGTCAAATTCAATCTCCGTGAGCACATCCTTAGCATGAACTTCTTAAACAATACTTTATTTGTACAGTTTGGTATAGTTACATGATAACAATGATTTAGGCAAACCCCCTCCCCAGAGAAATACTTTTTCAGCAGGGAGAATTATTGGAATAATTTAGATATAAAGATTGCCTGGTAAAAAAGTGAAAGGAGGAATTAAACCTGCTAAAAAGGGACTGTCCTCTGTTGCACTTCTGCATGTTTCATGTTTTATTTCCTTTAAACAAGAGCAGTTTATGCAGATTCATTGCCTGACAATGTAACATTATTGCAGTAATTAATTTTGTTCACAGCAGGAACCCAGTCCATTTATCTCTGGCAAATTGGCTTGAGCATTGGCACTTTCTGCTTTTCTATTCCAACTATATGCTTCCCAAGAAAAAAGTAAAGGGAAGAAATACACATACAAACTTGATATTTCCTACATATCCAAACATGAATCCACTAACATTGACCATTAGTGATGGGTGAATTTATTCGCCAAAGGCGAATTCGCAGCGAATTCCCACGATTCGCCGCTGGCGAATAAATTTGCGAAACGCCAGCGAAAATTAGCCAAAAAAAATTAGCCGAAAAAAAATGAGTCGCGCATCGATTTCGACGTGATGAAAACGACGTGCGCGTGTCAAAAACGCGTTCCTTTTTGCAAATTTTTTCGGCAATTCGCGAATTTTGCTGGAAATTCGCAAATTTCGGTGAAGCAAAACGGGGGAGATTCGCCCATCACTATTGACCATCATGATTTCCTTGACAGACAGTTCTGTCTAACTGTGTATTAAGATATGAAAGGGAAGTCACAATATCGGATACTCTGTCATGGCAATAAAATGTAGAGGAGATAAAGCTTTTAAGATATTTTTTAGGAAAGTAAAGCACAATGTGCCTTGAGTCAGCGCTAATGGGAATCTTAATTACCCAACATTTGCTTTAACACAAACTGGCTCCTGTTCAGAAGCATTAATATTTTATGGATTTAACTTTGAAGGAACAGAGAACACTTTTAATCCTAATGTTGTATGTATGTGTTGTATAAATATTTACTAAATTTGGAACCACATAACCATCTGCATTAGAGTTCACTCGTTTTCATTTGGAATTTATTAGAATTATTATATTATGTTCACAATAAGATAACCAACAGTATAAGGGTTAATGAGTCAATTTAAAGGAACAGTAACACCAAAGAATTAAAGTATTTAAAGTAATAAATATGTAATATAATGTTGTGCTGAACTGGTATAACTGGGGGTTTGCTTCAGAAACATTTTTATAGTTTATATAAACAAGTTGCTGTGTAGCCATGGGGGCAGCCATTCAAAGCTGAAAAATGAGAAAAGGCACTGTATACACAGGAGATAAAAGATAAGCTCTGTAAAATACAATGGAATTCTTCTGCACTTATTGTTATCTACTGTGTATCCTGTGCTTGAATGGATGCCCAATGGCTGCACAACAGCTTGTTTAATTAAACTATAATAATGTTTCTGAAGCAAACACATCAGTTTATGAGTGCAGGGTAACACTACATTATATTGCCATTCCTTTAAAACACTTAAATTTTTTGGTGTTATTGTTCCTTTAAACCGTTACATTTATGTAGACATTCAAGATAACTTACCATCTCCAACCACATTGTTCCATTTAAACATATAATTGGCCAACTTTAAAACTGATATGACATATTTTCTTATGGTGTTCTATGCTGCTCCAAGTTAGCAGGCAGCAGCATTAAAAGGTCAAACTCTAATGCCAACTCCAATCCTCTCTGCACTGCATAGTAAAGTCAAGAAAACACCACCATCCACTGCTAGTTATTGGGAAGAGTTTGAAATAAGAAACAACACCCAAAGATGAAATCCCACACAGATTAAAATGTAACTACTGCCTTAAGAAGTACAGTATAAGAATGCATTTAATACTGTTACTTTACTGTTATCTGGCATTCCTTTAGAAATTGCCTCAAGAGAGTCAGGTCAGTCCTAATGGCACCCTGTATATGTTTTTACTAAAAAAAACTTGTCCTAAAAATTAGCAGAGCCCATGACTGCTAAGTCCAGGGCATGATGCAATGTAACTGTGTCATGGTTAATTTAAATGGTATGTGGGTCATTTAAACAGCACAAAGTAATAACAAAAAACCCAAGTTCTGAATTTATAAAAGTGTTTCATTTTAGACCAAAGAAAGTTTAATTAACAGCTGTGATCCAATTAGACACCTATTTATAATGCTGTGGAAAAACTTCTAATGCCCATTTCTATTGTTGTTTTTAAACAGAGCTTTGAAAGAAGAATTATTCTGCCAGGGTCCTTTGCTTGGTGATGCAGTGCCACCATGTACCAAGCTGATTAAGGTGATAGGTGTCCCAAAAAAATAAAACTGATTCTGTTAAAACATTATTTAATACCTAATACCCATTTCAGTGAAATTTTAGGGAGATATACATTTTGGGAATGGAAATTATCACTTATTGGCCCACAAAAATAACAATGAACAAAGCAGTATCATGAGTTAAAACAAGAAGTACATTATTGAATGGCATCTCATTGATAATCAAAGCACTACACAACCTTGAGACCATTAATGGAAAACATAAATTTAAGAGTTGAAAGACACTATAAACTCAGGAATAAGGTAAATGGTGTTGGGGGATACCATGTGATCTTTCTAGGATATCACAGCATATTCTTACAGCACGAAGAAAGCAATTTGAATATGGTATTATTGGTTCTGTGTTCAAAAATATCCAGCAGTCCACAGCATTCAGACCTTGTTCTGAAATGTGAATTCTACTTTCCACTATCTATGTTAGGTCAAGAAATAAAAATTGCAATGTTCAATTAATTTTTAAGAATTCTACTGTTTAAGCTTGAAAAATAAAATATCTTGAATGTAAATGAAAAAACACCTCCCACTGACTTGGCTTTAGTTTTCAGCTGTAGAATTTTTGAGATTTTTTTTCTTTCCAATTGATACATTTCGAAATTTGAGTATGGAAACCTTGAATTTAAAAAAATTATATTGTGTTTTTTCTGCAATATTTTCTTGGATAAATTTTTTTATAAATATTGTAATAAATAGGCCCCTTAGAGAGTTGTTGCAGAAAATTCAGATGCACACCTTTCGTTTGCAGTCAGTGTTCAATGGTGATTTATTGTGGCCAAAATATACATCATAAAGGCAACGCTTCGGACCCCTCCGGGCCCTTTCTCAAGCCTAAAGGGCTTAGAGAGTTGTTATGAAAATATGGTAATATATGGTTACAAGAAACACACTTAAAAATCGTAAAACTGTTTTTGCATAATGAATATAATACATAATAATATATAATACAATTTTCTACCTGGCAAGAGCAAAACATGGAAAAGCTTCAAACAAATCTTCAGAGGCATTATCTTGAGTCCCAAATCACCAAAGATTTCTTGGAAAGCAGCAAGGATGGCTTCGGCATTATGGACGAGAATGGTCATCTCATGCCCACAGGTGAAAAGCTCAGGCAAGAGCCTTACCAATAAGCAAAGCTGTTACATAGGCAACCTTCAACTTAGGGAACTGATAAGGATTCGGTTCAAATTAAACTTGAGAAGGGCTTCCAGAACATTTTACAGGGCTGGACCAGTAGCTTAGGAGAGATACATTTTAGTTCATGCTATCATAGTCTCTGAGACAGGAGACTTCTTAGGAGATTGCACCCTTTCATAAGCAGCTTTATCAATGCCCTTTTGGTGCCATAAAACTTTCTACTGCGGACCAACAGACAGAGCTTGAACACAAGTTTGATCCAAACTGCAGTAGATACAAAGCTTAAACAGAATTATGGTCCATTGATCCTTCAATATACTGTATATAGATTTTCAAAGTTGTTGTGTTAGATTTCTTCTCAGCCAATGCACTTTTTGAATGGCTAATCTGAGGAGCAGAAGTTTTGGGTAGGAGTATCAAAACTCTAAGCTTAAATAGGCTTGGCATCAAGGGTCAATGACTATAAAAATGCAGTGCAATTTCGAATGCAATTTGCCTTTTACCCAAAATGCTGCATTTCCCACAACAATACCAGAGTAATTGCAGAAACAAAGGGGAGACATTGAATCAAAGTCTTGCAGTTGCACATTTGCATGAATCAACCAAAATTGTATGTATGTATATTTTTATTTGTATAGCCCCCCTTAAGGGAAAAGCAATGTACAGCAGAACAACACATGAATATGGGGCCACTGCAATAGTAAATACAAATAAGTACATAATGGCAAAAGTACTCAAAAAGTACAAACTGAAACTGTGTCCACTGTGGGAAACCTGAATCTTCAGCCATTTTCAAGGTTGCAGAGGCTACAGGGTTCCCCAGCTTCAGTAAACACACTTGCACACAATTCATCTGAACATACTTGTAAGGTACAATAGGGCACCAATATTAAATGCAGTCAACATAAAATAAACAAATAACCAAAAAATGGGAGGGCACAAAATACATATAGTAATTAAGCTGCAGACAAGTAAAATGATCCTCCTGAATCCTCCACTTGTAACTTGTAAAAGTTATTATAAAAACACATGCAGATGATTACTGTAATACCTCCCTTGCAATATAGTGAAATAGGAGAACTGCACAAGAGAAGATATTAACAAAACTTTTCCCTGAATATTACTATAACTGTGAATTATTCTGTTTAAATCAATGTTGCTTTACTTTTAATTATGTCTTTAAATCATTAAAAAAGCCCTTGCATGGAAAGTTTTATATTTGCATGGCTGATTCCAGTTAATCATACACTGATAAATTTACCTTTATTTGTATTTATAGGTATTGATTACCTGTTATGCACGCAAGATTGATGTAAATAAGACTATAAATTATGCAAAGCAATACAATATTATTATGCTTGTTTAGACAAAGTCAATTTTTGCAGGTAAGATTTATTGGTACATGTGCATAAACCTTACATATTTTCTTTTTCCATTGGTGATTTTCAAAACTTTTAGTTTTTAGCTATTCTTTCCTTCTTTATATTTTGCTTGCTTAGGTTGATCTTCAGATATACTCTACTCATCCTTGGCTACCAAAACATAACACTAAGGGGGTTATTTATCAAAGTCCGCATTTATCTCAATATTTTCTGCTACAAACTCTGATCAAATCCGCTCTGGTTTTTATCTCTGATTTATTGTTACATTTTTTACATTTTTAAATTTGCTTTGCAGGAAAAAATCAAATTTTCATGATTTTTTTGTAATTTTCACCAAAAAAATTCTAATACTTTGGGGTGTTGCACAAAACCCAGTGCACATCAAAAAATCATTGGGATGTCTCCCATTGACTTATATGCAACCTTGTCACATCTAAGATACCAGATTTTCAGATTTGGACTTTTCCATCATCTGGGTTTAATAAATTCCAAAAAAATTGTGGTTATTTACTAAACTCTGAATGCAAAAATCACAAACAATTTGTGATTTTATTTTAAAAAATCGAACTTTAAAATAATTACTAATTTTTCAGAAATTATTAAACCCAGAGGATGGGAAAGTTCTGAAAAAGTCGGGAAAATGTATTAATAAATAAGTGTTAAAAACCAGAGCAGATTTGAAAATATTGAGGCAAATTCGAACTTTGAAAAATAACCCCCTTGGTATTTGGTGTTACAGAGGAGTCATAGTCAGAGATACTATAAACCGAGGAGTTTATGAACCCACTCTGCAGCCCTGGTTTCCTCATGTGTCTGCATGACAAACATCCCTGTCTGACATCCCTGTCTGACTTCAGCAAACAGTTCAACTTAAACTTTTTGCTGGTAAAAAAATATTTTGCATGCGAAAGTTCATAGGTATGTTATAGATAGACGTGCCTATTTTTTTTAAACATTGGCAGGCTATTAAATCCATTTGTTTTGTTTACTTTTATTACAGGCCAGATTTCAATAAATGTATTATTAAGTGAAATAAAGTCTATATAATTATACCACCTTTTATTACCAATTGCTGGCTTTTTCCCATGGTCTAGCCTCCTAAGTCCTGGAGGTCTAGAGACATGACTTACTGTGTGTGTTCCTGCTTTGTCCTTATTCTATCTGCTGATTAATTGACTTGCTATTGTCTGCCTCCAGCCCTGATTTCTTGCCTGCCTAACAGACGTGTTATTATTTGCTACCAGCCCTAACCACAGCCTAGTTACCATGTTTCTTCTTCATGTTTCTGCCAAGCTTACAAAGCACATTGGCTACTACCAGCCAATTCTATATATGTGGGCTATTCCCAAGAATAGGGATGAGAGAAATATTTTGCAGACTCCAAAAGAAAACTCCCATATACTCTAAAGGATAGTAAAAAAATGTTGTGTGATTTTTCCTTTGTTGTACAAAAAATACCCATTGACTTTTGGTGAATTTATTTGCTGTTTAACAAATTGTTGGTGAAGTTAAAAGAGTCAGATTTTCCCATCACTACCCAAGATAAATTTATGTTCCCCAGTTTACTGGGTAACTTGACCTATAACACACCTTCTACCTCTCTCTTCCTGATAACACTACTATGTTAATTTTAAGCATTCTGAAGACATTCTGGATACCAAGCAAGAGCTTCATGTTATAGCGAACATATGATAATGACCTATAGAATTTAAATGACTGACATCTCACTAGTCTCTTGCAGTATATGTATACAAAGAATATTCCCTCCCTTTTCTTTTTCCTAAACAGTGATCCTCTGTCTGCTGCATGCAAAGAATATCTCCACCCTATTCTTTTTTCTAAACAATGATCCTCTGTCTGCTCTCTTTGTATTTTTTATAAGTTTAATAACGTGGTCAGGAAATGGTTTACAATTGAGGACAGCTTTCCCCTGTGACATTAAAGCAGTGCATTCTGGTTATACTGTATTTATCTACTATTTATAAACAGATATATTTAATGGATGTTTAATAGAAGTCTGCTGAGTTATGAAAATACAATTAGCTATGGATCTATTCGTTTTTAAACCCTTTCAGGTGACATCAAATGCAGTCACTTTATTTTAACAGTTTTTTTAACTTGGCATAAAATATTTTGCATAAAAAAGTTGCCATCAATGACAGGAAAATATGCAAAATGGAAAAATCCAGCTAGAATGCCTTCATTGGCTCTTCTTTAGTATTTATGATGTCTGCACTCACACCCTCTTTTTAATGTATATATTTTTAAAAAAGCACTATGCTAAAAAAACATTTTGACAAGTTGATGGTTAAATATGTTGTGACTCTCAACTTTACCTCTGAAAATAACTCAGACTTCATTATATGGTACTTCCTATTACACTATTCATACACCAGTGAAGTGTTTACAAAATTCCCCCATTAAATGCATTACACAACCAAAGAGTGTATGTACAGTAGTTTAATAATAAACTTTTTTTATATATATTCTTTATTTCAAAAGATCCAAAATTATCATAGCAATGCATATAAGTACAAGGGAATGCAACATGTTAACACATAGATAAACCATGTATGAAACAGTTTTAGCGTAGTTAAGTGCAAATTCCAATGTGAACATATATCCATTAGTACAAATAAGCTCTTGTAACATGTCAAGAGTCAGCTCAAGAAACATAATAAACAAATAATAAGAAAAACCTAAGGAAATGAATAGAGTAAAAGGAGAGATAGAAAGGAAGAGTAAGAGTCAGATAGGTCACTTGGTCACTCACCCGTTTGGCCACATAATTCCAGCAATATAGGCATCAGCAAAAAAAAAAAGAAACAAAATATAACAGTCTAGTAAATTCTGGTAAGCTCCTAGTCCATTATAGGCTATTTCCATTAGTTTTGTTCCAGGTAGAGTATCCAAGAGGACCAAGTACCTATAAAGGCATCTTGTTTCATATGGTAATAACTAAGTAACTCCTCCATCCTCATAGTATTACCCATTTCCCCGATCCATTCAGCAATAGTTGGGGGAGCTACAGATCTCCAGTGGCGAGGGATTACAGATCTAGCTGCTCCTAAGCAAAAACCAATTAGCGATCTTTTGTACTTCGCAACAGAACCTGGTAGTATTGATAACAAACCTATAGCCGGAGTTGGCTGCCAGTCCACTCCGGATATTTTACCTATTATTTGAAATATTGAGGTCCAGAACGGCTGCAAGTTAGTGCAGGACCACCATATATGCGTGTGAGATCTGACCTCTTTATTGCATCTCCAACACTGGTTTGAGACAGTAGGGTAAATTGTATGTAGAATATCTGGACATTTGTACCACCTAGATAGAATTTTATAATTAGTTTCTTGAGTTTTGCATGCAATGGAAAATTTATGTGTCAATAAAAAACTATTTTCCCATTGTTGTCTCGTAAATGTTGTCTGCAATTCTTTTTCCCATTTCACCGTGTATTTAGGTAACACAATATCCGATCTGAGATCTGGTAGGTTGTATAATATTGAGATTGCATGTCGCACAGGTTGTTCTTGAGAACACAACACCTCAAAGGCTGAAGGTGATAAATTGCAAGGCCAGGTGTTTATCAACTTCTTTACCCAGTGTTGAAGCTGTGTATATTTTAGACGCAAAAGGAAAGTATCATCCTCCATAGGGCATAAGATCGGTAGTGGTATCAATTGCTGATTTTTTAACACTTGTGAACAGTAAAAACTCTCATTATATCTCCTTCCCAAGAAGAGGCCTCGGGTCATACCTGGAGGAAAATCAGGGTTTCGTATTATTGGGGATAGAGGGCCATTACGTGTCATTAGAGATGGTGATATTTTAAGCGATTGGTCGGCTTGCATGAGAGTATCTTTGCATATCTTGGGGAGTGAACATACATCAGGTCGCAATGAAGGTCTCAGCCACCATAAGGCCTGTATCGGTCTATCTAATAATGATTGTTCAATCTGGATCCATTGTTTAACCCCATGGTGGTGGAACCAATCCAGTATTCTATTAAGTACTGCTGCCCTTAAATATTTTCTCATACAAGGAAGGCTTAAGCCTCTGCGTGATTTATGTCTTTCAAGAATATTTTTACTTATCCTGGGTTTTTTACTACCCCATACAAATTCCCTAAATGCTGTTTGTAATTTATCAAAAAAACACTTAGGGGGTTGGATGGGTATGGTTTGGAAATAATGAAGAATTTTTGGAAGTACATTCATTTTTATAGTGTTTATACGCCCAAACCAGGAGATGTGGAGGGGACTCCACTTTATGAGGTCTTTTTTGATTTGGGTTAGAAGGGGTTCATGGTTAAGTTGATAGAGCTTATCTAAATTTGCAGGGATATTGACACCTAGGTATTTTATCGATGTCGCCCCCCATCGGAATGGGTAGTTGGACTGCAGCACATCTTGTATATTGGCTGGTAAGGAGATATTTAATGCTTCAGACTTATCCATATTAATTTTAAAGTTACTAAAGTCCCCATATCTTTCAAATTCAGACATTAATACTGGGATAGATACAATTGGATTTGAAATAAAAGTCAACAGGTCGTCTGCGTACAAGGCCAATTTATATGTGTTCCCTTTTATATTGATTCCAGTTATGTCTGGGTTATTTCTAATTGCCACAGCCAGATGTTCCATGACTAAAGCATATAACAATGGGGACAGGGGGCAACCCTGTCACGTGCCATTATGTATCTTCACTGGGTCTGATAGAGTTCCATTTACCCTGATTCTAGCTTGAGGGGTCGAATAAAGCACCATAATTCATTGTCTAGCCTTAGGCCCTAGTCCGATTTGGGACAGAGTTTCTTGCAAGAAGGACCAATTGACTCTGTCAAATGCTTTCTCAGCATCGGTTGACATAGCCAATATAGGGGTCTTCTGTCGCTGTGCGATATCCATGATTGTAATAACTTTCAGAGTATTATCTTTAGCTTCACGGCCCTGTACAAAGCCGACCTGATCTGAATGCACTAGAAATGGGAGGTGAATCTGAAGTCGCTCAGCAAGTATCTTGGCATAGAGCTTAGTATCAACATTTAAAAGTGATATAGGTCTGTAACTTGAACAGGTCAAAGGGTCTTTCCCGGGTTTATGGATCAAGGATAAATGGGCATCCAGCATGGTCATGGGGGTTTTAAGCGTAGAATCAAAATTATTGAATGCAGAAAGCAAGAGATCTGAGATATCATCTTGCACCGCTTTATAGAACAAAGCGGTGAACCCATCAGGGCCCGGGGCTTTCCCCGGTTTAATCTGTTTCATAGATTGTAGTAATTCTGTCATAGTTATCGGGTCCTCTAAGGCATTAACATCCTCTTGCTTAAGACAGGGAAGTGCAGTTTGTTGAACATACTCCTTCATTTTAGCCAAGAATTGTTATCAGTATGTTGCAAAGGGTTCTGCATGTTATACAAATCTGTATAATATTTTTGTAATACAGCAGAGATTTCTTGCGTTTTATATACCACTTTTTCAGTTTGGTTTTTATAGCCGAAATGAAGGAGGTGCCCAATTTCTGTTTAAGAGCCCGTGCTAAAGCTTTCCCGGGTTTGTTACCATGCTCATAGAAATAGCTCCTGCATTTCTGCAGACCATAAATCGATTTCTTATTCAATTCAGTTTTTAATAGTTCTCTAGTGCTAAGAAGTTCCTGTTGGACCTTTTCAGATAAAGAGGTTTTGTGCAGCAATTCCAATTTTGTTATTTTGTCGCATAAATCTGATATACGTTTTGACCTTGCTCTTTTCATTCTAGCCCCGTGTTTTATAAAGATGCCCCTAAGTACTGCTTTTAGCGCTTCCCATTTTGTCACCGGGTGAGTTGTATCAGTTATATGTGTATCTCTAAAATGGGCAATTTCAGTCTTTATTTCATTTACACAGTCTGTGTCTCTGAGCAAGGATTCATTTAACCTCCATGACCAAGCTTTACGCTCCAATGAGGGGATGGTAATAGTAAGAAATATGGGTGCATGATCTGATAGCAACTGAATTCCTATACCGCAGTCCACCACCCAGTCCAGAGCAAAGTGCGGCACAAACAAATAGTCAATCCTGCTGTACATCTGATGTACTTGTGAAAAATAGGAGTAGTCCCTCTCATTGGGATGACAAATCCGCCAGGTATCCATCAACCGGTTTGAATAAAGTTGGGATTTTATATTTCTAATTGTGCTAAAGGGTACAAATGATTTCCCAGTCGATGTGTCTAACTTAGGGTCTAAGGAGATGTTAAAGTCACCTCCCATGACCAAGACCCCCTCAGAGAAGTCGGGTCAATACTTTTTCCATAAATTTATGTTGACTATGATTTGGTGCATATCCATTAATCAGCGTCAGAATCTGACCTGAAATATTTATTTTAATACAGATATACCGTCCCCTGGGATCTATAATTGAATCCAACAGTGAGAAATTAAGATTTTTATGAAAGGCAATTGCCACTCCTTTACTTTTAGTTTCAGGGTTATCACTGAAGAACCAAGTTTGGTAAAATCTATTTTTAAATTGTGGTCTATGACCCGACTTGAAGTGAGTTTCTTGTAGCATTGTTATCATAACTTTTTGTTTATGTAAACTTGTCAATATTTGTGACCTTTTTGTTGGGGAGTTGAAGTCACGGACATTATAGGAGCAAATCTTAAAATCAGACATGATTAGCTGGACATGTTTTCATGTAGGCAGAGCAGTGACCAAGTGACTGAAAGAAAAGAATAGGCATTAACATCAAAAACAATGTTTTCCCAATACATTTTAACTGTTTAGAAAATTGAACTAGACCATCAGTAAAAATGCAAATAACATAGGCAAATTTTTCATAGTAAGACTCAGATGGTTCAAATACCCTATGTGGGGGAGTAGGGTATAATATGGACTGCGCCATGAAATTGGTGGTATAGACGTAACCTCAGCCTAGTCTGGCTAGTGCAACAGAGTTATCTATATATGAAACTATGGAAATAATGAGTGTTTATGGACCTGTGTATATTTAACTGCCCATTTTACTTGAGGGGATATTGAGTCCATTCAACTGATATGTAAAGTCACATAGTATTTTCAGGTAGTTACCACTCTCTTCTTTGTCGGAGTACTCGGGCCACTTCGCGGTGTATGTTCTCTGACCGGGCGGTTCTTCGTATTAGTGGGATTGCTTCGTTGATCAGCGGGAGACATGAGCCATTCCCAGGAGTGCCAATTCGGAACCGTGACTTGCGGAAGGCCTAAGTGTTCCAGAAAAGTGTGGACGTCCCGGGGAGCTCTGATGGTAATCGGTTTTCCATTTCTCAGAACTGACAAAGCAAAAGGGAATCCCCATTTATAGTGTATGTCATGTTCTTTAAGAAGATCCAATACAGGTGTTAGGGCTCTTCTCTGGGGTAAGGTATTCCTAGAAAGATCTTGAAACAGTCTCACTTTGGTATTGGCAAAGTCAATCTCATTCTTGTTTCTGGCTTTCATCATGATGGTTTCTTTCACCTTATAGAAGTGGACTCTGCAAATAACATCGCGAGGAGTGTTGGATGATAGGTCTTTCGGTCTCAATTCTCTGTGGACTCGGTCCAGTATAATATGTTTCTCAGGTTGTTTGCCCAGGAGCGAATTAAATAGGGCAATTATTGCCGTGGAAAGTTCTTGTTGGCCTATCGACTCAGGAAGGCCCTTGATTCTAATATTGTTTTGTCTAGATCTGTTTTCTTGATCATCCAAGAGAGTTTTCAGGTGGCAAAAACGGGTCTCGTATTGAGTGATCGTCACATCCATTTGAGCAATATGTTCTGAGTTGTTTAGCACTGACGTCTCTAATTGAGAGTATTTTTCCCCAATGTCGTTCAGTTTACTATGTAAGGCCACTATCTCTGTCTTCAATGCAGATTCAGTATCATGAACTAGTGTCTCTATGTCTCTCCTAGATGGTAAAGAGAGAATATGTGCCCTTAATTCTAAGTCCATCTGGTTGGCGGTGATATCATTGTTAGTGCCTGATATGCGTTGTTCTGATCCGCCATTTTGAGATGGGCGTTGTAGCGCAGGTTGTTGTGGCCTGGGAATCCCCAACTCAAAGGATTTTTCGGGTATAGAAACCAAAATGTCCCTTTTATCCGATGTGAATATATCGGGAACCCTTACATGAGGTGGGGTTAAAGATATTTGCCAGTCCTCTCCACTTTCCCATTGCGGTGAGGCCTCTGCGTGTGTGGTAGGTATGGGGACTCTGTTATGTAAGGGCATCGAAATATTTGGTTTTACCGTGCAGTCCGGACTCGTCTCAGGGTCCTCTGGTGAGTTAGGCAGGTCGTTTTGCATCTGCGAGAGAGTCAAAGATGGCACCTTGTCGGGAGAGGCCTCGCGGACATCTGAACAGGATGCGGATCGTCTTTGAAAGAATCTCGTCATACGAGTCTTCTGGGCGATCTCCATGTCGTCGGGACTCTTCTGACTTCTTTTATTCTTGCCCATAGCAAAAAGTGGGTCCAAAAACAAGCTCAAAGCTGACTCTGTGCACGGAGCTCAAACACCTAGCAACTGCTCAAGGCCATAGCTAAACCACGACCCCTAATAATAAACTTTAAATGTAATTACATTGTACAAAACTCCATTGTGTCACATTTCCAGTGATAGACCAATGCACTTATGAGTACTCCTAAACCAAATTGTTCTACATCATCCATTATCTTAACTTCACAGTTCCACTAGAGAGCTAATCCGTTGTTGTGGTGCCAAGAAAATTCTAATAACTCACCTAGGGAGTAAGCAGCAAATCAGATTCATGCCAAGTAAGCTTTGCAGATAATCAATTATTTTGTTTCCCTGCTACCGAATTATGAATATATTTGAACTATTATAGATTTCTTTGTAGGGCAAAGATCAAATTCTCTGGGAATGTTTGAGAGTTCTCTGTTCATCTGAAAGTTAATCATGTAGTTTACATATTCCTATAACAATTGCTGCTTCATTTTATTTTCTTTACTCCCTGACCTTGTTTTTTTATCACGTATATACAGTATAAGCAAAATATTTTGTTTGGTGTGAGACACAGTTTTAGCATATATTGAATGATGTGGTTTTTATTCAGGTAAATAACTCAAGTGAGTTTAGACAACTGAGTGCCAGACTTTAAAGAAGTCTTTAGAGGCCCAGTCATGGATCCTGTTGCCTTGAGGCAAGTTGAGGAATTCACCATCAGCCAACAGCAGCCCCCAAATTTTCAGGTGTGACAAAAAGCCATTCCTGGTAACTTAGCCAAATTCCTGCATATTAAAGGGGAACTTTCACGAAAATGAATGTAATATAATATACAATCACTTAAAAATTCTGTACTGTTTCTGAAATAATTAAGTTTATCTCAGCTGTTTCTCTTCTTGCAGGAGTTGGGTGTCAAGTAATCATTGACAGTTAGATCAAATACATCTTTTAGGGGGGGCCTTTTGCTTAGAAGATGTATTAGAGCTCACTCTATTAAAATCACCAAACATCGTGTGTCTCTACATACAGGATTTGTGTAAAAGGCAGTTATTTTAATATATTTTGTTTGTACGGGAATCAGTTATTTCAGTAATCTCTAATGCATCTGTTAGGAAAGAAAGTCCATTATATATTGGATCTAACTGTCAATGTTTAACACCCAACTGCTGCAAGAAGAAAGAATGAAGAGAAACAGATGCTGAGAGAGGGATAGTGAACAAAAACTTGATTATTTCAGAATCAAAGAATATTTAATTGATTTTATTTACAAAGTTCAATATTTCAGTATGCTGAAGTTTATATAAAATTAAAATTTTCCTGCTAGTTCCCCATTAAATCAGAATGTTGGCTCTTCTAGTGCAGAGAGCGCAATTTCACTCTCTGAACTGGCTATGCAGGCCCCCCTGGACTCGCTACTGCATAAAAAAGGTAAGTGCTGGTGAGCAAGGGGGGGCTCATAACAGCATAAGGATCATCTTAGTGGTGGTAAAGACAAAATCCATTCCAACTGTGGGCCCTTTAGTAGTTCTTGAACCACAGCGTGCAGATGTCTAGACAGTCTGTGGCTGCTTGTGGAACCACTGAGGAGATGTATATTAACAGCAACTAAAGGGCTACATGTTGTAGAGAACTGAAACTTAATGTTACTGTTGACATTTTGTGTCTCATACCACATGTGGGGCCCATATTGAACCTCTTAAAGATAGGTTTGTATACATTCCAGGGAGAGACACTACAATGCTAGTGACCTAGGGCAAACAGAGGATGTATTTACTTGCCCCCTCACCAAAAATAGAGAGAGAGTATTGCACACACATGTCATTTTGCATTATTTATGTTTTGGTCTTCAATAAGAATAAAGATCAAAGCAATATACACATACAGCAATAGTTGAATCACATTGGTATAAAGTTTATGATCACTACAGATAACATTATTTTTATGGAGAAGTAAAACATTTTTAAAACTTAATATATACAGTATTTTTGAATTTAGAAGAACTTTGATATGCAATTAGTTATAATCTTCTTGTGCCAGATGTTCAGGTTCTCCCCAAAGAAATCATGCATCCTGTTCAATATCATTACAATTTTTATATGGGCCAGTTATAAGCTTCATTTACAAACAAGATTTTTATTTCTCATCCTAAACTGACTTGTTGTTAAATAAGCTAAATTGTGTAATATGTATGCTTCCTAATCAACTAAATGCTTATTAAACAATTCTCCTAAATTACTGATAATATTTTATCATCTAAAAGTTTCTTCTTTATTCTTTTCACTGCCAGGCACATCATAATATTGTTCCTTATAGGCCACAAATATGTTAAAGTATGCCTATTATGTTTGGCATTCATTAAATATTCTAATGGCATAACCACACCTGAACCAGCACAAAAATATCCATATGAACTTGCCAGACATAAGTCTCAGGTGATCAAATGAACAACCAAGAAACTTACTGACAGACACTAGAGTATTAGGACCAATATCGACATGAAGACACTTGAATACCACAGGCAATTTAGAACCTGCACTGTCTAGGATACAGATCAGTACTACATCTGGACGAGGCCCTGTAGATTAAACTTTTCAAATATATTGAGGCCTTTTTGCACTGCCTCAATAATATTCACCACATCCATCTAAAATCTGTTAAGACAAGTTTCTGTCAATCTACATTAAAGGCACTGTGTGTATTGTATAAGCCTGTGTCAATATAAGACTGTGACTTAGCTGTACCTTTGTCCTTCATTTTGAGTATTTTATTATTTTATCAAAAGATTTTCCTGTGGCTGACTTTGCTATGTTTTTATTTTAATGCAATTTTGTTTTTCCACCTGTCTCTTGAAAATCTCTTTAATTGATTGTTCAGCTCTAGAGCTTGGTCCTGCCCCAATCCTTTCATTGAACTTCCTCATTAAGGCTGAGTGAATATCTTCATAGTGTTTGGTTATGGAAATGATGTCCATAGATTCCAATGAGCTTAATAAAATTGTTGTGTAACAAATTTGTTGCCCATACTGTGGACATCAATGCATTTTGTAGAACTTTCACCCTTTTTTATTAATCCCTGCGAAGCAAAATGGGTCAGATTCACCCTCACTATTACTCATTTCTAAAGTCCTATATACCTGACCTCTCCTGGACCTATTTATACTGTTTTTCCTGCTGCTGATCTTGCCCTTGTTGCTTGTCTTTCCCGAAAGTAAAGTTTTGCTACTTGTGTACAGTAGCTCATCTAGCAAATACAAGTGACCGGACAGTATCTGGGTGAAAAGGATTTATTGCAGCAGACTGCGAGTAGGATACACATAACGCGTTTCGGGAATGACTCCCTTAATCATAGCCTCATAGGTAAAGGTTTTTTGCCTACAGTAGCTCATCCCTCCCTAGATTATTGTGCATGTGTTGAACTTTCTACCACCTGTCTTCACCACTGGTCTGAATCACTATTTACTGTTAAACTTAACATACCATCCTCTCTCATTTAACAGAGCTACCCACTTTATCATGCTGACAAATTCTTGTAACACATTATAAAACATTTTCTCTCAAGCTTATTGTGAGGTTTACAAAAGTGCAGTGATAAAAAAAGCATGCATGGCATTTTACAGTATAGTGATAATTAAAAAAGATAGGATCTCCTCTTTCATTAAGTAGGGCCTTGGTTCACAGAAGCACACATAGTAACTTTACATTAACTTGACAATGGAAATAAAGTGTCTGTCTTATTCTTATGGTATCATTTTTTTTTGATTCTAGATAAGTTTTGTTGTTTTACTTTACCAGCAAAGTTTACTGTAGTGGTCAAGTGGCCTGAGGGGACGCCCGCCGGGTGGTTCCTCTCCCTTTGGTGCTGGTTTCCTCTATGGCGCGCGGAGCGCACTTCCTGGTTTTATGTCCGGGCGGGTTGACATCATTGCACCATTTAAAGGTATTTAACGGGGCTTTGAATGAAAACTCATTGCCCGTTGTTAGGTCTAACTTGTTTAGTTCCTGGGTACTTATTCTACATGAATCCTATTTGTTATCCTGGCATTGACCCTTGCCTGCCTGCTTGAGTACTCTGAAGCCAACCTTCCCCTTGTTGTGTTTGCTGTGCAGCCTTTTAGTATTCTGTATGTGATACCCAGGCTCTGGAAACAGGAGGCATATCAGCAGCAAACTTTTGCATGTTTATTCAGCAATGAACATATAGCTTAACACACCAAACATCACGGTGCAACTCTGCTGTACTAGAGAGTGAGAGAGAGATAGCAGAACAGGCACTGGAGAGAAACTGCTGCAGGTGCAGCACAGCGCCCTCTATATTACTCCAGTGGTAAAGTCACAGACAAATACACTACAACCATTGCCTGTCTGACTATTCTAAACTATCTAATCCTGATCCTTGCCTATCTGACTATCCTGTGAACTCTGCCAGCACCAGCCCAGCCTGTCTGACTATCCTTGAACTCTGCCTGTACTGACTCGGCCTGCCTGACTACGCTTTTCCGGTTGATCCTTCTGAGTTGTGTTTTCTTCTATCCAATACCCTTGGTAATCGATCGTGCTCCTTTGCCTGTCCAGAACCATAGCTTGGCTCCTCTGTTATTAAGACCTGGCAGCATCTGAGTAGCTGAGGGCTCCTCCCAAAGCCAAAGGTAGCCGCTACAGGTAGAAGCAGAGCTGAGACCAGGGAGGCCAGCACCTGTTATGGATTTAGGGTGCCAATTGTGACATGTACAATGTGTTAAGTGTGGATCTGACCTTCTCTTCCTCAACTGCTATATTTATGAAAATGTAAAAGTAAATACTGGCATCTGTTGTGTTTAATGCTGCAAAGTCAAAAGTAATATTTAGAAAAATACATTTCTAAAAATACTTACTCCTCCAAAGAAAAAGTTGTCATGTTAGAAATCTGTTCCACTGAACTATCTAGATGCATTATATTATAACAAATAATTGGAAATGCTATTTTTTTTTACTTTAAATAATTTATTGATTTTATCAGAAGATGAAAAATTTGAATCAAAACAGAAATGAACAATATTAATACATGAACTGTACAAAAGTAAGACATAGAATTTGAACAATGGCAGCTTATTCTCCTATAACTCAAAAATGTCAAAATTGCCTGTCAGGCATTAGGAACACCTTCCCTGTGGTTTTCAGAAGGACAAATAAACTAGTGTCAACTGGGGTAAAATGTTCACATTTTATACAATTTTGCTGCTGATTCCAGTCACTATAATTAATTAGCACAGATATGCAATTATGAGTGCAAGTTGCCATTTCCCCCCCCAAAATGCAGAATTATTTTACAGAATTCTAGTGTAATTGCAGTCACAAGGGGGCAGGGTCTGACTGGGTCCACAGGTGCTGCTGTCTCAGGGTCCCCCGAGCCCCAACCCTGCAGCAAATCCCCCTCCAGACCCAGCCACCTTCGGCATGAACGCCCGACAGCCCACCCCCCTCCACGCACGCTTGCAGCTGGGCATGCAAGTACCTAGTTTTGAAGTCACAAAAATATGAAGTTGTGATGGGTGGATAGAGAAATTTGTTAGACCACAAATGCACCTTAAGTAGTATATGACCCCTAACATATTTTGTATCAAAGAAAGTGCAGTGAAATATCTAGAAAAATAGACCAGGTTAAATTTGAATTGAATTCCTTAGGGCAGGCAATAATTCTTAAAGTGGTCATACATAAAGAGAACCTCTCATTAGGCGAGAGTTTGCCAAATGAGCGGATTTCTCCCTGATATGCCCACATTGAGGTGGGCGATATTGGGCTGACCTGAATGTAGGCCCTAGGGCCCAACGATCACATTGCAATGAGTAGAATATGGCCAGTCAGATTGAGGACCACATCAACAAACCAATGCCTTCCTTGATCCTAAGTGATTTTTAAACCTGCCCGATTGACATATGGCTGACTTTGGGCCAGATATTAATCAGGGAAGCCCATCAGAGGACCCCATACACTGCCCAGTAAGATGTCAACTTAATCTGTCGCCAGATTATATCTGCTTGTGACTGGGGACCTATAGCCACAAAACATTAAAGTAAATGAGAGTCCAATAACCCTAATGCTGTTAAAAGTAAAATCTCATAATTCAATCCACAGTCAAGCTAAAGTTGTGCAATAAAGATGAAGCACTCATCTCTACCAACTGTACCTATATCATGTCCTAAACGTCCACTGCCCTACTCTGCTGGTAATCTGGTCTGGCCAGCTAAACTGTTGTTAACATCATAAACACATACTTATAATTTCTGTGAGACTATTCTGCATAACAATTTTCTAACCAAATCTTATAACTGATGTTTAATAAGTCAAACAAAGAAAACCCTGTTATATAAGGCAACACTGAATTTAAAATATCTCCAGGCCACCATATCTGGTATTATGGGAAGAGCCATTCACTTGCATTCAACAGCCACAATCTTCAATGCTGGTGTCCTCCCCAGTGGCATTGACCTTCTCAAGTATCTCTTACTTACTTATGAGCCTTATGCCATGGAAAGACCATTGATGCAATCAAATGCATTAAAGGGGTGGTTCACCTTCAAGTTAACTTTTAGTATATTGTAGAAGGGCCAATTCTAAGACACTTTTCAATTGGTCTTCATTATTTATTTTTCATAGTTTTTTTTAATGATTTGCAATTTTCTTCTGTTTCTTTGCAGCTTTCAAATGGGGGTCACTGACACCATCTAAAAACAAATGCTCTGTAAGGCTACAAATGTATTGTTATTGCCACTTTTTATTACTTATAATTCTATTCAGTCCCTCTCATATTCATATTCCAGTCTCTTATTCAAATCAATGCAGAGTTGCTAGGGTAATTTGTACCCTAGAAACCAAATTTCTGACACTGCAAAATAGAGAGCTGCTGAATAAAAAGCTAAATAACTATAAAACTACAAACAATAAAAAATCTAAACCAATTGCAAATTGTCTCAGAATATCACTCTCTACATTATACTAAAAGTTAACTCAAAGGTGAACAACCCCTTTAAAACTAGCTGGAGAAAATTTCTTAATTATTGGCTTTGAGGAAAGGTATCCAAATATGATTAAATGGCTACAGAAAAGTAAGCTTAATTTAATATTTATAATTAATCCATATTTAATCATTAGAAGAGCTCTCAATTGTATCATTTGGCTTGCTTTGTTTCTCATTTCAGCTTTCAATGCTATTTATTATTAAAGAGTTTCTATTAAACACCGCTGGCCTAGAAAATGAATTTGATATTATTTCTTGATTTAAGGATAATCTACTTTAAAAAAACATTTTACCAAAAAATAATCAACATTTTTAATGCTCTTAGAACACACCAAGAGCTAGGCAAACCCATATGATTCTTGGCAGAATTAGTTAGTATTGTTTTATTATTTTCTTGCTTGTAGTCAATAAAGTAGATTTATAGGTTCAATACTAATCTCCTTTACACCAGATGATCATATGCAAGTATAATTGCTGGAGGCAGGCTATTTGGAATGAATATTCTACATGGCAATGTTTTGTTCAATGCATTTAGAAGCAAATTAAAAAAAAAAAAAAAA
>CM044432.1:142955346-142973671 GCA_024363595.1 Xenopus borealis | reverse complement strand
CTTATTATGCCAGTAAACCTTTCCCCAAGTGCAATACTTCTCTTTGGAAATGGTACCTGCTCCCATGTAGCAGACACACACACACACACACAAAATCTGTCCTAAAACAGGAGCCAATCAGTTTAAGTTCAGCCAACATTCTCCACTTAATGATTTACTTACTTTGATGCTCAAAATGGCAAGAAAACTGGGTTTAAAAGACAGCCCCAGGCCAAAATTTCCTTCATAAACAGCTAGATAGTGCCTGCCTGGCCCTTATGCTGCTTACAATGTGAGCAGGTGGTATGCCACCCCTAAAATCTTGGCACCCTTGGTGCAGGCCTCTGTGGCCTTGCCAAAAACTCAGGTTTCGGCAGGGCCTGCAGTGCTGACTCTCTCCACAGTAGAACCTGTTGGAGTTCCAGGTCTCACCCTGAGGCCTACTTCAGCAGGGGTGCCTTTCTCTCTGCTGTTCTTTGGGAGTGGCAGCAGGGGATATACCTACATTATGCAAATTATGGTTTGGATTCGGTTCAGGATACAGATTAAGGTGAATCTCCAAAAAATTGATTTGATGGCTTCCTAGTAATACATTATGATTTTCTTTACATGGCAGCTTCAGAAAAAGTGCAATTTGTAACAGAATTTAGTAATCATCCCTGTAGCATCAGCTTCTATGACTTGTCCCTATTTTCTGCTTGATGATTTGCAATGAACCTGAGTTTAACCTCTCAGCTGCTTCCCAGAGCCAACTGAGCATGTGCAGGGTCGAACTGGGAGGCCCTGGACAGCGGTGCTGGACAGCAGTGCTGGTGGCCCCACAATCTGACCCCCTTTTTTTTTTTAGGGCCAGGAGATAGGGAGAGGGGTGTCTGACCCTGAGCACGTGTGTGTCACTGACATTCCTAACAAAATGCTAAATCAGGAACTATTGTGATATCTTTGAAGGCCTTGATCATTACTGCTAAGAGGATTGCTGAACCTTTAGGCAGTTGCAATAAGTTCAGTATATAAAATACGTAATTTCTAGCCATATCTGATTTTAGATTTTAGATTTACTTTAAAGTAGTACTAGTTGTTCTTGTTAAGTCGTTGCTAAGATGCAGAACTGTAATAACAAATTTCCTCTTGTCGCTGCCATTTGTCATCATACTATATCTACATCTCATATTAAGTGGATATTGTGTCACTTACCTAAATGTTGCCCCTCAATTGACAAGAAGGGGCCGCCAACTTCCCTACTCTTAGCAAATGCCAGAATGAAACATGGGGAATGAGAAATCAGGTAATGCTGTCATAGCTAATGGACTGGTAAACACATGGTGTGGGTTCTCTAGTGCACGAAAAAACAATTGCAAAAAATGTTATATTCTCTCTTCAAACAGTAGGTTACATTGATAATAAATGTATGCATTTCTTCACACTGTTGATAATTATTTTCTGACTCCAAGCCAGACAGTACCTAAATGATTCTAAGATTGCTAGATGAGATTTGCATGGCAGGAAGCCAGGTTTTAATTTTAACAATCAAGCTTATAACATACTCTTCAAAGATTAAATCATTGAGTCCCAGGAGTGTGCTAGATAACTGTGCCTGGCTTTTAGTCCATGAACAGGCAAAGCCATAGTAGAAGTCCAACAGGGAAACAGCTTGTTTCCATTACTTTCTGTTAAATATCGATTGCTTGGGATGAGAAAGAGAGTGCTCAAGCAATCGCTCACAAAACCTTTGGCTTTTAAACTGTAATCGCTGTTACAGAACAGTGCAGTGCATCAACAGAAGCTTCTATACATCCATGTTTGCTCCTGCACTTGTGTGATAAGCATCATCTATGCTCGTCCTTTAAAAGATTTTTACTTTGTAGGTGAAGGGTGTTTAACCTTTGAGAGCAGAGCTCACTCATTATGACAAAACTGGGATAAAGGCTTTTAAAGGTTCAGCCTAATGCGACAAACTCAGCAGCTACTGCATCTGATTGACAGGCAAGAAAAAAAAATGCAAGCTCATTCATGCTCAATATAGAATTAAAGTAAGTGTCTGTAAAATGATTTTTGCTTGATCTTTCAGCATATCCTAAAGAAACATTTTCAACATATTTTAGTGTATTCTGCAACTTTCATTACTGGAGCATGGCAGGGATCTTTCTTCTGGTATGTAATCATTGTATGAAAGTCTCAAACACTGAAAATAATAGACCCATGTAGCCCCACAAACAAGTGTCATTTGAAATATGCAGTAAACATCTTTCTAAAACCTGGATTTTCAGGTTGTTCCCCTTTACGTTAACTTTTAGTATGTTATTGAATGGCTAATTCTAAGCAACTTTTCAATCAGCCTTCATTATTTAAGTGTTAGAGTTTTTAATTATTTTCTCCAGCTTTCAAATGGGAGTCACTGACCTCATCAAAAAACCAGTGCTCTGTAAGGCTACAACATTATCGTAACTTCCTCTATTTATTACTCATATACTGTCCCCTAATTATATTCCAGTCTGTTATTCAAATAAAGGTATGGTTGCTAGTGTAATATGGACCCCAGCAACCAGATGGCTGCTGAAGAACTGTTGAATAAAAAAGCTAAATAATTCAAAAACCAAAAATAGTAAAAAATTAAAACCAATTTAAAAATTTTAAATATCTCAGAATATCACTCTCTACGTCATACTAAAAATGCATTTAAAGTGAACAACACCTTTAAGTCTACTGAAAAAATAATTGAATTTATGCCCATGACTCACTTCAGGATCAGAGTAGCCAAATACTGTGCATCTGTGTTTGTTAAGATATGTTGGTCTGTAGGGTATGGGATCATTATCCAACACCTGTTATCCAGAAAGCTTCAAATTATGGGATGACTGTTTCCCATAGACTCAATTTTATCCAGATAATCTAATTTTTTTTTTTTAATTATTTCCTTTTTCTCTATAATAATAAAACAGTACCTTACACTTGATCCAAACTAAGATATAATTATTGGAAGCAAAGCCAGTCTCATTTAATGCTTACATTATTTTCTAGTAGACTTGAAATTACATAAATATCCATCATCCAAAAACCCCTAGGTCCTGACCATTCAGGATAACAGGTCCCAACCATATTTTATGGTTCCAAAGTCAATGAGAACTCATGTCCAATACATGTCTGTTATATATATATATATACAGTATATATATATACAGATGCAGTCACTTGGATTTGTAAGTTAAATGCGTCGTGACTCAGGGCTAATTGAAGAAACAGTGTTATCCAAAGTCATCGTAACTCATTTAATGCATTTAACCTTTTCATTAGCATACCAAAGCACCATTGTTTTCAATGGTGAACTCTTTAATTGTATGGGATGCTGTGACACAATATTCTGTGCTAAGTGGGATAATGGGATAGATGACTTAAGTCACAACGCATTTAACACACAATCCAAAGTGACTGCATCTGTATATGGTGTTAGGAAGAATTTTTCATTTTCTCCAATATTAAATAACTCTGGGCATATTTGTCTGTTGATTTTATTTCATTTCTCTGCAATTTTGTAGATCTAGCAGTATACTAAATGGCGGGGGGGGCTGAACTTGATGGAACTCTGTGTGCTACTGCTATCTGATTAGTATGCTTGCATGATAGTAAATTGCATGGAGGAATGACATGCTAATAGGTTACCTTGAGCAGTCATATGTGTGAAAATCCACAGGCAGCATAAGACCATTCTCAACACCTTCTGCATGAGTGAATCTAGACTGACTTTTGGGAAATGTGTGAATATAATATACACATCTATATACATACCATATTTTATGTTTGTAAATTATGTATGGCTTAAAACATATGTGTTTTTATAATTGACATTTATAAACCTCAAATGGCACAAACAAGCAAACATATATGTCAGCTATTTTGACAAATAAATTAATATTTATTCAGACAAGCAATCATTCAACCTTGATATGATGAAAAGCATTGTAATGCATGAACACTCTATACTAATGCTTTATCTCATAAGATGTTGCAGTATATTGCTGTTAATATTAACTGCACTGACTTATCTACAACCCCATAATAGTACAATATGCAATTAACAGGGACAGGAAAAGGCTGTTGCTTTTTTTGTATACTCAAGCAAACTATGAAATGCCGTAATTATATATGTTTCAATATTGTCAAAACTAAGAAGAGGAATCAATTATTAGTTCCCAGCATGTTACCTACGCTGAAAAATGTTACTGCCAAGGCATTTCTTTAATCATGACCATAGGGTGGCGCAACTACGTTGGCAGATATTAGAAAAAGTGTTACCTAAACAAGGGCAGGATCTAAAAAGGCTCTTACATCAAAGGGGATGCTATTGGATAGGGAGTTTACAGTCCAGACAGCCGAAGGGCTTGATTAACCAATTTTTTTTATCATTAAACATAAGGGGGGTCATTTATTAAGTTCGCGCAGAGCATAATTGTTCGCAAATGGTAGTTTTGCCCATGCTTTTTCCTGAACGCTACAATATTGCACTACTGTGTCCATTTATCCGGTTTTTGCGAATTCGTATTGTGAATGAATTTTCGCAAACAACTCGCAAACAAGACGGGTCTTTGCGTGAGTACAGGCACTTTGCAAGGTTGTTTTGCGCAAAAATAGCGTTAAAAGTAACTTAATTCGCAATTTGCAAAACAGTTTTGAAAATATTTTCTCCGCCACCAAAGTTGTGGTGCAGAGTGTTCACAATTTGTGATTTTTGCCATATTTAAAAAGCTCCTATAAACATTCGCAATGTGAAAAACTAATCTGAATACCTATCCTGAAAATTATGACAAGGATAGGTATTGATGGCCCTCTTTTTCATCATTGTGCAGGGTAAGATTTGTTAAATATATAATCTGTCCTACAATAGTATAATTCTTCCTACAATAGTTATTGGCATTTAAAATATACTAATTAATGCAATGGAATTCATTCTGAACCAATTTGATTTCAAAGCTAGCCTGTTAGACTTGGGTACCCTTACAATTGAGCACCCTAAGAAAATTGTTAAGAAATACTGTTGTATGTTATATATTGACAATGCTTCCTCAAGTTTTCCTTCATATAAGTTCATTTTATTACTGTCCGATATCATTCCCTCTCATAAAATACTCTATGAAGGGCTCACTTTATGTCCTTTCTTTTCTTCAGCCTGGCTTTCACATTATGAGGGTTCTTTAAGTTTCTAATTTTATGATGTCACAGCTTGAGATGTCTGAGATACCCTTCATTTATTAATTTTAAAAACTCCATAGAACATAGGTAATACGTATGCTATTCATTCTTTTTTTATGCAGGGCTACTTGTCTTATGCAGAACAGTACACCTAATTATTCAGGAACATTGTGCCCTGCCCTGTACAGCTTAGTCTTCCGAATTGAAAGTATTTTATTCTTACAAAGAAAAGGATAAAAGGGATGACAAATTACTGCACACTGCTATCACTTTCAGTGTATCGGGCAATGTACTAAAACAATGTACAGGTATGGGACCTGTTATCCAGAATGCTCTGAACCTGGGGTTTTCTGGATAACAGAACTTGCCGTAATTTGGATCTTCATACCTTAAGCAGGGGAATAACTACCAGGGGAGCAGGGGGTGCAATTTCACCAGGGCCTGCTCCCTCTCTGGGCCCACTGGAGGGTCTAGGAGATCTCCAATGTGCAATTCATAGGGGGAGAGCCTGATAGGGGGGCCCGGTGCCAATCCTGCACCAGGGCCCAACAGTGAGTAGTTACGCCACTGACCTTAAGTCTACTAGAAAATCATGTAAACATTACATTTTTTTGCTTCCAAAAAGGATTCATTCCATTTTGCAAATTTTTGTCGAAGCGGGTCAGATTCACCCATCACTAACTGTCACACTATGGTAGCTATCAAAGTAAAACTCCCAAAATTGGTTGCCCTTTTATTAGCCACCTGTGGGATCACCTGACTATAGCTGGAAGGTCCAAAGTACCCTAGTAACCATGCCTTGATTTGAGTCTAGACTATAATTAGGGGAGAGTTTATAAAGTATATTTGGTTTATTTAATGCTTACATGATTTTCTAGTCATGACAAGGTATAAACGGAAAAAGCCGTTTTCCAGAAAACCCCAGGTCACAAGCAATGTGGATAACATGTGTCATTTTTAAAATGCAGCTGCAAAGGCCCTTTTAGGATACAAGTAAACTTAACCTATGCTCGGATCTATCTGGTGCAAGGATATTTTGGGAGGTCTGTGTAAGTGACAGTATTACATATGGATAAATGGACTATAAGAAAGAGAAAGCATATTAAGAGATGGAGTGACAGGAGTAGTGTAATGTCTATGCATGATTAAACTGTGTTGATTGAGTCCCCAACATCTACCTGTTAAGAAATTGTATTCACTGCTACTTGTCATGTGGATGATAAGAATTCACAGTCGTATGGTAGTGGCTAGAGGTATGCAGCTCAGCAGCTCCTGTGTATACATGGACCTTATGTGCTGATATTCAGGACATTGTGGAAAGCTGCCAGTACATTTATGCCATACAGCTATATTTACCTGAGACCACTTGCTAACTAAAAACAGATTTAAGACTAAAAGGGGAAAGGTTTTTGCACATGGAGCATTTTTTCAGACATCTAGCAAGCTGTGATAATTTCAAAAACTGTAAATTTTCTGTTCTCTGTATCTAGATGTTAATATTATCACAATCCAAAGCTGTGGTAGACTGCTCTTGATAAAAGCTTCATCTGACACATTCATTATTATACTGCTATAATGGATTTAAGGAGAAAAAAAAACATTTCAAAACAACAAATGTCTTATTTGTTACTTTTTGTAATATTAGACCCAGGCAGTTCAGATGTCAGTGTTATCATCAAATTCAACCACAGTCAGAAAACCTTTAGATCTTCAATCAAATTCACAATCATTTATTATTTTGGACAGTAGCAAAAGCCAAAGAATTACAACCAAATTAAACATGGAAATATTAAGTCAATTACATTACATTAAAACCGTGTCCTTATCTTGAAGACAGTCATTTATTCATAAAGGATCCACCTACATTCATTCAGCGACGCCAAATCCTACTCATTCTGTCTCAATTAAATTTTGATAGAAAGAGATATATAAACTACTGCTGGACTAACGTACAAGGAAAGCCTTTGATTAGTGCCAGATATCAGAAATGATATTGCTGGAGTGTAATTGCTTTGTATTATTACAAGATTTGTCTCCTCTCCTGCCTTTATAGGGCTAGATTTTATTAGGTGAGATACATGCTACAGGCAGTCACATTTTTATTTCACTGGAATGCTACACTGATCATAAAAATGAGAATTTGCTTTTTCCTGCAATGCGACTTTCCCAGACATATCAAATGATAACCTTATTAACTTGAAGTAAAAATATACCCTATAAAAGGTGAAGTAAAGTCATTCACAAATGTAACCCTTTACCTCCAGTTAACAAGTCCCCAACCCCATTGCATTGCATCAGTCACAGGTTTTCCAATATAGCTGGAATGTAGCCGTTGAATATCCAGGTCTGAAGAGCTATATAGCAATATTGGCAGCTTTGTTCTTTGGCCACATCATTTCTGCTTCCATTCTTGTTTTCTGTGATTGGAGATGAGGGGCGAGCGATGGGTTCACAGTTTGTGTCTGCTTACCAATCACTGGTAACAGAATTGAATGGAAATAGAAGTGAAGCATGCAAAGATGTCACTTGCTGAACAGCTCTGTAGTTTTAGGGAACAGGGGAAAATGTGATTGTTCTAGTTGGAGAGGAGCTCTTGCAGATTAATGGGAACTCTTTCAAGGGGTCTTTAATTTTCATCTATCTATCATCTATCTATTGTATCTCTCTATCTACTGTATCTTTCCATCCATCCATCTAGTCCCAAAGGAGGACCATTCACACAAAACTATATAATCTACTTGGGTGTATATATCTACTGTATCTATCGAATGTATCTAACCATCCATCCATCTAGTCCCAAAGGAGGACCACTCACACAAAACTATACAATCTACCTGAGTACTGGTAAAAATAGTGTAACAGTTCTTAGAAGTACAGCACTCAGGTCTTGTGAAAACCATAAATACAGTTTGTAACTTAGATAAAGAAACTTTATTTTGATTGCACAAGACCTTTTGTGTGCTGTACTTCATGGGCCTGTATATATATATATATATATATATATATATAGTGCTACTGTATTAGCCCAGTATTTTTTCACTTCAATATGCTAAAACTAAATCAGAAAATAATTTTTACTGTTATTTAGTATTATTTTAGTGTTTTATCTGTTGTATGCTGATTTTTGCTGGAAGAAAAGAGTCACATCAAAAATATTAATGTACGGAGATTATGAGCCCCAGAAATCAGCTATACACATCTAACCAACTCAGATACATTATCAGGCCCAAGGATAGTTTGAAATAAAGGTGGGGTTTAAACTGGGGGATGGACTTGGATATATTTAGGTTGCAGGGAGAGTTAGCATTTTGCTATTTTAGACTAAGCAGCATAAAGCAAGATGTCCACATTCCCTATTGATTGGGTAGAGATCTGAGTTTTGTTGTTTTGCTAGCTGTATATATGTGTCCTTAAGAAGGTTAAGGGTTCATGACGTATTAGTTATTCTCAAGTGATGGAAGCTTAGTCCAATAGTATAAGGTAGTTATACTACTAAAGTCATTTGGTAGTTGTCACATTGTGAGCAGATCCTTGTCAGCCTGCCAAAAGGAATATCTGCTCTGGTATGTCAGAGTACATAAAGTGAGATGGTTTTGGTCCCAAGACTGGTAAGCATCAGTATGGAAGGACAACTTGAAAATATGCAAGGTAAAGTAGTGGTGGGTCACAGCTAATTAGGAGATTGACAGCTAGAGTGACAGGGCAGACTGATAGGGGCTTGGAAGGCAGTTTAAAATGACATATTCTTCTTAAGGCATTGTTTATAGTAATTTGTTTCCTTTAATTGTACTAATGATGTTATTATTATATGTATCTTCACATTTGCACTGCTGTAACTGTAACATATCATTCCACTATGCTCTTGCCATGCATTTATAGTGGTTAGTTAGGCAAGTGAGCATGGGGTGATGCCTGTGTCATGTACATCTTCAATTATGCAAACAGAATAAGTCGAAATTACCAATTTTTTTGCTGCGGTTGAAACACTTTTCACAGGCCTTTAAACAACATTATGTATGATTAGCACAAAATAGTCAGTGGAAACTGATTCTGCCAAAGAAAATACAGATATCACTTATTCATTCCACATTATAACTATATGCTTCCTGTTTTGCCGGCCACATGGAGTGGGGGAATGATTGAATGTTTTTATTTTCATGGGGAAAGTAACTCTGACTATTTCATTTTGGCTGTGTGCAAAAATTTGGACTTTACTCTTTCCTTCTAGTGATGGAAAGCTCATAGAATACTATAGATAATTTGGGAATTATAATTTGTTCAAGATGTAAGTATTTTGTCCACTTAATTGTTCATCTGCCTTGTAAGATCAATAAGCTATTGTACTCTAAGAGCTACAATCAATTCTATAAGAAAACTTTTCAAGTTTAACAATACACCGCACGTTTAAATTCATGGCAGTTTAACCAAGAAAGATGCATCTTAGTCCTAACATTAAACAACTTTTCTGCCATAGATTGTTACTTGAAATCCATTGGTGTATTTGATTTTTTTTTTCACAGTACACCCTTCATTCAAATGGGAAAATAGCTTAGAATCTGCATGTAACCATTTCAGTTTTTTTTCGTATTAAATAGAAATACCAGCTACATTCAGATCAACAGTAGTTCAACCACAGATGACATTGCTCATGTAAATAGGGAGAAAAGAAAGATATTGGCTGGAACATAAGGACAGAAATTCTTCTGTAGGATATGGAGGGTCAGTTTAGAGCTAACATTTGATTGGCTTTACATTGATACTAATTTGATAAATGTTATAGGCATGTGTCATGTTTTAATCTTACTTTTTTTATAGACTTTGTTTGCGAGTGTATCAAAGACCCAACAGAATGGAGACACTGTTTAACTTGGTTGTCCAGCCTATTTGGTCTTTGCAGGACATCATGGCTGCAGAAGCCATGAGTGATGGGAATCCACAGTCCACCACTATAATAAGAAGGGCAGTGGGAGGAAAGGGATTGTTTAAAAAGCTTCTTCAGGTAGGACTTTAAAAGGAATTCTGAAAATATATATGAGCTGCTCTAGTATCCCTCTAAACATACACATGTACACATTCCTTTAAAGTAATTATGTCAATTCATTCATCCCTGTAGAGTCCACGGTTTGATTCCTTTTAAAACTGTTCCTTATAAAATTGTTTCTGATAAAAAAGCAAGGATATATTAAAAGAGAGAGAGAGAGACACAAAGACGAAAAAAAAAACCTTTACAGTAGAACCCCAAGCATCTTAACCAGACAAAGATCTATCACTTGGTAAAACTTGAAGGGAGGTCTTTAAATTGATAGTTACTCACCACATAAGGGAAGAGACCCAGGTGCACTGCCCTGAACTCTCAGCATGGGCAGTGGACAAACCGAAAATTCTTTGTGGCAGGCACTCAAATAAAGGCAATCTTCCAACAGGCAGTTGAATAACGTGTAACAATTTATTGTATCCACAGCCTTATTCATTTCATGTTACAAACGTACTATTTTTCCCCATAATTAGCTGAACCAAATTTGTAATTCGATAAGCATTCGACCATCGAATGCTTATCGAATTGTTTTAGGCTATAATTTTGCTCGCAATATGATTTCTCGATGAATTCGTACGATCGGATTACGATAGTTCGATTTCACGAAAAAAATCGTGAAATTTCCTTCGAGAGTCTGAAAAATTTGTATGATTCGAACGATCGAACGCTCCGATCATACGAATGGTATTAGAGCAGGACTTAGCCTCAGAAGCCTATGGGGATCTTCCCATAGGCTTCTATTACAATTTGGTAGGTTCAATCTGGCAAAGTAGGCAGTCGAATAACTTTTAAATTTTGATCCCTTCGATCATCAAATTATTGAATGATCGAATATCCGATCATTCGATCTATTCGATGATCGAAGAGGCCAAATTTGCATATCCGATTTCACGAAAAATTTGTACGATCAGTATTTGATCGAATTCGATCGAACTTCGAACATTTCACGTGAATTTCGTAAATCGGCCCCTTAGTCATTATCTATCACTGACATGATCCACCTGTAAAGTATACTGCTATTATATCACAGAGGAAAGGTACACTATAGGCATTTTATTTATGAAGAGAAACGTACTTTAATTTACTTGGAATTTCAAGCCTAATACAGTCATCAAAGGATAGTTGTTCTTACTACTTATCTATACCTGTGATCCCCCTTCATTGTTCACAGTTGTAACACCTCTATTGTTCACACCCCCAAAGCCATGTGCTGTTCACACCTGAGACCCAGACTGAAACTGCCCCCATTGTTCACCTGTTCACATCTTATTCAAAATGCTAATGGGCCACCAGCACTGTGTCACTGTAGAACATCTAAGAGTCTCCTGCTCTGTTCTACCTTCCCTATGCTCCCTTTGTGTGCCATAATCTGCTTGCCCAGTGCTGTTTGTGTGTGTCATACTCTGCTTGCCCAGTGCTGCTTGTGTGGATCATACTCTGCTTGCCCAGTGCTTCTTGTGTGGGTCATACTCTGCTTGGATAATGGTTCCACTCGCACACCCTGGCCTTAAGGAAATATCACCTGGTGCACAGTGAAGGGGAAAACACATTTTTTGGTGTGCTACTACCATTAATGTGGACATGATCTTAAAAGTTCTTGTGGTAACGTGGGTATGGTTTACAGTGGGTGTTTATTAAAAGGGGGCATGGTCAACACTGACTTCCATTATTGGCCCTCCACCACATTGGCCAGAAAAGTTTGTCAATCAGTAACACAAAAGTTGGACAGCTCTGCACTAGATGATGCACACTGTAAAACCACAAATATGAAGTATGTCCAGAGTGTATAAAATTAGCCTATGGTCTTCTAAAGTAGGCTGTGGTTGCTCACAATGTGTTAGGGGATAAAGAAAATGTGTTCCATATGCAATCAATTACCAGTCTGTATTCTAAATCCTGCTACTACCCAAACACCTTTCATCATGGCCATAGAAAGTACTTGTGTTTTGAACACACTTTACATAATATATGGATGCAACTATATTGTTATGGTTATTTAAATAGTAAGTTTAGCAAAATAAATGATGCAAGATACCTAGCTCATGCACTCAATAGAAGTACAAGCTTGAGCAAGCAGTTGTTAGTCATCCATATGCTAAAGTTCACTTGTTTGTTATCCATCTAGTAGTATTAATAGTTTTCTATAAATATAACTGTATTAATGCAAATCTTACCGTTAGCAAATGTTCTAAGACGGAATGACAAAATGTCTATTTTAAGAATATCATAGACAGACAGTAATTGTATTTCTCCAATAGAACACAAAAGTTTAATAACTTTAGCATTAAATCAGTTATAGATTGCTTCCACTTGAGAAACTCTTATGTTATGCACATTCATAGGAGTGAACAGAATGTTTCTGTTGTCGTTGAAGTTAGACTTGTTCATAACTAATTTAGCATCAATATTCCTCTCCAAAAAAGGTAGTATTTTTTTTGTTAGTAGAAAAGAAAGAGATATGGTACAATGAATCCAAATCAGAAAGACATTCTTTGCACAGAGAATTCACTTTGTTTTCCAGGCATCAGACAAGCCTGAGTGTTTTGTCAGCATGACATATAATTTTCAAACTCCAGAGAAGGGAAGACATGTTTATGGGGAGCTGGTTATCTAGTATAAAAACTCACCAAAATTAATCATGAGTTAGTATTGACAACTGTTGCTTTTCTTTGTAACCCAATGGGAAATATCTGAATAGCACCTAACAACATGAAAAAGGATAGAATACAGTTTTCTGTTCAAGGAATTTTTGTGGATTTGCCATTTTTTAGTCCCCACCACTGTTATCCTTAACACTTTCTCACAACAAGATTGTTATATTCAGGTATTACTAAATACCAACCTTTTTAATGACAAAATAAATTAAATTCTTCCCTTAGACAAGAAGGCCTAGTAGACTCTCATTCCAAGAGATTTGCAGATTTAATTGGCCTCAGGAGGTAACCACTGTTTATTAGTTTCATCTGCTCTACTCTGTTTTCATCAGCTAGTGTGTGTGCATGCATGTATAAGTCAATTATCTTTGAAACCACTGTTTTAAAATTAATCCTCTATTTATCTAAACTTTTTGATCAATTCATTGATTGAAGTGCCTACAACTGCTTAAAAAAGTTAGCTATTATGATTATACACAAAAATACTCAAAGGGCAACTATTATAGTAAAAATGCTTCCCCCTATGGTGATGTGGGCTAACAGAGCCTACACCAGTACTAATTTTGCTTTACCCATGCCCCAAGACCCTAAGTCACACGTATGCACATAATAAGAAAGTTGCTGCACTTGCTAAATTTGGGAATGTATATTCCATTGGATGGCTGACTGGACTACAATCTCCCTCTTGATCTGAAGACATATTACTCATTAGGGGCATATTTGTGCAAAAATAGTATTGTCCCCCCACCCAAACCAGAGCCTGGAATGCATTAGCCTGCAACTCTGGTGGTGGAAATAATTTACCATGATAGGTTCATTATAGAACTGAATGGCAATGTAAAGGTCTCCAGCCGAAATAACTCTAAGCAACTTTACACATTAAAATAAAAATATTTCCCTTTAATTTAAACATGTTTAATGGTTTTAAAGATATCTGTAAATATAACTGAGAGTAGTTTTTGTTTTCCATTTCTTTTCTTTGGTTCTGAGTCTCTCAGTCACTAATTACGTCTAATGTTCACTCAACTGCAAACCCTCTCCACCCCCACACTGGGCATTTGCTTGCTTTTTCTTTTGTAATTGCATCCTAGACAGCTATCCCTAGTTCCATCTGTGCTCACTATTCTTTATATATAGGTGATGATAATAAAAAAATTACCTGAAAAGTGTAAGCCCTCTCTATATATATTAACCTTAAAGCAAAGCCTAACAACAGCTGCAGCATAGGAAAGGGAGGGGTCTTTTATGCAAATCATTCTCTCCATTTAACAAATTTTCATAATGGGGCAAGGGAGTGCCTACTAAAAATGTCCACATCAAAAATACATAATACTGAAACAGATACATTATAACTGTTATATGTTAGTGTTTTATCATTACAAACAGAATTGTACTTTCTGTTCATAAGCAATTCAGTTTGTAAGTGCCCTTGCTTAATCCCTTAGCCTAGCTGAATTCACTTTATCACTTGGTTTGGGGATTCAGGTACAACACTTTGACATATCCAGCTATTAGATAAAAGCTTGATGGATGGGCTGAGCTACACCTCCACATAAGACTCTTCACTGGTTGTCATTGCCAATCACACCTACAATCTGTCTTCCATTTACCCAGGGTAAACCCGACAGTCCTCTCCCTTATTGTTTCATTTTCTTATCACACAGGAGCATCTTATGTTTTCTCCAAGGAGGATATTGGGTTATAGAGAAACTAATTCATGGATACATGGGTTGATCTTATATCATCTCTTTTACAATTTCCTAGGCTAAAAATATATATATTTGCTTTATGTAAAATTAAAAAAAAACAGTTCATGATAAAGGCATAAATATCTGAAAATCTCTCTCAATACATAAGCGTGTAGAGGTAGATAGATACATAGATAGATAAATATACATTGATAGATATACATACATAAGAGAAAGACATGCAGACAGACATAAAAGACTCATACAATATATAGAACAATGACATAAAATACAAGATTACACAAATAAAAACAAATCCTAATAAAAAGAGCTAAAATCCAGGAGAAATTAGTTACAAGTGTCACACAAAACAATGATGTTTCAGCTGCAACATTATCTGTGTGACTTTATTTCATATTTCAGATGCTTAAAAACATCAAGGCAGTCTAAACTACACGGATTTTAGGAATGTTATTTTCCTTTCAAGAAGCTGACTTGACTAAATCTATCAATTTACTCATTTTGACCAAATTACCCCAAAATGACTTCAAAAGTCCTTGGGTGTCGTTTTCTAACAGATGATGACATTAGAGTACAAGTCTGTGCAAGCTAAAATTCATTCTTCCAATCAGTTCTTTGTGGAAGGTCACTGGCACACCAAGTAGTGGCAGGATCCTGAAATTCTTTCCTGTTTGATTTGGTCATTCATCTCATGGAGGAAATCAGTTTGTTTAATCATGCACACACATACACACACACACACAATCTTTACTTGTTTATTTCAATAGCAGATGGTAATATGATCAGCTCACATGCAGCCATATGTACTTTTTTTATATAGTTGCCAGAAATTGTATCACAAATACTGTATGTTAGAATCAAGAGTTATAAAAAGGGAAGGTTTGTCCACTGACCCGTATTTTTTTTCAGGTCCGGTCAGTAAAATGGCAATTGTTAGGAAAATAGAAATATAAAAATATGGGATGACGTGTATTTAATAGGGGCCAAAGAGAAATGCAATAGTAAAGAGAGTGCCTTATGCACTTATGCACAGGGCTCTGCATAAAAAAATTCAAGGCAAGGTGTCATGCAGAACATTGGCATTTGTAGGCCAGCCCTGTCCTTACCATCGACGATAGCGCAGGTGGGAGGTACAGGGCCGTGTTGTGGTCTGGATGATTGAATTCATGTGGGGGAGGCAACAAACAGAGAACTTGGGCAATTCATCTAAGCTGGAAAGGAAGGTGTGTGGATTGCACCAATTCTACATTTAAGCACAATGCCTTCCACTTGACTTTCTTAACCCCTAGAATAGGCTTTGTACTTTTAAAAATGTTCTTTCCCCTCAGGAAATCCCTTTGATGTTGGGGCAAAATGCTGTGTCCTGTCTTGCATTTGATCTTCGTCAAAATGCACAAAAACTTTTGGTAGTCAGTTGTCCTATAGTTCTGCTAGCCTAATATTAGACCTAATTGTCAGCCCTTATCCCACATAATACTGACACAACAACATGAATAAACATCAACTCATGCATATTCATTTGACTTTCAGTCTGTACGCTCCACTTCAGGGTAGCTCCCAAATGTGCTTTACAACAAGGAGTTAGGAAAACAAAAGCTCTCAGCCATAACTACAGTATCTGCCGGCATTTTAATCAATTTTTCAAATAAAAAAAGTTTTTTGTTTTTTTTAATTCCATAAATATGTGTAAAACTTAAAGAATAAATGTTCCATTTGACTTCACTTTAAAAAAATCAAATCATAGCAAAGAAATGCTTAATGCCAGCATTTGTATTATGGGGTTGATTTTCTAACATTGGAGCAAAAATACACCAAGGCAATTACCCACAGCATAGCAATTAGTTTTGTTCAGCCTACTACAAGTTATAACACTAGAGTAGGGGTAATACTGATAAATGTATCCCCCCATTTATAGTGCATTTATAGTGCATTCCCCTAAGGATCGGACACCAAGGGGATCCTTTAGGGGAATATTTATTATGCTGTGTAAAAAATGAGGGACAATACACCACACATCAGCAGGCTTCATTGCCAGCATTGGTGCAGGACTATTAAGGGGTAGCTAGTATATGATATATCAACTGGGGAATCAAGAGTGACAGACAGAAAGAAATGTGTTAAGAAGTTGACACCTTTTTTTAAAATATAGGAGTTAAACTTTAAAGAAAAGTGAAGTGAATGTCCTTATTGGATTGTGTTAACACAACACTTTCCATAGTTAAGTTATTCTAAGCTTTTTTTGGTTATTAGTCTTCTGTCCTGATACTGATAAATTAAACAGTATTATAAAATTGTAGTGACCTATAGGGTTAAGTTCCCCTATGGTCTGAAAATATCTACATGGTTGGAAATCCCCTTCTGTAGCCAGCTAATGTCAGTGGGGGCCAGCGGCGCCCACAAGGGGGGGTAGTCAGGATCAAGGAGGAAGCCCCTTCCAGAGAGTCCAGGCAGAATGCAGAACATGGTAATCCGAAAGAATGGTCAAAGTCTAGGCAAAAGGGTTCAGGAGGCAGGCAGCGCAGATTCAGGGTCAGGAAACAGGCAGTAGGTCAATAACAGGTATAATAGGATAGCAGGAACACCCAGGAACACAATATAATATTGAGCTATACTCAGGCATCGAACCCGTGTCTTCAGCGTCCTTTTATATTTGAATTTGGCGCCGGAATGCACTTGGCGCAGCGCGATGATGTCACCGGCCGCGCCCTACCCACGTGTCGGCTATGGGCGCCGCTATCTTGGATGCGTCCGTGACAGCTAAGTGTTGTACCTAAATTGGATCTGGGGAGGGGAGTGAGTCTTTTGTCCCATGTACAGTGAGCCCTGGCAGAGTCCATATTTGCATAAAGTATAAAAAGCTGAGATGCCATGTGCTCAAAGTCATTCTACTTTCTTATTCACTCCAGGATGGAGTGAGTCTTTATAGCCAGGGCTTCACTGGGCTGGTGGGACACAGGGAAAAAACCAAGTGGACCCTGGCTCTTTTGGCCACCGCCAGCACAGACCTGTAATCTCTACTTCCTCTCCTTACCTCCCTGACCTGATCACAATGGAAAAAGATAGGCACAGCTGGGGGAGGGGTTTGTGTCAGTATGAGTATGTGGGCCAGTGGGTCCTGGGCCCCCCAGACAGACGCTGTTTACAATTGGGGTCCTTGCAGCAAAAGGCACCAAACTATAGAGAGAAACCGCATGGATGGTGATGAGCTTGGTGGGCTTAGGCATAATGGGACCCCAATAATTGTTTGGAGCATGGAAAACCACAGAGAAAGTAAAGGAGCTGCCTGGTAATATATTCTTGTGAAAGAGACTGGGATGTGCTCACACTTCGGATGTGTGTTGGAGCCAGCCTTAAAGGAGAAGGAAACCCAGTAGAAAATAACTCTGTACCCCCACCCCAAGTAGACCCCCTCCCTCTTCCCCCTGGCTATCTGCCCCCCCTGGGGAAATTCAATCATACGTGTAATGTGGGAATCACTCACAACAACAGATTAACTGCAATTAAGCTAATTTATTGTGTTACCACACAACATGTTTCAGGGCACACGGCCCTTTTCCAAGCATTTTACACTTGAAACAGGGCCGTGTGCCTGAAACATGTTGTGTGGTAACACAATAAAGAAGCTTAATTGCAGTTAATCTGCTGTTGCGAGTGATTCCCACATTACACGAATGATTGAATTTGCACGGTATGTTGGAGACGGAGCATCCAGGGAACCACCACAAGAATTAGCAGCTAATGAGGCTCTGGTCAGTGTAAACTCC
>CM044432.1:142932953-142946141 GCA_024363595.1 Xenopus borealis | reverse complement strand
TGCTTAATAATTTCATTTATCTTTTGTTTCCCTTGTTTTCTTTTCTTTTTTTCTATATAACTCTTGCTGAAGCCTCTCAAATAGAACAATGTAACCTCAGGTTTCTTTCTTCGGCTGTATATCAGAGCTAGTGATGGATGAATATGCGTCATTTTGCTTTGCCAAATTTTTCAAATTCGCAAAAAATTAGCGAAATACCTTTGGTGCCTCGTTTTGGAATTTTTCGAATTTATTTGCCAGCAGCAAATCGTGGGAATTTGCTGCAAATTCACCCATCACTGATCAGAGCCAAAGTTTGTTCTATATCTGATGCTGCCACTTTCTTAATGTAACTCTGTCACTGGAAAGTAGTTTCATAGGTCACTGGTATAAAGCAACATATACTAATTCAAAGAATGCAGAAAAGGGCACATAGGAAGGTAACATCTCTGTTTCTGCAAATAAGACAACAAGCCAATAACATTGCTTCACTATTTTGTCATTCAACATATCCAAGCAGCTTATGATTTAGTTACTGTACAGATATCAAAAATCCTCTGCCAGCTGGATGTTACTCAGTACCTTGTCTCAGTTAAGGAAACATGTTCATAGATAAAAGAGCAGGGTCTAAAAGCCAAGACATGAGACCTGTAAAACCTAAAATATTAGGGCACTAGCTTCTTTGGAGAAATGACTGCTCTACAATGAAAATATTGCAATGGAGTAACCTCTTCTCCCCTTTCTGTTGATGGGCCTCATTGCTTCGCCCCCGGACCCCTTATTACTTCCTCTCTACACTTCCTCCCTCAGCTAACTATTCAACTCATATGGTTTCCAATATAACACCTTTATGCTGATCTCTCCTTCCTGATCTCAACCCCAAACTCTTAATTCAGGCCTCTTCCTGATTGTCTGCTATCTCCAATTGGATGTCATAATGCTACCTTAGATTAAAACTTTCTAAAACAGAAATTGTTCTCATTTGATCGCCTGCTTTTTCCCCTCTCTGTCATTATATGCTTTCACTTTTATCTTGTCCCTCATTTTAATACTTGTGATACTTTTTCTATCTTCACTAATTTGAGCTGCTTGTGACATTTTACTTAGGGGCAGATTTACTAAGGGTCGAATTTCGAATGCAAAAAAAAATTCAAAATTCGACCAAGGAATAGTGGGGGAATAGTGGGGAATTTAAAAAAAATTGAATTCTAATTTTTTTTAGCGCAATTCGAATTTCAAATTCGATCTTAGGGAATGATCCCCATTTCTGTAGGTTTAATCTGGCAAAGTAGGTGATCGAATTTAAATTTAAAGGGGAAGTATTTGACCATCAAATTTTCGAATACTCGAATAAAATTAAATTCGAAGTTCTCAGCTCTGCCTGATCAATAACAGACAAGTGTGATAGCAACAGAGTGTAATGGCCACAGAGAATGCAATTTCTAACTAGCTACAGTCTCATGAAAGACTTATCGACATGCCGCGCAGTCTTATAACATTAAATGATCTACTGTAGATGCAAACATTTCTCTCTGATTTCTATAGAGCTGGCTGAGACATTTGGCATCATGTTTCCTTTGCACTCTGTCTTCCACATCAAAACGTACTCTCCAAAGCACCCAGAGAAGAGCACAGATTTAAACCTGCTCACCTTACTGCTGGGGGCATATAAAATAAATGTTCCACTTGACAGAATGTCACGTACTGTGCATTTCTTTCTTTTCTTTTCATTCATTTGTAGAGCAGCCAAAAAAAAAAATGTATTCTTGTCAACTTCTCCGAGGAATAACCTTACCTAGAAATCTTCACATAAGTAACATTCATGGATTAATATTGGAGGTTTCTCAAGAGCCAAGGTAAAAAAAACATGCATTGCAAGTGCATTTCTTTGCTAAGCACATTTACTCAATTCAGCTCAAGAGCTGTATTGATTTTTTCAGTCATGCCAGATGCCAGGACACAATTTCTTTATTTAAAAAAAATTTCAGACTCTTATTTGTATGAGGGCTGTTTCCCACTGCTGTACAACAGGGCAACAAATGACTTCACATACTGTATGTGTGCCTAGTTATAGTGTGGTCAGTCTAAAGATTGCTGTACACGGAACATTCTATCCTTTTTTCCAGAATGCCAAGTAAATTTAGATATCAAACTGGTAGGACTGGTCTGAGTAATCTAGTTATTGGGTGAAAGATTAGGTCAGTGTCAGGGTCAGATTGGGGGGGCTGGGTCCAATGGAAATGCTGCATCAGGGGTTGTACACACCCTGTAGACCCCCCTTCCTCCCCCACCACTGCAAAACATGCTTTCTCTTGAAAGATCTATGAGGTGTGAGGTCAGGGAGTGAACAGACTCTGGCGACCCTGGTCTATGTAGACCATGAGACTTAAACTTATATTCGTTTATGCTAGTTGATAAGAACAAAAAAAAATCTGAGATTCTGAACTCCTATTTTTCGTCTGTCACAAAAATGAGGAACCAGTCAATGAAGGTTTCCTTTTTAATAGTCCCAATTCTAGTAATAAAATTAATGATGTATGGTTTTTTCCCCCAGAAATTGTGAGAGAGAGACACACAATCCCTTCCCTACTTAAGGAGAGATAACACCTGTTCCTCTCTCAGGTGCAAGGCAGACCTGGACTGTCCATCTGGAATTGGATCCTGCCCCACACTCAACACATCTAGCCACAGACCTGTGAAAATGCACATTTACCTAGTTGCTTAAAAACAGTATGACAGAAATCTGGATGACACATACACCCCTTCAACCAGTTTGCCAGCATTTCTGTTATACTAGCTATAAGTAATCTATTGCCTCATATATGCCTACTGGGGCTACTACACCAAGGGCACCCAACCCAAGGCAAATTCTTCCTTCTGCAACCAACCTACTCACACCCAATTCCTTACAATTGAGGCACACACAGCATCTTTTTCCTTATACTTACGGCCACTCCTTTGCACATGCACACCAACCACTATTTTTATTTGTGGCCTGGTGTAATGCACAAGTTCCAGGCAGAGGGTGGACCTGGGTTGGTGGGACCCACCAGGTTTTTTTTACAGTATCCTACCAGCCAAGTCCGACCCTGATGGGCACCCTACTATTGGCCTTATAAGCCCATTCTTAACTGGAAGAGAAAAACTGATCCATATATCTTTTATAGGACTCTGCAAAGTCTCTACTTTGGTTTGGTTTGAATATACTTGTTGCAGGTAGGTTGTAGGTTGAATATTACTTTATGAGATATGTACAGTATATTTATAGCAAATAGAGCACCAGGCTGCAGGGAACAGAGGGGTTTATAAAATCATTAGTTTAATAGCTATTGCATAAAGATCCTTCCTTTAGAACATGAGAGGTAGTCCCAGTCAGAGCAGAGGAAGCAAAGTATTGTTGACACATCCTATAAATAATGGGGAACTATGTGAATCCTGGGTGAAATTATTGCAACTTGACAAATCTTTACTTTGAACAGAATCCTGGAAATCATTAAAAAAGCAAGCGCATGTAATGCTGTAATATGTCTGAATCTGCAGTGTAATTGACTTCTGTGCTCAAACACTCTAGGGACAGACATGCATTAAATTTAAGGCACGCATTTGCTTTCATAATATAGATATCTGATTAGTTCAGGCTACTTCAATTAATTTTCTTCAAAGCAGCCTCAGGAACAATAACTTTTCAATGCATATTTGGAGATAATTAGATGTTCATTGATAGGTTAAACTGTATTTCTCTGATTAATTCCTTACTATAGGGCATATTTGTCAAGTCACAAATATTTGTGAAAAGCTGCCTTATCTTGCTTTGCCCTAGGGTTGGTGTATTTATCTCTTGCCTTAAAGTGAAAAAGATCCAATGCAGTATAATCCACCAAGCAATACTTACTTTATATTAGAGCCCGTGGCTTAAAGGGCAAGTAAACCCCAACATAAAAATTCTAAGCAACTTTCCAATATACATGTATTAGAATGTTCAGTGCTTTTAAAGTTATTTGTAAAAACAGTTGCAATTAACAGCATTTCCTTAATTCATTGTTACAATTTTGCAATAGCCAACAAATAGAGTCTGAGATCTGTTAATCAGCTGCCTAGTCTTACATTGTTTCAAAAGTCTGAGCCATCAAGGCAGGGAACTTCATTCAGTTGTATAGTATAATCAGCGCTGGGCCAAGCTGCCCAGGCCTGTTTTCTAATTTTCTAATTTTCTAATAAAGGCCAAATGCCCACAGGAGTTTTGGCACCAAGAATTTAGCAAGCAAAATATATAGACCCGTGCACACAAGCAAGCAATGACTGCTGACCCTTATAGTGGGTGGTGCTGCAATGCATGCACAGAAGTGCCAATCGGCGTGCACATCCACATATGCACAAGAAGACAATAGGAAATGAGGGGCCAGACGTGGGCCACCTCCCAGGTTTTTCGCCCTAGGCATGTGTCTACTTTGCCTACCCCTTAGCCTGGCCCTGCCTGCTATGCAGTTCTTTACATTAATTCCATTGTCATAAAATGTCTTTTCACTCCACTTAGTACATGGATATGGATATGTTGAATGACAGTTATGTGACAAGGAAGGCAGACATACAGTAAAGTACACTGAACACATATGTTTCTCTGTGTGTGACTATGACTGCAACACATATTAAACCAAAACAATACATAAGAGGCCCCATAAATGTCCTTCAAATTGCATTGAGATGCACTCATTTAGCATTTGTTTTGGTAGTTTATACATACTGTAGATTGTGCCACTTCCAGTGTACCAGTGCTATGATATTGCTATGATCAGGGGCGTTTCAGGAAAAACGACCTCATGAGACAACAGCCCGATGCTGCCCCCCTCCTGCTCCGCACCTTGCGCTAGTGCTATTGCACTCAGTGCACTAGCAGAGCCAAATTTCTGTCTTAAAAAATGGAAAATTGCCTTTTTGCCACTCCTGGTAACTGGCCCCTCTGTGCCACCTGAGGCAAGATTCTCACCTTGCCTCATTGCAGGAACAGCCCTGGATATGAAATAAGGGAACCCTGCAATTACAGAAAGTTCAAGGCAGCTAGCTATTCCTGGATTCCTTTGTGTAAATACATTTGTTTCACTGCTAAAAAAACATTTTAAAATGAAACCTAACATAAACCCATTATCCAGTAATGGATTATTCTGTAATTTGGATCTTCATACCTTAAATCTACTAGAAAATCATGTAAATTTTAACAAAACTCAAGTATTGCTGAGAAAAAGGAAATCATTTTTAAAAATCTGAATTATTTGATTATAATGGAGTCTATGGGAGATGGCCTTTCCATTATTTGAAACTTTCATGGTAATGGATTTCCGGATAATTGATTCCATACCAGTATTGTTTTGTTATTGCAGAAAAAAATACAAATTTAAAAAATGTAGGTTATTTTATTGAGTCAATGTGGGACATTCACTAAGATCCGAAAATTCGCCAGCGCAGGCTTCGCTAGCATTCGCCGCACTTCGCCAGGCGAATTTTCGCCAGCGCTATGCAAATTCACTGTGAATTTTCACTCAGGTCGGCGAATGGTAGCGTATTTACTCTAGTGTTACTTCGCTAGACATAGCGCAATTTCGCTAGCGAAGCCTAATTTGCATACGGCGCGAATTACAAAATATAATAGAAGTGTATGTTAAAGCCACTACACAAGCCCAGGAAACCTTTAATAAACAAAAAAAAGTTGTCCTATTGCCCTACATGTGCCCCCTGTATAGTTGTGTTGCCATATGTCAGGAAATGCAGGGGGGAAGGAGAGTAACCCCCCCAAAAAAAACAATGTTTTTCAGATTATCACCCACAATGGTAAAACACATCACCGTGTTTTTTTGGGACTTAGAAAAAATGTCCATTTTTTTTTCAACCTCCTATCTATTGTATTGAACTTCGCCTGGTCTGAGCAGGCGAAGTGAAGTCTAGCGTAAGTGCTAACGTTCAGCAAAAAGTTGATCTTAGTGAATTTGCGTAATTACGATCCTTCACCAGTGCGCAACTTCGCCTGGCGTAAGGGTGCGAAGTTGCGCAAGTCTATCTACTTCGCTAGTGTAAATTTGCCAGAGCCGGTGTTAGTAAATTTGCGAAGTTACGATTTGACGTCACGCTTGCGAATTTGGGCCAGCGTTAGACGCTTTGCGCTTTAGTGAATTTGCCCCTATGTGAGATGGTCTTTTCATAATTTGTGGCTTTCTGGATAATGGGTTTCCAAATAAAAGATCCAATACCTGTGGTTCCTAAAAGATTCCTGGAAAAGCTGGTACTGCTACCGGCAAACAAAAAAGCCTTAACAGCAAAAGCCAAGGCTTGATTATGATTTAAACACTTCAAGAAATCAAGACAATGGAAGTGACTCAGCTAACAACATTAGTGCCTAATTATATAATCATCACCCCTCCCCAATGATATTGTTTTATAGTGGCATTTGGCAGACGGTTCCTTTTCTAGCTGCAGGTTATGGTAGGATTTTTTTTTTTTTTTTTAAGATGGGATGCAACCCAAGCACAGTTTCGATATATTAAACCATCATTTAAAAGTATAACATTATATTGGATTGAAACCTCAGCTAATAATACCTGAGAGGAATAGTTAATTTGTTTTTACTAGTTCCGCAATGTACAATAAGGAACTGACAAACATTAAGCAGTATACTGCTGAAAATGTTCTTCATTTTATATTAGTTCAATATTAATTATTCAGACAGCAGTCTGACACCATCCGTGCTAATTTTAAGACAGGCATAGCATATGCTGAGAAAAGCATGAGGAATTTGTTGCTTTTCTATAAATATAATTTGCCTCAAAATTAAAATCTCTGAGGGAAAAACAAAGAATTGGAGAATCTTTTTATTTCTCAGACTGGGTAGTCTGTGTCAGAGTTTGATATATTTAACAAAGATCTGCTGCATGAATGTTTCTAATTAATAAATCACTTAAAATTTTGCATATAGAATTTACTTTTTGTGGTTAAAATGCCATGTTGATGTTATTCCTTTGTTTGGAACTCTTTTAAAATATCTATACACAGCAATGTGCTAACCAGTATAACACCTCTCGCTAAGAACATTGTCCTCTACAGTTCAAAGGGGAAGTATACCCTCTTGTTCATCATGAGGGAAATGAATATGGCTTGTACTGAACATACATTTTGCCTGTTTTTTTTAATTGGAAGAACAACTACTATGGTTTGTATTATTCCTTGAGCTAAACAAGATCTAAATAGTCCCTATTGTGACTGTTTTGTTATAAGGAGTTTATCATTCATGGTGGTAACCAATTTATCTACCTCAAAAGGGCCAAACATGGAGTATAGATTATTAATGATTAATAAGGATGCTCCGAGTCCAGGATTCTGTTCGGGATTCAACCAGGACTCGGACTTTTTCAGCAAGATTTGAAATCCTTGTGTCTGGCCAAAATTAATCTGAATCCTAATTTTCATATGTAAATGAGGGTCTGGGAGGGAAATCCCGACTTTTCACCATAAAACATGGTAGTGAAAAAAATGTTCACACTTCTCCATCTCCTGCCCCTAATTTGCATATGCAAATTAGGATTCAGATTCCGTATTCATCTGAATCTTTCACAAAGGGTTCAGGGATTCAGCCTAATCCCAAATAGTGGATTCAGTGCATCCCTAATGACTACAACAATAAGTAAGTGCATGTTTAGAACAATTCTGTGGTGTAGTAAATTTAGATTGTCCTTGTGTCAGTATTCCTGGTTTCTTAATTCTGATTAAAGATTCTGATTAAAGAGGCTGAAAAATTCTTATTCATTGAACTCAGACTGTGCAACCTACTACTCTTAACAATTCTATAGCATAAAGAACCACACGGAGACAAAGACTTCTATTTGAATGGGTGAGGGTCAGCCACAGTTTTTATTTTGAACATGTTATTATTCTTCCCGTTAACCATAACAAAAAACACATCACCACACAACATGTTTTATCCAAATGCCAGCCACCACAGCCACGGTAGGCATGTAGGTAAAGCCAAATACAGCATCTATAACAAATGGCAAGGAAACAGTTTTTTACCCTGCCTGCTGCCACTTATGTTAAATATATATTTGTATGTATATATATGTAACCCTAATTTGGCTACTGTCCCTTTAAATGTAATCTTTTGCAATATGAAAAGTACTGGGAATTACAGCGCAGTGCCTCCACCTAGGGAGCACTGAGGAACTTACCTCAGAGGAATCCCCTAGGAAAAATAAAACACAGTTTGCCGATGAACAAAATTCAACTTTATATAAAAAGAGTAGCATAATAACTAATACACAAGTCACACCTGTATGGGAATATCTGGGACACTAGTTAAATCCCTAGTAGGTTCTAACTGTTAATTTAGCACAGTCCTTAGGATTTCAAGTCCCACTTCTTAGGAAGGGTTAAACATCACACAGTCCAAAATGTAGTGTCCCTTTCCCCAGAGCTCTTATTCCACGGTTGCGCTACCTTTCCCTAGAGTACCTTTTCCTTTGGAAAGTAGCATGCATGAAAAAATGACTCAAGGCCTTTCTTGCTGTTAGTTTCAACACTGTATCCGTAATCACCGATTTCTTTTAGAGGCAGATCACACTGGAATCAAAAGTAACTCTGCTGCAGAATCACTCCCACCAATGGCACTTTTCTCCTCTGAAACTTTAGCAGCGAGGCAGGGAACAGGAACCCTCTTTCTGCACTCCTGCAGATCTCACAGCTTGAACAGCTTTACAGGTCTTGGCTGCGGCTGAATCTTTCACTCCATGGGGTGGGATCAACTCTGTCACACACCTGCACAATCAGATCCAGGGGCCTACACTAACAGCTCCACAGTCTGACACACCCTCTCTTCCCAGGATGCACTGCGGTGTGCCCCCAATCAGGTCACTCTCCAGCCTGTAACTAGGCGGAATGATATCACAGACAGAGAAACCGGGCAAGGCTTTCTCTTTTCCCCTACATTTATATATATATTTTATTTAATAAAATGCATACATACGAAGTATCATATTAAATATTGTCAACCAGAACAGATGGAAGCTCCACCAGCACTCCAGGAAGAAGAAGAGGGCACACCTATCCCCACCTGGACTACCCTTCCCAGAAATCCAAGCTTCCATCCAGCCATCCTTCCTCACAGTCCCAGGCACCTTCACTAGTCAACCTTTGGTGTCCTCCATGACTAATAATGGGGTATACTGCCCCTATTTCAGCTTTTATGTTACACTATGCATATCCTTAACAATCAATTGAACACTGATAAAAAAGGATTCGTAAAATTATATCAGTACTACAAGGCTTTCGCTTACTGCAGAGGAAGCAGACCTCTTACCTACACATTATACCAAAAGATTTGGTATATTAAAATACATTTTAGGCATAGAGGTTGATTTATGCAGTAGAGAGTTGCACAAAAAACCAGAACAAAAACCAATTCCTATCAGAAATTTTTCATACAGTATGTAGCAAGGTTATTGGTCATATTTCAAGACCATAACATAAACATAATATATATATATATATATATATATATATATATATTTACATAGATTTTTGTTTTTTTGGTTTTTGCAGACATGTTTTTCCTAAAGAAAACTGAATTATGAAATTTTACACTTAAGAGGCTATTTACTAATTCTCAACTTTAGGGGGTCCCAAATCGGTGTGGGAAAAACTCCCAACAAAGTTGTTTTCTGCTATGTGTGCAATAAAATTATAAATTGATACTTATTATTATTGTGCTCACATTTTAAATTTGTGTTGGGAATTTTTATAAAATGTGTGCTCAGATCAGAATTGATACAAAATGTTGTGCTTTCATACAAAATTCTTTGTGAGTAACACAATTTGTTGTGTTCACTGACCTCACGGTCTGTGTGTGAGTGCACAAGTGCACACCTTTTTGGGAACATTGCATCAGATTTCTTATTCCTCTAGAATGATAACATACAGTAAGAGACAAAGAAAGGATAGAGTAGCACTACCTTGTCAGCCTCTGCTTCAATAAAGCCTCTGGGCTTTTTCAGATACTGCTTTGCATGCATTATTTGCACTTGACAAAAGAGCCAGTAAGTCCACATAAATAACTACATAGATGATTTAGTTCTAGTATCATAATAATAAAGAAGCTTTATCTGGTTAAATGTATACTTATATTAGCTTTGAGCGTGCAGTTAATACTTGAATAACAATTGTTGGCATACAGAAGCAAGCACATACATGATGGGTTGCATTTGATGACTGCACTTGTGCAAGTCAGTAGCTAAATTAAATCAACACATAAAAATGTTAAAATGACAGTGGGGACAAAAGGATATTAGGGGGAAGATTTATCAAGGGTCGAATTTTGAAGTGAAAAAACTTTTTCTGTGTTTTTTCAATCGAAAACGGACCATTTTCGATCTAATAAGTCTGTTTTCAATCAAATGAAAATTGTTCGAATTGTTGGATTGAATTGTTGGATTTGAACAATTTCCTCAAAAAAAAAAATTCAAAAACACTCCTTACAGGTTAAAAGCGGTCCCCCATAAGCTAAAACAGCAAGGATTCGAATCAAATTTTATCAATTCAAATCAAATTTTAGCCTATTTGATAGTTGAAGTACCCAAAAATTACTTCAAGATTCAATTTTTTTTTATTCAAATTTTCACTTCGACCCTTGATAAATCTACCCCTAGGTGTGTGTGTTACTGGGGGAGGGGGGTAAATAGAAACACCTGCATCTGCCTAAAGTACAAGTGACAGATGAAGGGAGGTGTAGAAGCTGCCCCTAGAGAAGGGCATACAAAAAGTTAATAACCAGATTAGTTTATGCTTATCAACAGACCTACACCAACAGTAGTGTCCAAATCCAGTACAACTCATTATCTACCACAAGAACAGTGTGTGGACTGCAATTAAGTCTCTATATTTATTACTAACAACAAAGTGTTTTCCCATAATTCCAGCATCACTGCATCCACCAGGTGTGTTATGCACTGTTGCAGATTCTACACAACTGCTGTAAAAAATCTTTGCCATTGGTATGCCCTCATGTCTGGTTTACAACATTAAAATGTGTGAGATACTGATGTCTGAGTGAGATACTGTACTTTGCTGAGTCTCAGCCTGCTGAGGTAATTCTGGATCTACCACCACCTTTGAGATGGTTCCCCTGTCTCAATGAACAAATTGCACACATTTCCAGACAGATAAATGCCAAATAGAGTAAGTGCAAGGAGCAGCTTTAGACACAAGTATCTGTACTTAACAGTGCAGCCATGTTATTTTTACACTAGTCAAGGAGAAAATAAAATTGTCTTCTGCACAAACTGAGTGGAGAGCCCAACCTGATGAGACTTAAAATTGTTTGTGTGTGCTGGACAGCTGTGCCCAAAACGCGTTAAGCCAGTCATGCAACGTGTTCTTTTAATATGGATTCAATAAAGATTTTCGGATTTTAACTTATCAATACAGTGTGCAGATCTTCACTACCTTCCTCTATATTGTGCATAGCGTGGGGCGCCAAGAGGCACCTGGTCAAAGGATTAGAACTGCCGAACTCTAACTATCTGCATGAGGTGATTCGGAGCAGTAAAAAATCTTTTTACTGGTACAGACTTATATGTTTGATTCTCATCATAGCACTTTAAAAATATTTGGGATATTTCTTTTTCTACAATTAAATGTTCTTTCATGATCCTAAAATTATTTCCCTGGGCATATCTGCAATTTCTTTTATGTTTTGTACAATGTCTTGATTGACTGACTCACAGAGGTAGCTTTTTATAGTAGCTTTTCATATGCCCAAAACCACACCACACAACACAGCATTGGCCACTTAGCATCTACTGATATTTTATTAATGTACCCAAGCTGCTCTTCAAAGTATAACTAATATTAACAGGAGACACATTAATAAATGCATTTATTTGAACTTAAGAAATATGGTACGCCAGAGTCACAAAAGGTAAAATATTTTACATCAGATTTTCAGTTTTTTGCCCTTATTTATTGAAGCACACTAAAATGTGAATTTTTTTCTGGGAAATTTGGGAAATAATGTAGTGATGGGCGAAATCTAACCTGTTTCCCTTTGCCAAAAGTTTTGGATATAGTGGAAATTAAATCAAAACACATTGACGTCTATAGGTGACAAAAAATGCTTTGATGTACATTCAGTTTTTGAAGCGTGACAATTTTTTTCACTCATTACATGGGCGTCATGTTCACAGTGAAACTTACAATCAACAGTATATTACTATACTATTACTGCTATATTACTAATAGTACATATTACTATCAATAGTATATGTTGATTCACAAAAGCTAGAAGAGTAGAGAAATGTTTTCAAATCCGCAAAGGAAATATTAACTGCATAAACTTGAACAATTTTGAAAAAATAAATAAATTAGGAATTGAAAGTAAGTTTTTCTCTGCCAGATTCTTTTCAGTGATCAAGTATGCCAGCAGGAAGCTTCTCCAAGCCCTGTCCTTCTATAACTTTGTTGTTTTCTAAAGCAATGGGGTGGATTAGACTGTTGTCATATAATTTAATGAACCAATGGACAAGAAATTTTTGGCCAAGCCTATTTTATGGCCACACACCTAATTACCATGTCAGTTTTACAAATTTTGGCAGGTTATTAAAGTTGAACACATTTCTGGGAGTTTTAGGCCCATGTTTTAGGTGTTATAATAGTTTGAAGTTGCCCTTTAAGCAGCTAGTCTCAGTTCTCTTGAAACTTGATTACCTTATTAGTTACAATTGTATCTTTTCTTATCCTAAATTGTTGAAAAGTGCATTTGCTCAATGTTCTGGGTTCTCTGCCAAAAAGCTGCCTCTCATTTTAATTAATGTTCAGAAACCTTGTATCTTTTTCTGGTGTCAGTGCAAGAGATTAAAGATAAACTCAGGACATTTCAGTCAGAAACTCAGGTCTGCAGGACAAAATTAAGGTCAAAAAGGGACAGTTGGGAGTATGAAAAAAGCATTTTTAGAGCACATTTTATATAACACCATAGATAATATTAAACAGACTCCTCAATCTTAATAGCGTTAAATCTCAAAATACTAATTTCACTAAATTAGCAACTGTTAAAAAAAGATGGTAATGTTATGTAAAAGCTTGCACCAAATCTATTAACCCATTACCTCAATCAGCAAGTAGCTTTTCTTTGGCTAAAAGCAAACATCTGATTGGTTGATAGGGTCTACAACTGCTCTG
>CM044432.1:142907607-142921975 GCA_024363595.1 Xenopus borealis | reverse complement strand
CTGTGGCGCTTTGTATGTAAATAAAGCCTGTTCTACCTGTTTGCAAAGAACCCCTGGCTTTAAGCAACTGTTATTTTACATTTCTGGCAGTATTGAGTTACAGTTCAACTACCTCAACACGTGTATTTTCCCCTTAGCGAAAGCCCTACCTGGTGAAAGAGGGTCGCGTGTAGCCCATGCTCTATCATCGCTAGTTAGTTTTGGTTAAATCAGCCAAAAAGGGGTTACATACAGTAATCATCTGCAGTATTTACATTTGCTTTCTGAGTTCAAGGAATCTGCATTCAACTGTAAAAATGACACCAAAATTATGATAGGTACTAAGCTCTTTAGAGGCCTGAGGATCACCAGCTGCATTAATTAGAAATGAAACTTTGCAGAAGCTGTAGGAACAATAGAGAGCAATGCTGATATAATCTCTGGCCCCTACAATAATCAAGAACTAGTGAGTTTGTAGAGTATTTCAAGGAAGTAAAATATTACCATGGCAACAAACAGATTGCATTCAATCAGCAAATAGAATGTATGTTACATGCACGGCAGGAGAAAATACATTTTCTAAAGAATAAACAGCATATTAATGTCTTATTGTTCATGTCTTTTCTTTTCATGTTTTTGTCAGATTTCCTTTGTTATATATCTTTTTTAAAATCATTATGTATGTATACAAAATTACTGTCTTCAGAAAAGTTTAGTAGACTAATTGCATAATGTATAACTGTGAAAAACAACAGTATATATATTTTTTCTTTTGTCATAATATTTCAAGTATTGTTAAAAGGCTATTGTTATGGGTAAAAAATGCAAGCTTTACATTCATTTTTCCAACCTTTACAGAGCAAGCTTTTACATATTTGAACATTTTATGTACTGTACATACTCCATATAAATGAGTTGGAGAGAGTGCAGACACGTGCAACTAAACTGGTAAAAGTTTATATTTTATCAAGAGATTAATTCGTAGAAAATCTCCGAACAGCCCAGAGATCCAAAAGTGCTTCTTTGTTTGTAAGTGGAGCCATTGCCAGAATGGAAGTAAAAGATCAGCCAGGAGTAATGTGCCATCTCCCCCTCCTAGGATACACGTCTGTTTGTTCCAAGTCTCTGACTAACTCAGAGTTAGAGAGTTGAAAAGCAGGACTGAGGTTCTGTTCTGTTAGACATCCACTCACTCCAGCCTTTATACATTACATTTTTGGCTAACTTTATTGGAAACATTTTTTATTTTGCACAGCCTATCTATCTATTTAGCCAGTTTTTATTTACTTATACTGAACTGTTCCTTTAATGTAAAAGAACTTATGAAGACCCCCTGCTATCCATCATTTGTAACATCTTGAGGCTAGTCTCTTTGTCTTTTTGCCTCCCTTCTAAACAGCCTGTAATTTCCCCAACCCCTAGCCTCAGACCTACACAACTTCTTCCACATCTCCTGTCCCTTGGCTCCATGCCCCTACTTCCCCTTCATGTGGCTGCAACTATTAATTTACTCCGTCTCCATTGTCCTCAATCTAAAAAATGGTGCCAGACCCTTAGGGGCAGATTTATCAAGGGTTGAATTTTAAGGCAATGGGAGTTTTTTAAAACTCCCATCAATAGTGATGGGCGAAACGGGCGCGTTTCGATTCGCCGAGAAATTCGGGAATTTTTCGCCGATTCGCGAAACGAGTCGCACGTCGTTTTTGACGCGCATCGCGTCGTTTTTGATGCGTCGCGTCGTTTCCAACGCGTCGCGTCATTTTCTGCGCGCGTCGCGTCGTTTTCGTCGCGTCAAAAACGACGCGCGACTCGTTTTTGCGTGGCGAATTTTTTTGGGCGTATTTTTTTGGCAGTTTCGCGAATTTATTCGCCAGCGACGAATCGCGGGAATTCGCCGCGAATTCGCCCCTGGCGAATAAATTCGTCCATCACTACCCATCAACTCAAAAATCGAATAAAAAAAGACGAACCGAAATGTATTAAAAAATTTACATTTTTAACTTCAAGTAAATAAGCTGTATTTGATTGTTACAATCGAAGACAAATAGTATTCGATCAAATTTGATTCAAAGTATTTTAAAAATATATTCGAATATTCGACTATTGGACAGTACTTCCCCTTTAACTTTTTATTCCACTGCCTAGTTCGCCATATCAAAGATACCGAATTGGATTTCATTATTTTTGATCGAATAAAAAAGTTAAATCAGATGGTTAAAATTGTTTGAATCAATCGATTTGAATGATTTTATTCATCGATCAAATTTTTACTATTCGATCGTTCGACCAATTGAATTGTGGTAAAATCCTTCGAATTCAATATTCAAATTCGAAGGATTTTACTTCCCACAGTATTCCCATTTATTCCCATGGTCGAATTCGAGGGTTTTTTAACCCTCGAATTTGACCCATAGTAAATCTGCCCCATGATATTGGAAGGGAAAGGGACTGCATCCAAGGAAATTTATGCTCAGTACAGAGATATAGTTTGATATTACTTGGTACAAACTATAGAGTTGTTGCTTTGGTTGAAACGAAACCTGTAAAATTTTCATTTAGCTGGCTGTGCTCCCATTTACATTAGACAATACCCCTTTAGATCCTAAGTGACAACTGTTGAAGCTACAAACATAAAAGGTGATTATCAAATATTTTATTATGGATAGTCATAAAGAAAGCTGTGGAAAAATGTCACTTCCCAGTCACTTTAATGCAAACCACATTACTCAGAAGGAAAATTAATTTTTGGCCTGAAAAAAGGCTTCAGAAATAATGTTTTGTATCATCTAGCAAAATGTAAGGTTTATAAAATAAAATATTTCATATACATAACCAATATTATCAAGGTAGGATCAGAACTGAACTAAAAGGTTTAGCACTTCTGGAAAGAAGATGAGCGGGCAAAACATAGGGTAAGCTTCAGTGAGAATGGAAGATGTGGAAGCTGTTTATCAAAAACAAGAATTCAATTTGGTAGGTAATCAGTATACAAACAAATTACCAACAAGTAGTGATGGGCGAATCTGTGGTGTTTCGCTTTGCAGCAAAATTCGCAAAATGGCGAAAAAATTCACGAAACGAGTCGCGCTGATGTTTTGTCACGCGCCCAAGCTGCCATGTGAAATGCATACCCCCAACGGTCCCTTTTTTTGGAGGGACATTCCCTCTGCAGTCCCTCATTTCATTTGTACTGGAAAGTCCCTCTTTTCTCTGCACGGAATAGCCAGAAAAAGAAACAAAGTTTCTAACTTAATTGGCTTTTGGCAGAGAGCCTAGAAGAACAGCTAACAGGTGCAAAAAAGATGCTTTTTAACAATTTTGATATAATAAAATAAGTAATTGATTGTATTTGTAACAGTTTAGATGAGGAGAAATATTTGCAAACTTTCATAACCTGCCAAATTTGGTAAAACAAACATGTTAATTAGTGGGTGTGACCACAAAAATGGGTGTGGTCAAAATGTTGCAGCGCTACGTATGGAAAAAAAAAATTCTGTCCCTCTTTTTACTTCCAAAATGTTGGGAGGTATGGAAATGTGAAAAAAAAATTGTAAAAAATGGCATCTTTTGCTTTGTGTGTGAATGTGCTGAATAGCATTGGAGTCAATGAGAAGAGCAATTTACACGCGTTTCAATTAGTATACACACATGCCCTGCATTGTTAGTGGACTCTTATCTTTTCAAAAGAAAAAAAGGCTAACATTTTGCCAGCTTCTTAAAAACATCTGTGATTATTATTTAAAATAGTGAAAAATTTTAATATTTTATATATTTTAATATATATTCATTTATTTTTAAAAATATTTTTCACTGCACAGATTGTGCTGTTTTGAAGTGAAGTGGCGAACTTGACACGCGACAAACTCGACTCACGACGAAACGAGACGCGCGGCGAAACAAAACACGCAGCAAATTTTTGTGAGCGTTTCGCCGAAACTTTCGCCATCTGCAAATGTTGGAAATTCGCCACAAATTCGCCTAGGGCAAATTTATTCGCCCATCACTACCAACAAGTGAAACATCCTGCTTTCTTATTATTGCAAAGGGCATGCATACTGAAAACCTAGTGGTCTAAGTTTGAGGAGCGTTCTATAGCAATCCTGTCTTCTTTGGCGCAGCAACCAAGATGGCGGAACCCATGTGTCATATGAGCTGTGCACTAACATCATCATGACATGGTCACAGCACCATGGTTTGGCACAAAATTTTAAACAAAAAGGACACCCAAGAGCTGGGTTCAATGCCTGAATATAGGTTCAACTCTTGGTTGTGCTACAATTTGTTACTGATTGTTTCCTGGATCCCAGCCTTCTTACTTTGACTTCACTACTTGCTGCCCATCCTGACCTTTTTGCCTGAACACAACTACAAACCATCTTTAACCATTCAGATATCACAAATTGGACTTTCTGCATACAGTTTCCTCCTTGGTCCAGATTTCTACCTTACAAGAGCTGCTAGGCCTGGACACTACAGGGCAGATTTACTAAGGGTCAAATTTCGAATGGCAAAAAATTCGAAATTCAACCATCAAATTTTTTTTGGGGGGGTAATTTTCGATCGAATATGGCCGGTTTTGCCGACTGTATTCAATCAAATTAAACTTGTTCAAATCGAGCGATCGCATGGTTCGAGTCATTAAATTCTAATGATTTTTTTTTTTAAACGTTTGATTTCTCAGAAAAATATCTTGGTGTAAGTGATGGAAAATATCCAAGATCCTATTGTAGATACAAACAATGTATTAACTCATAACTATGTTCCTGATGAAGGGAGGATTGTTCCCCCCGAAGCGTTGAATCTTAGGTGAAAATAAAAGGTGAATCCCCCCAACTGCAAGAGCATGTGTGTGTGCGGATCCGATTCTTCTAACATTGTTGTTTCTGAGGGACCTTGCCAGGCCTACGGACATCCAGAACCACGTTAAGCAGTGTGAGTAAATTGTGGGAGTGCGGTGATAAAAGTAATTTAACTCATAACTACCCTATGACTTATTCTGACAAAACAAGAAGAAAAATTTTTCTAGAAAACAATGTATAGTTTTTAGAGAAGTGATCCCCAACCAGTAGCTTGCCTCAGGTGGAATGGAGCAGCCAGTTACCAGGGGCGGCAAAAAGCCGCCTCTGTTAACATTAAGAGCCGAATTTCCGTTTTTTAAAATGGAAATTTGGCTCTTGTAGTGCAGCGAGCGCAATATCGCTTGCTGCACTAGCGATGCGGCCCCTCCTCAACCCGCTTCAACACTAAAAGTTAGAAACGTGGAACGGGAAGGGGGGCGGCAGCAGCACCTGGAACGCCCCTGCTCGTGAGCAACATGTTGCTCCCCAACCCCTTGGATGTTGCGCTCAGTGGCCTCAGAGCAGGTGCTTATTTTTTTAATTCCTGGCTTCGAGACAAGTTTTGGTTGCATAAAAATCAAGTGTACTGCCAAATATAGCCTCCTGTAGGCTGTCAGTTTACATAGGGGCTACCAACAGTAAATCACAACCCTTATTTGGCACCACCCAGGAACATTTTCCATGCTTCTTTTGCTCCTCAACTCTTTTTACATCTGAATGTTGTTCATGGATGAAAAAGTTTGGGGACCCCTGGTTTAGAGAAAGAATAGCAGTGGAAAAATATGCATACCTTTTGTTGTGAAGGACCTTTGTACTTGCATACCTGGTTCTATCTATTGTAATCCATTGATGTTTTTCTAACTCACTCTCACATGAAAAAGAGTCAGTAGTCATTTAATCTCTTGCTTTACAACCCAGCATCTTGATGATTTGTTTACACAGGAAAAGTCTCTGATTATATTACCCCTTTCCCTTTCTTATTTTCCCCAGGCTTTAAAGCAATCATTAATCATTTAGATAAGGGCCGGTGATTATTCCTAATTTTCTGCTATATAAGCAGCTGCAATCCTAACTAATAGCAAGTAAAATTAAACATATTCCCTTATACAATTAGAAAAAGTGACTATAACTAAAGATCATATACTGTAAGTCAATTATTAACACTAATCTGGTTAGCTCAGTTGCTTTCAAGCTGAATTTCAAGTTTTGTGGTAGTTTTTATTATGGGTTTTGAATTCACTTTTGAATTAAGATTTTAACAGATACAGTATATATTTAAACATTTGAAGTATTCTGTTGCCATTTCAGTAATCATTTTCATAGTTGTCATTACTGAATGCATCAGAAAGCTGCAATAGCTAAAAATTTTCTTACAAGTCTTAAATAAAAGCTTTGCTGTAAAATTGATTCAAAAACTACAATTAGTTGGGTGGCATAAGGTCAAGTTATCCAACAAAAGACCCACTGAAAAATGCATAACATTTTTTAAAGAGCCTTTACGCATGCAAGCATTTACCATACACTTTCTCAGAAACAGACAATAGTAGCTATGCTTTCACTGAATGCACCCACAATTCAGTACATTAGGTTACTCAAAACACTCAAATCATTGCTCTAACAACAACAAACCAACAATATGCAAACCCAAGTACAGAATTACAACATTGCCTATATATAACATCTAACATGCCAACTTCAAAGCTGGATGCAAAATTATCTTCAATTTATAATTTCACAAAATGTGTGAAATATGTTTGGGCTTTATAAATATATATTATTAATAATAATAATAATAATAATGTTAATAAAATGGAACATGTGACTGGTACTGTACCTGCAGCAAGATTCTGTGTGCAAAGAAACTAAATTATCTCTGATTTTAGATGCTTTTGCAGTTGATGAATTAATGGATGCTCATATTTGCATGACAGTAAAGAGCACATTTTTTTCTCCACACTACACATTTGATATTATTTGACAAATGTAATATAATGTGCATAGTAGGAATATGGACAGTTCTTCAAGCAAGCATTTAGTAGCACAGATCTGAATATATGGAGGCAAGAAATTCATATTATCATATAACACTGGGTGAGCACTCAATATCTTTTTACTTTTAGTTTAATATCCACTAATGAACCATCTTTTATGATACTAATATCATAAATGAGCGATGTGTTCATATGTTAATTACAGAACATTGAATCAATTAGCACAATGTATTATAACAGTAAGCTTCATTACAGCTAACACTGTTGGACCATTAATGTCAAACTGAATTTCTGGAATAAAAACATTCATTTATAATGCATTTTTCCAGCTAAATGTAAGCGGGTCTTACCTTAACTTGAACTTCGTTTGAGTTGAGTTTTTGATAATGAACACAAAGAATGTTAAAATGTCACCTTTCCTTACACTCCGAAATAAAGAACGAATGACTATATTACTATCCAATTGTATTTCATAGAAAGAATGGTTGTAGTGGGACTGATAGAGGTAAACACTTCCAATCCTCTGCAGTGGTGGTCCAGTGTCATCCATGTAAATCTGTTGTGGTTGCATATCACTTTTCCTTTTATCTTCTTTAATACATTCTCCCTTTTCATTACTTGGGTGAAGGGCATAGTATAACTCCACTTTGCTTCCCTCTGGCTGTTCTGACATCCTTCTGTGACCAGCCACCACTGCTGGTGGGTCAAACCAGGTAGACAAAAGCTCCAATTCCACTATGCACAACCCTAAATCGCCGGTTAATTTGCAGATCCCCTTTACTTCTCTTGTTTCACGAAAAGCAAATGCCTTTACACAAGGAAGTTTTTCTGTTGTGCTGTAGTCATCCCAGTCTCTTCCCACAATGTAAAACAAAATCTGAACTTTGGGTTTGGCAGCATAAACTTTTTCATTTAGGATATTGGCTTTAATTTTCCAGTTAAAAGTACATTTCTCCATAGATTCAAAATGGCCACGCATCATAAGTATATCTGGCGGTACTGGTTGTTCTATAACAAATGGTCCATAGCTGGCATTGATTACTGGTTGTTTCTTTGCTTTATAAACAAGGAACGACTCAACTCTGGATTGCAAAGTGGAATTCCTCATGATGTCCTGGTTTGCTTCTTTAAGGGAGAAGGAAACATCACTGTGTTGAATGGTATAACTCACTGGAAGGTATGTTGGAAGCAACGTAAACCTCTGTATGCTGTCCACTATCCCACTTTCTGTTACTGTCAACAAAATAAGAAATATATCAATGCAGCTTCAACAGATTTGTTGAGAAAATGATTTAAATAGGTACGTGGTTTTATTAACAACAAAATATAGAAATCAGACAAACAATATGCTATATAAAAACAATTGTGCAGTGCAGTTGCATATAACAACCAATCAGATCTTTGATTTAATTTTCTTTTGTAGTAAGCTAATTGCTGTTATGGGCACCTATAACTGGAAATCACCACCTGTGTCTTTTAACAGAGGGACTATAAAACTTACAGCCATTATATAATCACCAGCTTTGTAGCACCATGGTGTAATTCCTAACTTGAACAGATATTGTACACATATTTTGTCACACATGTGGCAATATAAGTGTTATTATTATTTCTCATAATGTATAGTAATTATAAAACTAGGACTAGGAATAGAAAGAACTTCAGCAATTAACACTGGTAAAATTCACTAGGATTCAGTGGGACTCAAAGAGGGGTCACCTGTATAGGACAAAGTCAAAACAATAATAATATATCTTTCAGGTTAACCACATGTCTGTTACAGGGGATATGTCAGATAAGCTGTTTCACCTGTTCCAGTATTCTCCACCTTACACTGCTTTTATGGAGATTTTTGTAAGGGTATGCTTACTATGCTTACAAACATATAAGCCATGATACATACCAATGCAAAAGCATGCAGAAACAAACCATAAGCTGCAATTGAATCTCAAGCACCTCCTTCTTTGGCAGAAGTTAAAATGAATGTAGAAAATAGATAAAATGTGAATATGGAAATGCCATACAAAATAAAACAGTTTCTGGACTCTGATCTACATGAGAACTGCTGGTAATGCAGAAATAATTAAGACAGAGAACGCAATAGCTAGATGTAGTCGTGCAATGGTTAGCACTGCTTCCTTATAACAGTATTGGGGTCGTGTGTTTCATTCCAGCAACAGATATGCATTGTAGAACACAATTATATTCTGCAGAGTTTATTTGCAATAGAAAGAGCAAGCATTTTGGAATTTTAACTTTGGAAAAGCTAGTTGCTATTGAAAGTTCCTACAGAAAATACCTAAAAAGTTCTTAATGAATTAGAGGAAAGTGAATGTAGGACTGTAGGAACAGGGCAAGTACCCATGTTAGATATACTGTAATATATGGACAAATACCTCTCTGCTTAGTTTAGGGGCCCTTGCACAAAATGTTTCAATGCCATTTAATAAAGTGGTAGGCAATTGGCAACGATATGGTATTTTAAGAAATTAATGTTTCTTCGTTTTAATTTTCGCCAGTGAATTTTATTTATTTATTCATCAGCGGCGAATCATGGGAATTTGCAGCGAATTCGTGCCTGGCGAATAAATTTGCCCATCACTACTAATTGAAATTCACTCATGACTCTGTGCTGCAGGGACAAATTGCTCCATAGGGAAGTGATGCATTTTGGACTTCTGCTTTTCAGAGAATCTGTGCACCACCCAGTATGGAAATCAGAAAGACTTCAAGTCCCAGAATCCATTACTTCACAATGGAATAAGCATTTGAAAGTTTAAAAAAAGATCTGAAACACTTGATAGCATGTGAATATATACAGGGCACTGGTATTAATACAATTACTATTGTAAACTGGAGAGCGCTTAGGGGGGAATGTCCTGCAGGGATTATTTGAGCATACAATTGATTTTCATGGATCTGCTTTTAATTCAGCTTCAACTATGCAAGTATTTATGTAATTTATTATCAGAAATCTTGTAAACACTGTTGAAAAAGAAAAAAAAATTAAGATATATGCTAATTTGGAATGAGCTGCCATGCTTACCTTGAGTAACCTCTTTATTTACCTTACTGTGATTTGCCAGAAGGCTTAGCTTAATTGCAAATGTGGGCAGGATCTGCCAGTCAAAATCCTGTCTACTGTCTATTTACCTAGGTGCCTGTAGTTAATGTACCATAAGTTAAAGGCAGTCAAGAATGTATTCTTGTCAAGTAATTCTTTTTGCCATTTTCTATTACATGGCAGCAGAAAGTGAGGGGGAAGATACATTTTAAAACATTGTGTTTATAGGGTAACTCACAGAGACAAAGTATTGGTGGAAACAAAGGCCAGTGGCAAGGAGAAATACACACACACAAAAAATGTTCAGCTCCATGCTGTTGTTACATTTAGATGACAAAGAATGTTTAAACAACCACGTCATTCTGAAGGCCATGCTTCTCCAAGATGGAAAAGGTGTTGACATTTCAAAATTTCAATAATGTATTACACGAAAAGCCCACAAAAAATTACTACTACAAAACAATGCCATCTAAAATAGTTAAGGTTGTTTAGAAGTCAATGGGATTTGTCCTTTTCCAACTGTAAAATATTGGAACAGCATGTAGAAAATTAGTCCAATACAGTTCCAATCTAATTAGACTTTTAAATCTTGTATGTGCTGTTCCTATATTGGATATTTGTAAGTAGCCATTTGTTGTTGTTTTCCTAATTTAATAAAACGTGCTATACTGTATACCGGTTTATATATTTTGTGTCCAAACTGTAGAACACTGGAACATTCACATACTGCTGAGGCATTTGAAGATTGACTGCAGCATTATATGCATCATCATTCGTTTTCATTCTGCTAGATATAGCAGGTGAGTAGGCTGACTCAAACAAATGTGGTAAAGGAGATACAAATGGACAAGAGGATTTTATTGGTCATACTTCACACAAACTTGTGTACATAAAGTAATTTTAAAACTTACTACACTATATAATTTTTTTTACTTATCAGTTAGATACATTATAATGGTGCAAAAGGAACCTAGGTCTTTTTTTATATAAATGGAGTACCAATATGTTTCCTAGAATAGCCTTTTTTGAATAAAAAGAGAAACATATACAGTGGACTTGTTATCCAGAATGCTCGGGACCTGGAGTTTTCTGGATAACGGGTATACCATAAGTCCACTAGAAAATCATGTAAACATTAAATAAACCCAACAGGCTGGTTGTGCTTCTAATAAGGAATAATTAAATTTCAGTTTAGAAGTAAAAGGTACTGTTTTATTATTACAGAAAAAAAGGAAATAATATATTTTTTTTTAATTTCAATTATTTGGATAAAATTGAGTCTATGGCATATCATAATTTTGAACATTCTGGATAATAGGTTTCCGGATAATGGATACAATACCTTTATATCTTATGCTATACAAATATACTGCTTAATTAAAAAAAAAACCCTTGTGTGTATGCTCTCAGAAGATAGATTTAAGATTAAATGGATTTCTGCAAGACTCTGCTGCATATTAATGAATATGGCACCAGAAATTTTTTTTGGAATGTTACTGTTTATGGAGTTCCCAAACACCTGCTAACACAGTAATAGTCATATTTCCAGTGTATTTCATTAGTCATTTAATTGCTTTAGAGAAATCATTTGCTGAGTAATATGTCCCCCAGCTAAGTTGTTAAGGTCCACTTACTGGAAAAGTTTGCTTGCTGCTCTGGAACACTGTATTTCTCATTATGGATAGTGTTTTGTGTAAAATTGAAATGGATTTGTAAACCAGAAATAAATGTATAAGCTAATATTGACCAGACTTGTGTAAAGGCATACTCTCTTAAGCAATGATCCTTGCCACTTCTGTCAACTAAATCTTAGTCTGACAGCTTTTAACTTTGAACTTATTAACAAGCAAGCAATACATTCAACTACAAAACCTAAATAATGGGAGATGCTGCAAATCATTGAAATTGAATTTAAAGACAGTACAGTAGACAACACTTAATCTTCCAATGCATATTGGTATAGATTTTTGAATGAACCATCCAGACCCATCCATATTATGCACACATCTCTGTACCGATCTTCGGGCTCAGGCTAATAGCTAAAAAATATGCATTTTTACATTTATATGAAGGTCATTAACAAACAAGTTTATAGGAGACATTTATGACTGCAATCGCAGTCGCATGGCCTCAAATGTCCCCGTAGTCAGTTGCAAGAACACCGCCATTCATTAAAGTTACTTGCATCAACATTCGTTCTTTGCATTTCTTTATAGTTGCACTCAGCTGTCTTTCTCATGTTCTGAATTGAGTGCTGCAGTGCTTATTGTTGCAGGGGAACACTGGAACTAGTGCTACTTCTGAAACAGGCATTAACTCCAGGGTTCCCAAAGGACACAGCACCAATGCAGCATACATATCACTCTGAACACTAGAAATGACATCCATCAGTCTGCACTTACCACACTGCATGTGCAATATGTAAATGATCCTTCCTGTGTTCACACAATGGGCATGGCCAATCAGCAGGAAGAAGTTACAGGTCACCAGTTGATTAGCCAGTTTTGTATTGGTTACTATTGGTTAGTGCTCCTGGGCAAACTTATTCAAAGCTAGTGTTTAGTACCAAAAGTTTAGAGCAGTGATCCCCAATCAGTGGCTCATGAGTAACATGTTGCTCTCCACTCCCACTTATGTTGCTCCAAGTGGCCTCATAGTAAATACCCATTCCTGAATTAATTTCAAATTTTAGAGGTAAAGGCACAGATTTACTAACAAAGACTTCTGCTGGCTTGCAGTCCTCATGGAGCTATCAATTAGCCTATCACAGCCTTATCTGGCATCCCCAAGAATATCAAAAAAATATATGTGTAGCTCTTCAACAATTTTTACATTTGAGTGTGGCTAAAGTCAAGAGTAAAAAATTTTGGGGACCACTGGTCAAGAGTGTGAAAAAACACCTAGATTCTAAACTGAGTCCACTGGGGATCAAATCCCCACCTCTCATGTTTCCACCTATTTTGTTTATGCCAATATACTTTGTATATGCCAATATATTTGCTTTGTATATGCCAATATATTTGCCCCTAAGAGGAGGAAGAAAAGGACTCAGCAACAACCTAAGTCTATAAACAGTTAACCCAGATTAATGTCCAGACCTCAGAACTTCAAAACCAGAACACAACAAAAATTATTATAAGCATAATAGAACTGTAAACTGTAAATTTGATGCCCCTCCCAATGAATAGGTCTCTAGTCCTGATTATAAACCATATAAAAATGTTTGTTGGACCAAAAGCATTTATCTAAAGTATACTACAAAATTATACTTTCAATAGTTAATAGACCTGAGATATATTTGACTTTTTGAATGTTCAAGACAGAAGTTAAACAAAAAAATACTTGGAAATGAGAAACATCTGTCAGATATCAATCAGTTTGTCAAAAATGTGTTTTTTTTAGAAGAGAAATACAGTTATAAAAACCTGAATTGCGGTCTGGCAGAAGTGCGCATTGTGTCTGTAAACATGATATAATGAATAAAGCAAATCTATGCTAATTCACCACACTAGGGATGCCTGATGCCTTCAATTGTTTATCCATGTTGAAAACAGCTATTTTAGATTTTAGCTACTTTTAATTAGTTTATAGTGGTTTCTGGTAACACACTGTTTTATTACTTAAAAATATAATGTAGTTGAGTAACTTTTTATAAATATGTGTTTACACAATTTCTATAACTAATTTGTGTTCATATATAGTATATCAACACAAAGCTTCATGTCTTATGCTAAGAATATCCCACATGGCATTTTAGTCATGTTTACTATGTGGCAGATTTATCAAGGGTCGAAGTGAAAATTCAAATTAAACATTTTTTAATTTTGAGCTATTTTTCTGTACAGTGTACATCGACTAGGGAATAGTCCAAATTCGATTCTAATTTGCAAAAAATGTATCATGTACTCTCTCTCTTTAAAAATTGGAATTCGATCATTCACCAGCAAAAACCTGCCGAAATTGCTATGGGGGACCTCCTAGAACCAATAAGCAGTCAATTGGTGGACTTTTTTTGGGAAAAGCTATGATTCAAAATTCAATCAAATATGGACCTATTTGATCGAAAATTTATCTATTTCAAAGTTTTTTAATTGATTAAAAAAAAGTTTCAGTTAATCAGATCGGGGAAAAAAACAATAACATTTTACAAATTTTATGCTTTTTTATTACTTTTTCCCGAAAAGCCATAATTTTTAAAATTTTTGCCAAAAAAGCCCAAAATATTTGCATTTTCTGACTAATTCCAAATATGATAGGGACCTCTCCCATTGACATATACAACCTCAGCAGGTCTGAGACGGAGGATGTTTGGATTTTGACTTTTGTCATGCGCAGGGTATAATAAATCTTGAAAAATGCTGATTTTTTTTCCACTAAAAAAATTTAAATGTTTTTAGCGTTCAAACTTTAATAAATAACCCCATGAAACTCACTGTCTCTGAGCTAATTCCATGCAGAACAAGCATTCATAAAAGGTATACATTTACTTTCTGTTA
>CM044432.1:142896033-142906244 GCA_024363595.1 Xenopus borealis | reverse complement strand
CTGGTTGGGGATCACTGCCTTACATGATATCTATGGCACACCCAAACAGGTAAACCAAAAGTAGCTTTTATTTACTAATGGCACACAAAATGTACAAATCGGGTGGCAAAACAGAAAATTCCCTTGTTTTCTTCCTGCTGGTTAAAATTCAAATTGGTGTTTGTGGCACTTAGGCTTTCCAATGTTGCCCAACATTTTCTTGCGCAGAAACATTGGGCAACTTTGTTTTAAGACCAGGTTCACTGGACGTACACTGGGTTTTGGAGACCTCAAGTATGGTGTGGTCACATTTCTGGGGTCCCATATCAGTTGCAACATATACTATATATTCATAGACCCAAAATGTGCATTTGATGCAAAATTTCAGCAGAATCCATTGAGGAATTCCCCTACTGATGAGCAACATCAGAATCACTAAGTGCATCCCTAAGGTCATCATGCACTGATCATGTGGCTATGCTCTGTCTATGTGTATGAGAAAGTAATAACAAACAGGTGCTCTTTAGCACTGAAGACTTAACCAGGGGATTAGACCCCACAGTGTAATTTCAACCACTCTAGAACCTACAACTTGTGCCAGATAGAAATCTACTGGCACACTGCAAAGTGTCACTGCCATTTTACAGTGGGCACCAACATTCTAGTTTATTGTGCAACAGTGCATTATTTAGTGCATTGGTCTAGAGATGGTAATGCTAAAAAGCCAGCTAATTCTGATCACCAGGGATAAGGTGCCACATTAATATGCCCTATTTCAACAAGATCCTTCAAAAACTGACATTGCAAAGAGAAATGTATGTCACTGCTGGAGTAAACTATGTCTTTTCAGGTCACTGTGTCTTCAGACTATAGCTGGATGACACGTTTCAGGGAAACCAAGAAATGAGACTTTGAACAAAACATCAATTTAAAACACAATTCTAGTTTATAATTAGTTTGAAGTATTCAAAGATGATTATGCAGTGTATACAAATGGAAGATGTGTTCATCCAAATTAAATACATTACTCAAAATATCTGCAGACTTTATTTTGATGGATGTTGTACAAACAGCAATTTGAATACATTTCTTCTCAGTTGTTTAAAGAGCTGCAGTGTAGTATGGGAATATAATCTTCTAAATTAAATTGCAATTTATGATTGGCAAAATTTACCTATTAGTATTTATGGATAGTTTAAAGAATGTCTCTCTCCTGAAATTAAATGGAGTTTGCTTTAATAAGAAAGTAAATTTAATGAAATAAAAAAAATGACTTAGTGGCACGTTCTATTTAAATATGTAATTTACAGCAAGATTTAAACACTTTAAAAGATCCAATACAATCTAACCAACACTCAGCAAAGATCTGATGGTGCCTTACAAAGTCCTGTAGCTCTTGGATGCTATTTTTATGCTATCTACGTTGTGTTTGGGGAACGTAAAATTAGGAATGTAGTTGCAGGGGTACACTGTGCCTTGCTATAGTCACTTTGCATGTCTACCTATAATGCAGCTGTGGTGTTCATTCTTCCAGTAAAATATGCAACTCAATGTCCCTGGTTAAATTCCAGCTTTCTGCACCAAACTGCCACAGAGTTTTCAAGGGACCCTTCTTAAACAGAGATGTTGATGTCCCCAGTGTCAAAGTGCCAGATTTAGAGTAGAAAATATTCTAGTCTTTGACATTAGACAGACATCCACTTTCATGATGCCCTGGAAACACAATGCTGAAGTGCTCTCCTACACTAGCTGAGAACCAACCTTTCTGTCAAATAGTTGGAAATGTAATATATCAGAATCTTTCCCTTTGAGTAACCTTTTACCTTTTTCTGCCCCTGCAGGAATGCCACCTGAGCTTCTCAATTTGTTTCATGATGTAACGATCATAATCTGTTCGATAATGTTTCATGAGAAGTTTTAACTCCTGCTGTCTGTTATCATGATCTGACTATGATAGTCTTCTTAAAGGGGAATTTTGTGAAAATTAAAAAATTATATAACCTTCAGCATACTGCATCGCTTTTTAAATAATCACATTTATCACATTAGTTTCTCTTCAGTCTGTCTTCATGCAGGAGTTGGGTGTCATATAATCCTTGATAGTTAGATTTAATATCTCTTATAGAGGGGCTCTTTTTGCCTAGAAGATTAGCGCTCACTCTATTAAAATGCCCAGAAATCTTGTCTCTCTACATGCAGGATTTGTGCAAATGGCAGTTATTTTGTTAGATTTTGTTTGTACTGGAATCAGTTATTTGAGTGAGCTCTAATGCATCTGCTCGGAAAGAAACCCCACCCTATAAGATACATTGGATCCAAGGGGCAGATTTATCAAATTCACATGAAGGATTCGAAATTCGATATAATTTTCAAAAAGATTAAAATTCGGATTTTCAAAATGTTTTTGAAGACCACTTCGACCATCGAATTTTGAAAATTCAATCGAAAGGAATGATTCGAATAATTAGAATAAAATTCTATTTGAATTTTCGAATATTCATCAGTCGAATAACTCGCCCTTTAAATTTTTATTCGACTGCCTAGTTCACCAGATTCAACCTACCGAATTGGATTTAACTATTTTTGAAAATAAAATTGAATAAATTTTGAAATTGAATAAAAAAATTCAATCAAATGGTTAAAATCGCCCGAATTGTTCGATTCAAACGATTTTATCGATCGATCAAATTATTTCTATTCGATCATTCGATCTATTGAATTAGGGTAAAATCATTCGATATTCGAATTAGAAGCATTTCAATTTGACCACAATTCAATTGGTCGAATTCGAGGATACATTCACCCTCAAATTCGACCAATAGTAAATCTGCCCCTAACTGTCAATGACTATCTGACACCCTACTCCAGCATGAAGAGATAATGAAGAGAACCAGATGCTGAGAGAACAATAGTGAAGATAAACTTGATTATTTAAAGAATTATGCAGAATTTTTAATTGATTGTATTTACAAAGTTTCAGTATGCTGTAGCTTACAGTATATAATGTTTTCATTTTCACAAACTTTAATTAGATATCAACAAAGGCTATCATATTCAGATGATGATAACAGACAGCAGGAGTTAAGACTTCTCTAGAAACATGATTGGAAGCCACTAGTTTGCAATAATTGTGTACTTCTCTGGGTACTTGAGAGATTGCAAAGAACTACAACATGACCACACATTGTTTTACTGTTCCAACCTGTTTTACTGTTCCTCTTCAGCTTCTGAGTAAATTCAATAACCAAATACTATGACAAAGCTGTTCTCTTTCAGATAAATTGTTTTGCATTTAGACAGCATTCAAACATTAGCTTAAAGCATTCATCGGGCAGCATTCAGCTTTAAACATTAGCTTAAAGTAAAAAATGCCTATAGTTCCCTATGAAACTGTAAGCAGACAATGCAGTTATCAAATGTGCAAGTGCTCTTAATTGACTGTATCCAGTATGCGCATCCAATTGCAAAGACAAATATGGACCTATTTCTTTCTGTATTGTATAAAAAACTTGCAGAAGTTTACTTCTATATGAACCTGGAACAATAAACACTGTTTTGCATCCATAACCTATCCAAGGTCTATATGACTATTCTGACAAAGGCCAATACTACTAATGGCCTGTTAATTTTAATTTAAATTAAGGAAGAGTATCTGGTTCATATTTCAGGTGTTACATATAATGGGCAGTTCCAAGACTCTGTATAAATTCAGCATCCTCCTTGCATCAAAATGTAGGCATTTTGGGTAATGAACATATGAATCCCTGTTTTTTTTTTTTTTACTTTGATAGAACTTCACAAGCGAAGCACATCGAGCTATGTCTGTGGAGTATAAACGTTAAAATAAGGAAAAAGAAGAAAAGGGCAAAATGTGAATATCTGTGACAAAAGTTTTGCAGCAACGGTAATTAAATTTGCTCTGTGATCCTTTGTAGATATTTGGCTTCTAGTTGTGGCAAAAAATAAGCATTTCTGGTTCTACAATAATTAAAATGTTGGTTATGAGCTAGGTTTCCTCTACAATAGAACTTTTAAAGGACCAGTAACATCAAAAAAATTTTTGTATATAACAAAAGAAAAACACCAAGGCATATTTAACTTTAAAATCGTTAAGTCTTTATTAAGAAATAACTTACCGAAATTCCGCTTGCGCCCCTCCTCAGAAAAGGCGACATCGTGCAACGTTTGATTTCTCCTCCCTATCGAGCACCGCACGATGGATCGCCCAATTGCCTTTTCTGAAGAGGAGCACAAGCGGAGTATCAGTAAGTTACTTCTTAATAAAGACTATTCGATGTTAAAGTTTTTTCGTTATATACAAACAAATTAAAAAAAAAAAAAATGTTGATGTTACTGGTACTTTAAATCATGTGATTACACTAGTAGAGAATATGAAGATATTAATATGTATGTCAAAAATAGAGATTCATAGCTTTCTCTAATGCACCCACACAGTTCAGAACACTATGATTTATGGCTGCTTACAAAGCTTTGTCATGGGTATAAATTATAAGCTGACTATCTTCTCTGAAAAGGAGACTATGATACATATATTCGTCTGAGAAAAAAATGTAAACTCTCTTATTTTACGTGCAAGAAGAGAAAATTCCACATGCAGCACTGGTATACCCTACCCTTTCTGCCCTTGGTGGCCTTAGAGAGTTTCTTCTGTATGAGGAAGAGAACAGTCAATTAGTTCACCAGTTTCCTAATTCAGAACAATTTATGGTGCTTTGTGCTGTAGAAAATGAAAGGAGCATGTATTTGTGCTAATTAGCACCTTCATTCACTTGAATTTTACAATTTTTCATTTTTCATCTTTAGCTGGTGGCAACTAAGTAATTTCCATTCACTGCAGCAAGGACATTGTGGCAGGGAAACTTTCAAATGATCAGATGAATTAAGTGAGCAGGTTGGAATAAGGAACCTGGCAGTCATAAAGAAAGCTGTGGAAGAATGTAATGTAGAGCAGATAAGAAAACACATCACTATTTTTCCCATAAAAAAGCAAAAATATAGTACCTGGCTGGCAAGTCTGGCTCACAGTTGTTGGTTTATAAAAGAATATGAAAGAGGCATTGCTACATTTCATACATACATGCATAATGCGGTTTCAGATAATAGATAACATACTTATGGTTCTGATGGTTACTGTGTGATTGGTGGCATCACATTAATATTGATCTTACTTATTGCTTAATGACTACATTTAAAAAAAAATCTATGTTAAAATCATAAAGGAGTGGCAGCAGTTGGTGGAGGATACCAGGAAACTGGAAGAAATAATTTACATACTTCAGAATAAAAGTAAAATATGGGAACATTGGGTAAAGTTTATGAATGGTAAGCCAGACTTAACATAGAAAGGGCTACAGGTGGTACCATTGGTAAACTTAATTTGATTATTTGAGAGGAAGTTAAGAGCCTGTTCTCTATATATATTTAACACTATCATTGAGGATATAATCATGTAGAAGTGGTAAAAGTGCAAGTACGATTTGTTGATGGGAATTTATATACGCATTTGTCTTACATATATGCTATTTGTCTTCACCTTTTTTCTGTGCTCTTTCATTTCTGTACTTTTACTATTTCTGAAAAATTTCTGCTAAATAAAGAATAAAATAAAGGCCTTATTATGATGAGGAAACCTTCAACATACGTGTATTGGACCTGTTATCCAGAATGTTTGTGACCTGGGGTTTTCAGGATAAGGGGTCTTTAAAAAATAAGTTGATCACTAAATAAACTTAATTTCTTTTGCCTACAAAAAGGATTAATAATAACTTAGCTGGGATAAAGTACAAGGTACAGTTTATTACTATTTTTTAAGCTTTTGAATTACTTCATTAAAGTTGACTCAATGGGATATGGCCTTCCCATAATTTAGAGCTTTCTGGATAAATGTTATTGCAGTTGTGTGTGTGTGTAATGCATTAGTGACTTGCCAAATACCATTCTACAGAGCTGTAAAGTCACGCGACCTTAAAGGAACAGTAACACCAAAAAATGTAAGTGTTTTAAAGTAATGAAAATATCCTGTAGTGTTGCCCTGTGCTGTTAAAAATGATCTGTTTGCTTCAGAAACACTACTATAGTTTATATAAACAAGCTTCTGAGCAGCAATGGCGGAAATTGAAAAAAGGCTACATGGCACAGGATAAATAATGGATAACAGATAACATTATGTTCTATAGAGCTTATCTGCTATCTGCTGTGTAACTCGAGCTTTTTCTCCTTTGAATAGCTGCCCCCATGGCTACAGAGCAGCTTATTTATATAAACAATAGTAGTGTTTCTGAAGCAAACACAACAATTTTACTAGTGCAGGGCAACACTGCATTATATTTTTATTACTTTAAAACAATTTCATTTTTTGATGTTACTGGTCCTTTAAAGGGATTCTGTCATGATTTTTATGGTATAGTTTTTATTATTAAATCACACTGCGTATATAACAAGTAATTCAATCTACCATTTAAAGTTTTATTCCTGAACCAATAAATGTATTTTTTTGTTTTATGTTTCTCCTACTATAAATAAAGGTGTTACAACTTGGGTTTTTTGGACCACTAAGTGGGGTATGAGAGAATTTTTAGCAAGGCAAATGTCAAGGAGCTGTTATCTGGTTACCTTCCCATTGTTATGCTAATGGTTTGCAGGTGGGGAAAGGCACCCTGGTGATATCACTCCAACTTTCAGTGCAGCAGAGTAATTGAAGTCACATGATGGAGGGCACCTGGAAAACTGACACATCTAGCCCCATGTCTGATTTCAAAATAAAAAGAAGGAATCTGTAGAAGAGGGTTATTAATTGACACATTATGTTAATAAAAAATGTTTTTCGGTGACAAAATCCCTTTATGGTCACCAACATAACAGTTGCCCATGATAAATCTCCTCTCTCGCAGACAAAAAAAATCATCTGAAAATATTTTTTTATCTTAAAGAATGGAGATTGCTGTATATAAAATACTTTACAAGTGGTGATCATCATCTGTATAATCATAGGGAAATGGGAAGCAGGGATTTTAATACAACTATGCTGCTAAACAGCCACAAGGTTAACACTTTACATGGGGTGTTCTTTATTGTTTCAGATCAAAATGTATTTTGGGATGCTTTGTCACCTATAAGAAAAGAGATTTCATGTGGGTGACAAACTGCTCCGAATTCTGCAAAAAGTGTTATGACTTAGTCAAACCCCAAATAGAAACAGAATACTGGATTGGGTGCATCCCTATGTTTCTTAAAAGCTTTCATTGTGTCTGAACAGGTTTTTGAGAGTATAAATCTCCACTGTAATGAGGTTATACCTCAGTCACCTGGAACCAGCACCTTTTGTACTGTCCTGAAGGCTGAGCTATCATCTGTAATGATCCAGTTTGGCATGTGCAGACAGTGTTTGGTAATAAAATATTCTAATATAAAGAGAAATTGAATATTAATAATTTATCTTTATTTGTGAAGGATAAAGTCCACACTCCATTAAAGAGAGCTCCAGTGTGATTAATGGGAAGCACACATCACCAGCTGCGGATTTAATAAAGACAGTGTTTCACTGGGATTTTAACCTTTTAAAAACAAAACATTCAACTATTGATATTCATGAAATAATTGTATTAGTAAGTAAACTAATTAACTTATAATGTTACTGTAAATACCTAATTAAAGGAAAATTGCCTACATTATTTTCTCTAAATTTCACAGATTTTACAAATTACAGTAACTAGTGGTTGTAGACATACTTGGTGCAAATGATCATATATTTCTCTTCAAATATATTTTTAAAAAAATGAAATATCACCCTATTTTCTATTTTGCCGTGTTTCTGTAAAGGTATACAGTATATTTCTGGAAAAAATAAAGAAAAAAGTTAAATCTCTCTACACTGCAGAAATTAATCTTCATTCTGAGGTTACCCTGCTCTGTGTCCCTCTAGATAGTATCCTACATCAGAAAACAAGTGCATAAATATCTATGAAGCAATATAGGGTTCTACTACCTGACCAATGGTCCCAACTCCATGAAACATGCAGATATTACCCATTCTTACTCCAATTGCTGTAATAATGGCTGAATCCCAGCAGGACCCTGAGAGCAGTGTATACAGCAGCTAAGCAGCACAATAACACGATCCAGTTGGATATAACAGTTCTGAACAGTCACAGGGAACAATATGTGCTTGTATAACCATGTGCTTGCAGGGTTGGACTGCATTAAGCTTTGTAGCAGATTGAATATAAATGACTTGCTAGTGAGTGGAGACTTGATGGAACATACAATGTGACAGCAGGTTATTGGATTTTATTCTTAAAAACTATTTTGACTCCAATTGCTGTAATAATGGCTGAATTCCCATGAGAACTCCCTGCTGGGCCTGTATGGAGCTGTAACAACCACTGAGGGGAATCTTTGCCAGATAGCTGAACTCACCAGACACTTGTAGTCAACAAAGCTGCTCTGGTGAAAGGCAGGAACACAAAAGGATGATGGGAGGAACTGACATCACACATAAGGAAGGAATAGGAAGAGGGTTTACAAATAAGGAAATACAAAGCCTGCCGAATAGCTTTGGTCACTAGGTAGCAGCATAACAATGTTTAAGCATATAAGAATTAAACATATACATTAACATGATGAACTCTTAACTGCTCGGGCAGCACACTCCCCATCTGGTATCTTTAGATACCACTATATTATAATAAACATAACTGCAGTTATGGAAATGCAAAATAAACATTAATGCAATTTTGCTTGAAGATCTTGAGATCTGGAAAACAAAAAAGAAAACAAGCATGCAATGCAATAAACACAGCATTGTAAAAGAATCTTTATGGTACCATCCTTATCAATTCTCACTTCCACTTTGCGTACCTTACCATATTCACTAGTAAGGCAATTTGTTATTAGTCCCATTGGCCAATCAATTCGCTAGGCTTGTTGGTCTTTTAGTAGGACAAGGTCTCCTATCTGCAGATTAGGAATCGGTCTTTGCAGCTGCGTCCTTGCCAAAGAACAAGGTACTCCTTCTTCCATCTGTTCCAGAAACAGCTTGCCAGGTGCTGCACACGCTTCCACTGACTTTGGTGGAGGTTCCCTGCTGCAAAGTCACCAGGTGGAACAGGGGCATTCCCAATTTTCTGAGTGAGAAGAGTAGCTGGGGTGAGGATAATTGGAGATTCTGGGTCTGTAGACACTGGAACCAGAGGCCTTGAGTTGATTATAGCAGACACTTCTGCAAGGAATGTGGTAAGGATCTCATGGGTGAGCCTTGTAGAATTGAAGTCCAGTAACATAGAGTCAAGTATTCCACGTGCTATGCCTATCATTCTCTCCCAGGATCCACCCATGTTGGAGGAATGGGCAACCATTACTGGATAAGTAGTCCTTGACAGGCTTAGTGTCAAAATGCAACTCTCTGCAGGCTCCAGTGAAGTTAGTTCCACAGTCTGATCTCAACAGTTTCACTGGCCCTCTCATAGCAAGGTATCCATAGACTATATGACCTCAATCTGTACAGCCTGTACACTCATGCAGGTGAACAACACCAGGAAGTACCTGCAAAGATAGCTGTTAATTTTAGATATTTTCTTCTTCAAAATGATCTTTAATTTCAGGCTTGCTTTTAAGCATTCTCTGCGGTGAGTTAAATCTGGACATGGTTTGCTCACAATTGTCTGGAAGTTTGGCACTTGTAGAACGGAATGACAACGGTGCATCCCAACTATTAGAGTTGTCTTTAAAGAATTTGGTGTCGATTATTCTGATGAACTCTTTGGGGGAAATTCACTAAAGCGTGAAGCGTCTAACGCTAGCGCTAATTCGCCAGCGTGACGTCAATTCGTAACTTCGCATATTTACTAACACTGACTCTGGAGAATTTTCGCTAGCAAAGTAGATAGACTAGTGCAACTTCGCACCCTTACGCCAGGCAAAGTTGCACACTGACGAAGGATCGTAATTACGCAAATTCCCTAAGATGACCATTTTCCTGAATGTTACCACTTACGCTAGACGTTACTTCGCCAGGTCAGACCTGTCAAAGTTCAATACAATAGATAGGAGTTTGAAAAATAAATTTGGAATTTTTTTCTAAGTCACAAAAATACGCTGGCGTGTTTTACCTTTCTAGAGTGATAGTCTGAAAAAGAGCAAAATTCGTTTTTGGGGGGTTACCCTCCTTCCCCCCACATTTCCTAACATATGGCAACACAACAACAACAACAACA
>CM044432.1:142875686-142889613 GCA_024363595.1 Xenopus borealis | reverse complement strand
CTACAGTTCACTGACCTTAGCGTAACTTCGCACTTTAGTGAATTTGCATAGCGCTGGCGAAAATTTGCCTGGCGCAGTGCAGCGAACGTTAGCGAAGGCAACGCTAGCAAATTTTCGCCGCTTAGTGAATTTCCCCCTTTGTTCTCAACAGAAGGTGAAATTTTGTTGTCATCTTTAGTAGTATGAAATACTGTATCCCCAAAGTTGTCATCACAAGAGATAGGAGTGACAGTGGATGCTGGTATCATAGCTTTGGGATTCTCCTTTACCTCAAAATGATGGGGGTATAGTCTGAAATGAGTTGGTCGTCCATTTCTCAATACATGAGCTTTAAAGGAGTCGACTTGAGATGGTCTGTGCATTTTGTCTAGGCACACGTCACCCACTATTACCCAGCCTAAGTCAAGTTTTTGGGCATAGGGTGCATCATAAGGTCCATTGCACTGTTAGAGTACCTTATGGACTCTGAGAATGTCTCTCCCCAACAAGGGCAGGATTTCAGCATCCTTGTCCATGGCAGGAATCTGATTAGCCAGGTCCCTTAAGTGGGGTTGGTGGTATGCAGCTTTTGGTATGGGAATCTCCTCCCTGTTATTAGGTATCGCATCACATTGAATTACCATAGTTAAAGGCAGATGATTATTACCTTTGATTGAAGAGACAATGTACCCATTAGCTCTTCTGCCAAGAGTCTCTATACGACCAACACAGGTGTTGAGGGTATTTGGTTCTGCATCACTTTTGATGTTGAAAATGTCAAAGAACTGTGGCCTTGCAAGAAATCTGTTACTTTGGTCATCAAGCATAGCGCAAGTCTTTATTGCTTTCTCTGGTTAACTTTCAAGATATACCTGGACTATGCAAACCTTGGCACAACACTTAGGACTATAACCTTCTCCACAAACTTCAGTACATTAAGTAGAAATCTTTGTTGAACATGGAACACATCCTTGTTCCTCCCCGCCATGATTTGAGATGTGGTTTGGGGACTGTGGACTGTCAGGGATAGATGTTGGATGCATTGCTCAGATATGTTTGTCACAGATGCACTCTGTACACTTAATAACAGTCTTTAGCGAAATGGTCTGAGGAGGCACAGCACTTATAGAAAACCCGAAACTTCTGGAGAAGATCCTTGCACTAATGTAAAGACTTTGCTCTGAAGCAGCAACATTTCTTAAGTGGGTGTGGTTTCTTGTGAATTGAACACTGACAGTTGGGATCTTCTGTTTTCCCACCTGAATAAGTTTTGTCAGCTGAAGAGGTTGTAGCAGGAGGGATGTCTGTTTTTCTAACAGACATAGTGCCCTGCAAGTCTCTGTGTTTAGTAGCCATGTTGTCATGCCTTACAGAGGATAAAACAGAAAGGTTGGGTTCACCAAATTTGAAGCTGGGATCATTCCTGATCCAGGAATGGTCACTGATAAATTTGCAAAAGTATGAGAATTGAGGGAAGGATACATTATATTGTTTCTTGTACCTTGAACCCGCTGTGGCCAACTTCTCTTGCAGCCCATATGCTATTCGCCCCTGGCGAATAAATTCGCCCATCACTACTGTTCAGTTGCTTTCAAATTGTTCCCCAGAAATAAAGACTTTTTCAATTACTTTCTATTATTTATCTTTTACTGTTTTTCCAAAATCTAAGTTTAAAGTTGAATGTTCGTGTCTATGGTGTTTGAGTCTGGCAGCTCAGTAATTCAGGTGCAGATACAATTTTGCAACATTTAATTGATACATTTCACAGCAACATCTCTGGAGTATTAGTAACTATTGGATCAATTCTAACAGCTGCCTGTAATGAAACCCAGAGATTCTGCTCAGCAGGGACAAAGATAAGAAATGTATCCATTAAATGTATCAGTTTAGAACAGTTAGAGGGGGTCGGCGACCCCTCTCTCCCAGAGCTGCTTTAGAAGGTGAAAAATTACACTTTACTTCAATATTAAAAAAACGGTTACAAATAGAAAATAGACAGTGATTGGAAAAAGTCGTTATTTCTGGTGATCTATCTGAAAACAACTAGTTGTTTGAAGGTGAACAACCCCTTTAAGGTGCTATTGTTGATATTACTGTTGTGCAATGGCTGCATGAACCTGCTAATAAAACACTCTTATACTGTACTCTTATGCTCATCTTCGGCTATCAAAACACAACAGCAACAACTTCCAATGATTTCCCGTAACTGACATATTTTTCTGACCACGAAATTAGCTACAAGGCTGCAAAGATTTTGATCCTCACTATCCCTCTTTCTCTTCAGTCCTCATTTAGGATTCTCTTTACTTGACATTTTGCTTTAGTCTTAGTTCAGTGTGGGCATCTGTTTGGATACAGGCCAGTTTGCATTTTGTGCATATTGCTGCAACTTTAACAAAAGGCCAAGTGTAACTCTGCAGTAGATAAATGTGTGGTTACTCTTATATGTCATGATTAGCTGCCCTGTAGGGTTTTCAAAGCGGATATAAACAGTATATATATATATATATATATATATATATATATATATATATATATATATAGAACCCTGTTTTGAGGAGTTATTGTCCTTTTACTTAAATAATAAACAAGCAGAACAACGCATAAAATTACTTCCCAGAAACTAGTTCAAAGAATAAACAGTTTAAAAAATATCCGATACTTCTTTCCAAAGAGCACTGCCCCTTTTAAATGTATGCTTATTGTTGTTTGTAGTTTTGCTGTTCAGATCGCAATTTATTATCTTCCTTTGTGAACCAGGGCTAAATTATTTTTTGTGACAGATTCATGGTAATGACTAGTCTTAGCTTTCTTCTTTAACAGGTTTTAGACATCAATGCATTATCAGAGGATGAATGGCTGTCTTCTGCACTGTGCATAAACTGTTCTTTCCATACTTGAGACCATTTGTATTCTGCAATGAAGGTGCAATCAATACAAAACATTACTTCCCTAAATGGTGTATAGGAGCTGACACAATGGAATCATCCTTGTAGCTTTGTAATGGACCACAGTGGCCACCTTGCTAACATTAATAGGTATCGTTAGTTGCCTCACTGCTATGTGCTGTGTCTGTATAGCTATTACTCCAGTGCTCAAACAAGTGCTCAAACAGGACATTATTGTATTAGAGAGGGTACAGAGAAGGGCAACTAAGCTGGTAAAAGTTATGGAAAATCTTAGCTATGAGGAAAGACTGGTCAAGTTTTGGTTGTTCATGCTGGAGAAGAGGCGCTTTAAGAGTGATATGATAACTATGTATAAATATATAACGGGATCATATAATAATCTCTGTAATTATTTATTTACAAATAGGTCTTTCAAGCTGACGCGAAGTTGCCCATTCTGATTAGAAGAAAAGAAACTGCACCAGAATATTCGGAAGGGTTTTTTTTACAGTGAGAGCTGTGCAGTTGTTGAATCAGTTGTACAGGCTGAAATATTAGACAGCTTTAAAAAGGGGTTGATAGCTTTTTAGCAAGTGAGGGAATACAGGGTTATGGAAGATAGCTCATAGTACAAGTTGATCCAGGGACTGGTCTCTGAGGCAAATTGGAGAGGTTTTAGATGGGGTTTTGCCTGCCTCTGGATCAACTAGCAGTTAGGCAGGTAAAAAAAGTTGAACTTGATTGGTGTGTGTCATTTTTTAACCTAACTTATGATACTATGGGGCAGATTTAATAAAGTGTGAAAATTCGCCAGCGACGGCTTCGCAGCCATCACAACACTTCACTCAGACAACGCTAATTCACAAGTGTGAAGTTGCATCCAGAGCAGCAAATGCTGGCAAATTTTCTCTAGCGTTACTTCGGCAGTGTGAGCAAATCAAAGCAAAGTTGTGCTAGTGTTTAATTCTGCCTAGCGCAACTTCACTACAGTTCTTTCGCTCAGGCTAATTTGCATACAGCTGTCAATTTAAAGTGGAATGGAGCTATTTATGTTACATGGTGCATCTAATACATTACATTTACAATAACTATACATGCCAATGGAACCTTAATAAAGTCAATAGAGTTGTTAAATAATGTGCCATATGGTAGGAAATGTATGGGGGAAACCTGGTACCCAAAAAAAATGTTCAAGCCATTTGCAGCCTAACAACCTGAAAAATTGAAAAGACGCCAGAGTTTTTTGTACTTAGAAAGTATTACACTCAAAAAATGATGACGTAAATAACTGAAGGTTGAGGATGTTCGCCAAGTCAGAACTAGCGAAGGCAAGTCTGGCGAAAGAGGTAACGTTCAGTAAAATCTGCATCTTAGTGAATTTGTGGCGTTACGTCCATTTGCCAGAGCGAAAATTTGCCTTGCATAAGAGTGCGAAACAACTCTAGTGTCTATCTCCTTCGCTAGTGAAGGGGCACTTGCACTCTTCAGTAAATAAGCAAAGTAACTAAATGACGTCACGCTGGTGAATTTTCCCTAGCGTTAGTTACTTCGCCCTTTAGTCTGCCCCTATGTTACTCTGCAAGATCCATTAAACTACATAATAAAGTTTAAAAGACTTCAAGCCAAAGGAAACATAAGACACTCCCTTTGATGCAAGATAGGAAAAAAGAAACACTACACACTGCTGTTTCACAAAACCTATGTTATTTATGGGGAAAGGAGGAATTATGCACATACATAAAAAATGTTCTGTAAATGACTGTTGTCCCTTTCCTTTCCATTATTAGAGGATGAATGGCTGTCTTCTGTAGTGTGCATAAACTGTTCTTTTCATCCTTGAGACCATTTGTATTCTGCAGTGAAGGTGCAATCAATACAAAGTATTACTTCCCTGCTTGGTGTATAGAAGCAGACACAATGGAATCATCCTCGTAGCTTTGTGTTGGACCACAGTAACCACCGTGCTAACATTAATAGGTATCATTAGATGCATCACTGCTATGTGCTGTGTCTGTATAGCTATTGCTCTGCAAGATCCATGAATCTACATAAAAAGATACAAGAGTTCAAGCAAAGAGAAAAATAAGACACGCCCTAGGAAAAAAAGAAAGTTACATACTGCTGGAGCCTCAAAACCTATATTATATGTCGGGAAAGGAGGAATTAATTTATTTAAGGCATTAAAATTTAAAATGTCCCTTTCCCCTAACACTAAGCTGCCTTGGGCCAGGGTCATTAAAATTATTCTATTTGCATTTGGGCTGCAGAAATGTGCTGAAAAATATTTTAATATGCATCCCCCCATGACTTTTATTACACCTACCTATAACAAGGATGGCAAGAATGGCGTCTCTCCAGCTTTAAAGTCCAAAACTACTAACAATCTAATATAGCATTATCCATCCATATATAATGTACAATTTAAAAGTTTCAACTGCTCTGCAGAATACTCTGGCCGTAATTGTGTTTCTTTTTCAAACTGTTCTTTTATTTGCATACATACTGCTAGGATGATTGAGCTTATGTGCCATTCTGAATTTTTCAACAACTGTAAACTGCTACAGAAAAAAAGCACAGAAGAAAAGAGTAAGCCGAAGACAGGTTCTAATTTCTCCCCAGCACGATAATGGTGCAGTAGAAGAATAACAGCAACATATTACTGCACAATTATATGACTAAAATATATGTTTCCTGCAACACAATATACAGAAGTAGAAAGGGATGTCAGCTAAATGGTACCAAAATTATCATGTTTTGGACTAGAACATTTGGAAAGATTTATTTGCACCTAATTTTTAAAACTACATTAGCCTGATAATGTTCTTGTTCACTTGATTAAAAGTGCTGACATGCAACGCTTGAGAAAGCAAGTTTACAACTGAAAGTAAAATCCCTGAGTAAATTTCTCTATTTAATTAAAATTAGATTTATGAGTTCAAAGAATCAGTGACACTGTTAACCTTCGGGAACTAGACAAAACTCTTTGCTAAATAATGGACAAACCACACTTTCAACCAGCAAAAAAATTCTGCTAAATAACTTATTGTTGCAATTCTTCACTGTTACCAGCTTTTAATCATTCTGACACTAATAGTAAAATCAAAGTACCAGCTGAAGGCTCAGAAAGAATCCCTGCCATCAAACGATTACATTTTAGTGTGTTCTGAAAAGAAATTATTTCTATCCTCCAAGTTACCCGTACATGCACAGATATTAGTGCTAATTTCCATCCACAGTTGCAGTGGGCAATCCTATATGCAATCCTAGGTGCAATCCACTGTTTGGTCCAATATGTTGTACATCATTTACAACTAATGGTGATAAATAATTATGTTAAATACTTTGAAATCATCACAGCAATCACTAATGATATATTATAAAAGTAAACAAACAAAAGGTGGACACCCATTAGGCACAACCTGTACTGTAGTAGGTGTACTCACAAAGTTGAGATGAACAAGAGCAAACTTCATTGACAGCTTTTTGCAGGGAGGGATGTGTACAGACCAGGGCACTGGGCACATTATAAAAATAAAAGTAATTTTTTACTTCTTTACAACCTTATAAAAACAATACAACCTCACAACAGGTCTAAAATATTATAAGTATTTTATTGGAAGTATTGGGTGATCCTCTGTTGTTCTTGCAAGCGGATATTAACACTGTAAAGAAACTGCTAAAATAATCTGCACTTTCAGCTTTTGGAAAAATCATCCTACAGAGTTTACAGCCATAGGAGCAGAGATAAGCACAAGCGATTTTAGTCTTCTTATTCGTACAGCCTTTCTTTCTGGAAGGTGAATGTATCAAGTTTTCTCAACAAAACCCTTAAGCTGTCTCATGTTTCACACAGGAATAAGATAACGGTAGCTCATACTTTCTACCAACTCATATAAAAGCCTTGTCACAATATGTATTGAATAATCAATGAGCAATACGGATGTACTTCAAACACTTGTGGCTGTCATGCTGCCATTGTAATAATGCTTTACATAATCTATCATTTAGCAGCCTATTAAAGCATGCTACATTTTCTCTTCTTAAATCAAAAGCTGCACAGTCATGTTCAATAAAATAATAGACTTGTGTGAAAAATACAACGAATGCCACCACTTCCCAAAATGTGGTACATTGTAATGGCATACATTGGGAAGGAAATTAATTAGACATTATTTACCCACTACTGCAGTATTGGATGTCCCATTAGAGAAGCCCAAGAAATATAAGGATTGGCCTTTACAATATGAATTGCAAGAAACCTTGTTGGCTCTAAAGAAATTGCATATAAGCTTCGGAATCATTTACTATATATAAGACCTAAAGAGCACAAGTACAGGACAGATTTGTAATATGGGCAGTAAGACAGGGCTCACCTGTGCCCACCGAAATTGTGCCCCGCTCCTGCTACCAAAGTGGTCTTTGCATGTGTATTGAGGGGTGCATTCCCCAGGATCATCGCTAATGATCTCGTATGGCTTGATATCTGTTTATATCAAGCAAGATTTCAATCATTTTATTGCTCAGTGATCAATAGATTGGGACACTGGGATAAAAGTTCAAAATTGCCCACTATTCAATAAAAATAACCTGTAAGTCCTGTTGCAGACATTTCTTACACAATTGTCACTTGCAATGCCACTCCACATTTCCATTGCATCTCTACACTTCACTTAACTTGGTTTGCAACAGTTGGGGACAGATGTACTAAATTCACGTGAAGGATTCGAAGTTCAATCGCAGTGCGAATGTAGGATTTCTTCTTTTGGTCGAATATGTGAATTTTGGCATATTCGAATAGGGAATGGTCGAACGATCGAATACATTAGAATAGAGTCGAATGGACGAATATTCAATCATTCGATCATTCGATCATTGAAGGATTTTATTTTTTAATTTTCTTCGATTGCAGATTGGACCTACCGAATTGCAATAGAAGCCTATGGGAGCACTCCCATAGGCTTCTGAGACTAAGTCCTTATCGAATAGGATTCCTACGATCGAAGTGTTCAATCGTTTGAATCGTACGAATCAATCGAATGATCGAATGCTTTATTCGTTCAGTCAAAGAATTTATTCAACTGATCGAATAGGTTTGTATTCGATCGTCAAATGATCGAACATCGAATAAAAGGTAGCCTAGAACTATTCGATTAACATTCGAAAATCGACTTCTAATCGAATATCGAATAGATACGAATAATTTTTGGGGAATAATAGTAAATTTGCCCCTTGGTGTTGGGTTCAAAGCAAATATGCATCCATAAAATTATCTGTTTCATAATTGCCAAGCCTCCATTATATATCACACCACATCATACTACCCTATCATACCCTATCATACTATCATCTTATAACAATAAAGGGGGGTTGAAAAATGGCAGCAAATGAGCATAGATTAGAATGGCAAACTGAGTTGATACCACCTTCATAGAAACTGGATGGGGGAATCAAACTTTTAGAATAGTATTTCAGTTTAATAAATCCAAGAAAAGACGAAGGTAAAGTAGCCCTTTAATTTATTGTACAGGATAATTTCTATATTAATATCAGTTCATATTTTAGTGTTATTTATTGTATTGTAATACTTTGTGGCAAATGAGGCAAGCCAGTTTCCATCCCCCCGCCTAGGATATACATCTAACTTGCTATTACATAAAGCAGAACACAATAATATTACAGTTTTCCTGAATAATGTATAGGCTTCTATACGCTAATTTAGTTTGGCAACCATGTCTTGTAAATTTAACTCTGCTATATCCCAGTAAATAGTATATATGATTGTGTCCAACATCAAACTGGGTTTGTCAATTGCAATTTTAAAAGCATTTATGCATCTTGAATAAGTATGCTCAGATTGTGTTTAGATTTTCAGGGCTGGGTATTCAGTAGCATACTTGAAGCTCAGAAAAACAAATCCATGGATCGTTTAGGATACTATTGTAATCAAAGCTGTTCTCCATAATTTATTTATATATTTTAATATTACATTTCCTCCTCAGTGGGAGCAGGGCAATGAAACTATTCCTGTTGAAGTACGTGTATGTAATCTCAAAAGGCTACAGGATCACAATGAATCCTATTTTCTGACAATTTTAAATGCAGCTTGTGTGACCATAGCTCTTATTCAGTATTGAAACTATGACCCACCAACCACCTGAAGATTTTTGTGATTACATTTAGCCATGCGCATAATGCTTCCTGAACTCCATAACCCATCACAGCTCTGGTTAGTCAGACTAGGGCCAACTCATTTACTTTCAGCAAGTGGTGAACTTTATTGCACTGGTGAGGGGGACTTCATTAAAGCAGACCCTGTGGTCAGGGACCCCCTATCCCCCCATAAGTTCTAAAAATGCTGCCTAGTATGTCAGCACTATATAAATAAAGACGAATAATAGCACTAAAACCTGTCTTATTTTCATTAAAAAGCACTATTTTTGCTAGGGTTGCTTTCACCTGCTTTATCCAATCCCACTTACAACAAATGGGTGTTATATTCTATATACTTGTTTGCAATTATGGATGAGCAAACGTTTAACAGCAGCAAAGTGTTGTTTTCCCAGGAAAAAAAAAACACAGTCTATTGAAGCAGACAAAAACATTATTGTTATCATTGTTAATATCTATATTATCTGGTGTTTATTTAGTCCTGACATTCTGACAGCACTTAGATTATACATCATTTGCATCAGTCTCTGCCCCAGTGGGGCTCACAGTTACATACATACATACATACTGTATATATATATATATATATATATATATATATATATATATATATCACATGCAGACACAGAGCCAATTAAACTGCTTTTATGTAGGACACCAGACAACCCAGAGGAAATCTACACAGACACAGGTAGAACATTCCTGCCAGCAAACTTTATCAACAGTTTTGGCACTATTAATTTTTTTAACTACTTTACTAATAAAAGTCAGCTCATGTTCTTTGCAGTACTTCAGGGAAAATGTATTAATGATTTATGAAATAATATTCTATCATTAGTTGAGGAAAGGTGGTTACAGCTTCTTGGATAGAGTTCTTATACACAAATGTGTTGCATTTATTTGGCTAAAATGCTCATTATTCATTGAACCCCAGATATTAATTATAATGTGTGCTAGATCTGTGTATATTTCTGATTTACTTTGTTGTGGCATTCCTTTTATGTTATGATATACACAATTTATGTTTTTAAAGAAACTTGCTAAATGTTAGATATCTCTGGTGTATCTTGTGTTTGAATCCCATCCTTCATCCTGTACTTGCCATGCATTTTGACCAGCAGTATTTTCTTTCTGCTATACAATTATAAAACATCCTAGTAAAAGATCCTGTCACTCAGAGACAGGTGAATGTCAAATGACAGATGACAAGTAACATCTGCCACTAAGGTTGACAGTTCTAATAATTAATATAAAGCCCTTGTTGTTAACCTCTGACTGGATTACAGGAAAGCTTGACTATAATATTGAGAAAGCACAGAAGTGGTAAGAGAAATCACAAATTTAGTTACAATCACCACCTCCTCAGTGGCCATTAGTTAGTGTTGGCTCCAGTCCAGAGCTGGAGTTCAAATACTGGTTACTCATATAATTATGAAACATGATAATACAAAGTATCTCAGGTATTGGGGGCTATAAAGGTGTAAATATAGTGGAACCCCCAGAGAACACAGGGGCCAGACTTCGGGGTCTGCTTTCTTTACATTCATCAGACATCACCCTTCCAAGCTGCTCTTGCCTTCTACGCTCTACCAGCATGAGCAGACGAGGAGTGGGGGACCTGGTCTGTTGAGCAGGTGGAGAGAGGGCTGAATAAAATGTTCTCTGTGCTTCAGGCCCTTACAAAATAGTTTTTGCAGGGGGGACCTAGTGCATGGTTATGCCACTAGGTGGTTTAATTTAAAAACACTTTGCCAAAAGTAATTTATACTCTTGTGATACTGTTTTTTTTACAGTCATTTGTGCCCTTCGCTAATCAACATCCACAAACATGACATTTATAGCTACACTTTGCGGGTCATTAAAAAAGAAGATGACAGCATGCAACTGCAACAGGCACACACTTACATGTTTTCTACACTTTGTACTCTGCTCATTTAAAAGTTTCCAAGGGCCTTGGCTGTATCTGCAGTAAGGACTGGGCTACCATACACCTTCCGATGCTGAGCCTCGCACCTCACACCTCCAGCACAGGGTGCTATTCATTAACATAGTGTGGGGTGTTAGTCTGCATCCAGTTTGTGTTCATTTCAATGAAAATTGTACTGCCTATGAGAAACTATGTCAGATGGCTCACTCTGGACCAAACAGGGTACAAATTTGTGAATAATGCTCACATTGATTAGCCATAGGCAGTGCAATATCCATTCAAATAAACATGACATGGCTGCAGACAAGCAAGGACATTTTGAAGCCCATGGGAGTCAAACCTCTATGTATACCATAAATATAGATGAGCAAACTTTATCACCTGCTACCATTTTGCAGCAGCAAAAAATTCAGCTATCCACGCTAGATTTTCAGCATAATGGAAAGGAGCTACCCTAACATGGCAGAGCCTTGTATATGCTATTGCAGAGCTTAAAACTAGTGATGGGCGAATCTATCCTGCTTCACAGAAAAATTCACAAATTTCCAGCGAAATTTGCGAATTGGCGAAAAATTTGCAAAACGAATTGCGTCTAATTTTTTGCCGTGTAACCTCATTTTTGATGCACATCGCGTCATTTTGGCCATTTTTTTTTTTTACGCCACCAAATTTTCGTCAGGCACATTTTTGCTGACGTTTCACGAATCACGGGAATTTGCGAATGGGAATAAATTCGCCCATCACTAATTAAAACACTTTAACCATAATATTATTCCATCTTCCTATTAACTCCCATGCATTTCAGAGAAATGTTGCTGTCTTGAAAATGCACCAGTGTCACTAAACATTAATGGACCAGTAACATCAAAAAATAAAATTGTTTAAAGTAATAAGAATATAATGCAGTGTTGCCCTGCACTGGTAAAACTGCAGTGTTTGCTTCAGAAGCACTACTATTGCTAATATAAATAAGCTGCTGTGTAGCCAGGGGGGCAGCCATTCAAAGGAGAAAAGGCTCAAGTTACACAGCAGATAAGATCTGTAGAATTTAATGTTATCTGTTATCCATTATTCATCCTGTGCCATTTAGCCATTTTTCAATTTCTGCCATTGCTACTTAGCGGCTTGTTTATATGAACTATAGTCTTTCTGAAGCAAACAGATCAGTTTTAACAGCACAGGGTAACACTACATGATATGTCCTTTACTTTAAAACACTTTCATTTTTTGGTGTTACTGTTCCGTAAAGAGGTAATTTATTAAACCTAAACATTTTCTGGTTAAGTTTTAAAAAGGGAAAACTATTTTAAAAAAAAAAACTTACATTTTTCAAGATTTATTATACTTTGAAACTGCTGAAAAATTTGAATCAGCTAAAACCTGTTAAAATCATGGTAGATAATCCCTTTGACAGTTGGAACATGTTCTTTTACCTCAAGCATGCTCAATAGTTTTGGGCTGTTTGCTTTGATTTTCTTTCCATAATCTAATAAATTTGAGTTTTATTGAGCAACAACTCCAAAAATTCACACAAGTCGAGCATCAAACCAAAAAAGTCCCATGATTAAATTGTCACACAATTTTATCTCAACTTTTTCTTGCACCAATTTTTTTTCGAGAATAATTATTAGCACATTGTAGTGTTTGTGCATGGTGCCTGTAGGTGTCACTGTGTGTACATGGTACCTTCTGGACTGCTTAAAGGAATTGTTCAGTATAAAAATAAAAACTGGGTATTGTGGTGTTTATACGAACGGCCTGCAGGTGTCACTGTGCATACACTGGACTTTCTGTACAGCTTGAAAGTGAAAGTAAAAGTTACTGCTGTTATATAATGGCTGCATGAACCTGCTAATAAAGCACTGTTATACTCTCCTCATCATCGGTTACCAAACACAATAAATGGCCACAAGGATGTCTTTTCTACCTCTGCAGCAGCCTGCACCTTTTCTACCAAACCCTGGGGAGCCTACCATACCTTTTACTGCTTGGATCCGTATGTTTTATAATTACATTATTGCTGCTGACCAAGAGGAGGTTTTATGCTGCTATAAAGTGTGCTTTAATTATTCACTGCCTGGGAGCAGAGGGACAGTGTATTTTGTATACATTACCATCACCTGATGAAGTTATGAAACTGCTCTTACTGCTATAAAGAACTTTTTCGTGCCAAGAGTAAATGTGGTTGCTGAAATATATAAATTCTGCCAATGTGGACAGCGTAATGGTGAATCCACAGAACATTTTGTAGCAGCTTTGAGAAACTGGTTGTTACCTGTGAGTTTGGGAATCTAACAGATGAAACGCTAAGAGACCAACTAGTGGAAGAAACAAATTCACCACGCATTAGAGAGAGACTGCTCCTAGAGCTAGATTTAACCCTTGCAAAAGCTATTACAGTTGCTAGCAAAATTGAAACAGCTGTGGCAGAGACTAACACTCAGTCAGGGAGCTGCTGGAAATGTACAGATTGGCCAAAACTGTTGCCTAATAATTCGCAGTCACAGGAAAAATACAGTGCTAAGGAAAGGGATTCACTGCAAAGCCGTGCAGCAAATACAAATAAAAAATACTGTTTTCGCTGTGGTTCAACAAAACACCTTGCAAACTATGCTAAATGTCCTGCAAAAGCTATAGAGTGCCACAAATGTTTAAAGTCAGGTCACTTTGCCACGGCCGCCGTAGTTCTACTAAAGATGTTCATGAAATCACTACTACAAATGTTACAGTATTCCGTGTGGATAAAGCTGATTCCAGAAAAGTTTATATGCACTGTCAATATCAATACTGCCAGGGCCGGCCTTAGGCCAATTGGACCTATTGCGCCCAATCGGGCCCCACCCCTGTAGGGGCCCCGCACTTTTCGAAAAGAAAGGAGCTTACTTTCTCCCTCACCATTGTTTCCATGTGCCTGCACGCAGTAATAGTGATCCGAAGTGATCACTTTCTTCAGTCTGTAGTCTGC
>CM044432.1:142791850-142859721 GCA_024363595.1 Xenopus borealis | reverse complement strand
AATCCTTAACACGAATTTAGTAAATCTGCCTCTAGGTGTTTATCTTAACTGAAAACAAGGCTTCTTTATGAACATTGGTAGTTATTAGTGATTGTTAAGGTTCTAAATCTAAGATGAATCTTCCGTTTTCAGTTGTTCCTTAGTATCTAGGTTTGTCATTCATTTATGTTCTTGCCTTTAAAGGGCCTTCCAACACCTTGTTAATGCAGTTGATTTTAAGATTGTTTACTAGAAATAAAGACCTTTTTCAATGACTTTCTATTTTCTATTTGACTAATTTTTCTAATATAAAGTGTAAAGTTTAAAGTATAATTTTTCACCTTCTTATATATTTGGGAAGCAGCTCTGGGGAGGGGGGGTCACCAACTCTATAAACTGTTCTAAATTAACACATTAGTTAAACATGTCTTGTATTTGTCCCTGCTGAGAAGAATCCCTGAGTTTCATTAAAGGCAGTTTTTAGAATTGATACAATAGTTGCTAATGTTCCACAGATGCTGCTGAGAAATAAATCAACTAATTGTAGCAAATTGTAACAGTTCAGAAACTGCACCTGGATCACTGAGCTTCCAGAATGAAACTCCAAAAACAGGAACATTAAACTGCAAATTTAGATTTTGGAAAAACGGTAAGAAAATAAAATATGCAAAGTAATTGAAAAAGTCTTCATTTCTGATGAATAATCTGAAAGCAACTGAATTGAAAAAGGTGTTTGGAAGGTGAACCACCGCTTTAATTGGAATTTATGAGATTTCTTTCATTTCCTTCTCTAATAACTTGACTTGAAGTGATGATGATGCATGGTACAAGCATTTCACATCAAACATTCTGAAAATTCAATTTCCAACTAAACAGGTTTGATGCCTCTGGTAACATTATTATTTCAAAAGTTCTACAGGTTTTATAGGCGACATGTTGGTTGTACGCCTGCTCATGCTGGTTACTTTCAGAAAGTAAGTACAGGTAGCAAAAAGTTTAGATCCAAAAAGTCAGCCAGGGGTCAGAACACAGAAACAAAGAGAAAACAGAAGTAAGAGATAGTTGGGGTTCATTTATCAAGACTGGGCAAATTTGCCCATGGGCAGTTACCTGTAGCAACCAATCAGTGATTAGCTTTTTGAAGCCAGCTGCAAGTAGAACAATGAATGTAGCAATCTGATTGGTTGCCATGGGTTAATTCCCGTGGGCATATTTGCCCAGTCTTGATAAATGAACCCCAAGTGACATACTGGTTATGATAATCACTTCACAAAGAGGAAGAGGCCTGGATGCCTATTTAACAGCAGAATGTGTTCCATGGTCAGAACCAAAAACAATAACACACTATTTGTATCAATATGGCTGCTCATTGGCATCAACATGTGTGCCAAGTTGCCAGTAACTACTGCTTCAAAACACACGATGATGCAGACTGGAAGCAGTAGAACACCTCCGCCAAACCATATTAAGCCGTGGACTCGAAGTTGAAGATACTGAAAGGTTTTAAAGCACTATGGTGTAGTTTAGTAAAAATAAAAGTAAGTACATAATATACTATACTGCTGTAAAGTTTACCACAACAGGTACAACGCATTCAACACAGTGTAATGCTATACTGTATACAAACAAACAAAACTGTCAAGCATGTCATTGTATACTTCAGCAGCTGTAGATGCTTGACAGTTTTGTTTGCTACTTTTTGACAAAATCTTGAGAAACACCCAAACACAAATTGAAGCCCAAACAGAAACGGTTTTGCAGAGATAGCAGTACAAGAACTACAAGACAGGCCTGATCTGCCCAGATTAGGACCTAACTTAACAATACTCTTGCTCTGGTTGAACAGATGAAAATACCACCAGCAACCAAACATTCCCAGAAGAGCAGAGAAGCCTAGAAGCTGTTATAGAGGAAGGAGGATCAATCTCATATCCATATCAGAAAAATATATTGGACAGACTTTTGGTAATATATTATATATTGAACAGAGGCTTCAGATGTATTATTATTATTAATAATAACATGTATTGATATAGCTCCAACATGTTGTGCAGCGCAACATTTATAAAACATTTTGTGTATATCCATTTATAAATGTAGCTATTTCATATAACTAAACGGCTCATTATTTGCCAGTACTGTATTTCAACTTTTTGTGTTAGGTTTTTTTTCATTATCTAGTGACTGTTTAATTCATCCTTCTAATGTATCAGCCTTCAGCTCTGTATTTGCCTATATAGAGTATCATCATGAAAAGACATTGATCATATCCAGGGGCTCTGCGCCAATGAAGCAAGGTGAGAAACTCCCCTCAGGCTGAAGTTCCCCACTAGTTACACAGTTGCAACTCCTGTAAATTTTAAAGGAACAGTTCAGTGTAAAAATAAAAAATCGAATAAATAGATAGGCTGTACAAAATAAAAAATGTTTCTAATATAGTTAGTTAGCCAAAAATGTAATGTATAAAGGCTGGAGTGACTGAATACAAATAAAAACGGCGTAAATAGATTGTATGTGTAAATAAAAATGTTTCTAATATTAGTTAGTTAGCCAAAAACACAATCTACAAAGACTGGAGTGACTGGATGTGTAACATAATAGCCAGAACACAACTTCCTGCTTTTCAGTTCTCTAACTCTGAGTTAGTGAGTGACTTGAAGGGGGGCCACATGGGACATAACTATTCAGTGAGTTTGCAATTGATCCTTAGAATGCAGGTCAGATTCAAAAGCATATAGCCCCCCTCAAGTGACTGACTGGTTACTGCCTGAAAAAAAGCAGTGTTCTGCCTTTTATGTTAGACAACCAGTCACTCCAGCCTTTATACATTACATTTTTTGCTAACTAACTATTTTATATACATTTTTAATTTTTTTTTACTCTGTTTACTAGATTCATGTGAATGATTCGAAATTCGATCAAATTGAAAATATCCAATTTCTCGAATTTTTGAATATGCAAATTACGCCAATGCAAAATTCGATCGTATCGAATAGATCGAGGATATTGAATAAAAATCTATTCGATCATTCGACCATTAGATGGTCGAAGTACTTCCACTTAAAATCTTTATTCAATTACTTACTTCGCCAGATTAAAGCCACCAAATTGTAACAGAAGCCTATAGGAAGCCCCCATAGGGTTTTTTTTAAGTTTTATGTTCTAATACAAATCCTTCGAATGCTTCGATCGTTCGATTTGTATGATTTTTGCAGACAATCGAACATTTTTTTACAATTTACAGGTTTTTTTTTTTAAATTACGATCATATGATTTTATCAGGAAATCGAACAGTGGTAAAATCTAATTAAATCGATGTTCGATTTTGTCGGATTTCACTTCGAAAAATTATAAAAGGGTCATATTCGAGGGCAAAAAGCCGTCGATATTTGACCCTTAATAAATCTGCCCCTTAAATAAATTAACATACTTTTGTATAAGAGTTAGGCTTGTTACATGAACAGTGTTCATCTAGTCTGGTCCAGAATTTTGGCAAGGCCATAAAGTCTTGGGCCTAGAGTGGCAAAATTTAGGGCGGCATGCTGCCCAGCCGCATCCTAATGTGCATTGGGAAAGCAGATTTCCCAACTGCCATGGCAAATGTGCTCCAGCGCGGGGGGGTTGCATGTATGCGGACGGGTGGCACAAGGACTATGAGAGGCATTGCTGAGGGAGATCTGGCTCTGAATCTAGTGAGGAAGTATCAAAGAGAAATTAATTGGGCACGTGTTTGAGTTAAATTTTCTGACAAACTTTCCAGCTGTCTTATATGTGAAAAGGCTGAAAGCTGATCCTAAAACTGCTTGGGTCTAACTGGAAGCCAGAGCATATGAGGGCAAATAAGTGTTGCCCCCCCAAAAAAGCATACAGTGGCATATAAGTCTAAGAATATAATTTAGACGTCTACAGAATTAGAGAAGCAGGCTTCATACATAGAAACCCAACCCTATTGGAGGCTTTCTTCATCCTCAGGATTAGACGTCATTTTATTAAAGCAAATTGTTTATATCAATTCGCTGTGGCATAATATGACTATTATAATTCACTATTTTTCAATTGTTGTTTTTTTATATGAAGGAAAGAAATCAGAAAAGATTTAAATTATTTATTTTCCTTTTTCCAAGGTTTATAGTAGATTTTACAAAACCTGTTATATAAAGAGAATAAAAGTAAGCATTGATGTAGCACTCTGCTTTAACATTCTCTATACACCAAGTGAAGAAAAAAGTGATATATGAATTCTGAATATTGAGCAAATAGAAGCTGACATTAAAGTTCACTCATAACAGTTACACAAATGTTTGGAGCAGAAGGTGACAGCCCTTTATTCCTTTTTGTGTTCTAAAAAAACCCCACTGGCAAATGAAAGCCGAACTTTGTACATACAGCACAATGTTAAGCTTTAGCTTCCGACACATTGTTCTGCGCACCAATATTCTCCATCGCTAGCTTTACATTGTGCTTAGAGGCAAGGTCAGATCTTCTAAGACCTGTCTGTAGACTGACTTTGATTCCTCATTTATCCATTTTCTCAAGGTTCAAAGCCATGTCAAAAAAAAAAAAAATCTTCAAGAACTTGAATTGTTAAAGCCTCTATCCAAAAAGACAACATGTAAGTTCTAAATAATCAAACAATCTTTTAACCATAAAAGGCTCCATCTATGTATGTATAGTATGTTTCTAGCTTTGTTGGTGAATGCATACACGTATCAAACGACTTCTGCACTATGGAAAATATATGGACAGTGAGCCCAACCTGCCTTATACTCACAATCCTCCACCTTATAAAGTACAAGATGTGTTATTGTTTCTCAAGTGAATTTGCTATCAGCATTAGATTTTTATGTTAATTTTTCTTTTATTTTTAGACATAAAGCTGCGTTTGAGGTGATTATCTCTGATTAAATAACTACTATATTTGGGGAGTGAGGTTCCAAGCCCCTGTATAAATGAAGGCTACTGTATATAAATGGCCACTTTCTCTTGGTGACATGCAACATCCAAACTGATTCCTGCTGAGCCACAGGCTCAATTTGGTTCAACAAATTAGTTTTATTAGTTAGATTTTTCGCTTTTGATCACTAAAGCTTTAACATACAGCATTAATACTTAATACGCTGCAGTGAACCTGTGAAACAATGTAAGTTAGTGATGGCTTCCAAAGGGAGAAAATACATTCAGTCCCCAGGCAACAGCAAGCATATCATCCCACCTGCCTTCCAGAAATAACCATCAGTTTTAACTGCAAAACTCCAAACCTGAGCTAAAAACAAGATGTATTTGCAGGATGTATTACACAGGGAATAAGGCATAAAATTGATTTGCACCTTTTATTATAAAAGAGTATATTTATCATTCTTTTGAAATATTCTTCCATTCAGAATTTTCAGGACAGGAAAGCATAATACACCCATATTGTCAAGAAATGCAGGTGCTTTAGGCAATTTAACCTTATAATTGACTTTTAGTCAAATATACTGCACTGTATGTGTATTATTGTTTGTTTTTTTCATAGCATGAGGTACTGGAATTTCTATGCCATTTGCTAATTTTGTAGTAGCAGTGATCTTTGTGGGCATACAAGTTATACTATTATATTATAAGGGGATCTTTCTATAATTTGGGTCGCCATAACTTTAGTCTGATTAAAAACATTATGGGGGTTATTTATCAATTATAATAAAAAAAATTCTATTTTGAATAGAAAAATGTTTGATCGTACTAGAATCCACGATTAACCCTTATTTACCATAAAAAAACATGAAAAAATCAGCTTGGAAAAAAAATTTTTTGGATTGTAGCACAAAAACTTGACTTTTTCTGATTGTCGCTCAAAAATGCTTTCAGATTTGACACCCAAAAAGTCAGAATTTTTCATGAAATCAGATCCAATTATAGTAGGAAACCCACAATTTTTTCCACTTACAATTAGAATTTTATTAAAAAAATCTCAAATAACCCCCAGTGTCGGAGGGAGGGAGACGGCCCGGCAGCCCTAGTACCCGCTCCGCTGCAGCACAGTGAGCGCCTCCTGGATGCCAAAAAATCGCGAAACAGTGAAAATTCACAGAACTCATTGAAGTAAATTGGCGTCAAAATTATTTTGACATGCAACAAATTTTTACTCATGCCAAAAATTTTATACACTCAACTTTTTTGTCCAATGCATTGAAGTCAATGGCCATCAAAATAGTTTTGATATGTGACATGACATTTGATACATTGATACAAATTTTTTTGCATGTGACAATTCCTCCACTCTGGACTCTGTATTCTACTGCATTAAAGTCAATGGGTGTCATAATTATTTTAGGGTGAAACAATTTTTACATACGCAAGTTTTGCAAAAAAAATTAGCAGGTGTAAATCCAAAAAAAGCAGGTGGCAAATGCGTAAAATTGCAGCAAATCTATCCTTGGCCCATCACTAGTCCTTCCCTGAGGGAGGTGTTAGTTCTAGGGCTCTGTTTGTGAAACAAACTTTCAGGGCCCCACCTTCCCACAGCTTGCACTCTTTATCCTTTATCCTTTATCCTTGTCCACACACATGCTATGACAGGAGAGGCAGGGATATGAATAGATGATGATCGTTCGCTGGGCAGCAATTGGTCTGGCCCTGGTTTCAGGATATTTGTTTATTTAGTTTCAAGTACACTTCGTCTGGAGTACATTGAATGTATGGTATAACATTGAATGTATGGTATAACAAAGGGCAAGTAGTGGATTAGTTATTCAAAGTTGGGGAGTTTAGATCATCATTCACAACTTGCCTATGGATTCCTTGTTAGTCTGCCAGGTGTGGTGGTGTGATATTGGACAGTATTAATGGTTATGTTGACTCCTATGGAGGGTAACTATGCTGGTGATACATTAATTTCATCAAGGACACGGAGCCTTGGCAATTGCCTGCTAAAAAGTTGTGGTAGTGAAATGGAAATGCCATTCATATCACTGAGCTATGTGCATTGACTAATGGCATCTGGAAGGGCAGACTGATAGAGGACTGCAAAATATTTTTTACATTTTACTATGTTAAGTAGGTATGTAAATAGGGTATTTTTGTTCATATTTGACTGTTAATTGTTTTGACATGATTGTTGTAGACAATGGTCATATCATGCAAAGATGAAGTCACGTTGGTTATAACATTTATTAGGTAGTGGGATGGGAAGCATAATAGGCTGTGCCAGTCATGTATAGGAACTTTATCTGTTGTGGGATGTCAGGTCATTAAAAGCATTCATCACACACACAATTGCACACGTTAAAGAGCACGTAAAGGCAGAAAAATATCAAATTTTTGAAGAAATCTAGCTCCAATATACTTTAATTTAAAAATGTATACCATTTTTATAAGAAACCTGACTATATGTAGTGAAATTCCCCCTTCATTTACTGCTGTGGATAGGAATTTTCAGATAGTCCCTAACTGCTGGGCAGGGAAACAATCATACTTATGAATAGCAGGGGGACCCCCACTTTACTTCCCAGCCTTTCAGAACTCCAGCAGCTTTGTTTCCCTATAGAGCGGTCGACGACTGTGAAGAGATTTGTATTGGATTTTAGTTTTGCCTTTACATCCCCTTTACTGTTTCCAACTCCAGCTACAGGGACAAAGATCATGGAGCCAGATTTAAACAGATAAACTGGGATTCTTTTTGGAGGATTATTTTGCTGCAGCCACTGGTTCTGTAGATTTGGAGAACGTTTGTATTAAACAATATAAAATCCAAGCCTTATTTTATTTTTGACTTTACTTGTCCTTAAATGCTGTCATATCGGCTTTGGCTGTTATTTTACCAACTAGGTCATTGATATACCAGGCCAGATGGAAAACCCTTGCAAAAGAGTATTTACCGGACACATGCTGCGATTTCCTGGTGTCCCCCCTACCCAGAATAAAACACTGCAGTTAGAGTTAGTTCTGTTTTGAAAGAAGCAAAACCTTTCCTGTGGTTGGTTATACGCTTCAGTGGAGTGCCACTGCTGCCTGAAATGCCCCAGTACAGCACACATAGGGAATATTCTATTCATTAGAATCAATCAGTTTACAACTTCTTTCAAAGGATCTTAATATCCTACTCACAAAACACCTGCCTAAGCATATAATAGTATAATGCAAATATTCATATAACTATTGCAGTCTAGGGGAGAAGGAAGGTCAAATTGGGTTTTCAAATAACCCTTTTCAAAAAGAAATCAATTTCACCCTAAATGACTCTTTATAAACTTCAAACTGCAACCAGGTAACAATTTCAGATTTGAAATATTGGACCGGAGGCAGGGAAATCACATTTACTGAACATCTATTTAGTGATTTTGCAGTGTATTTCCAATTCAGGCTGCCTGGAGGTGATGAAAAGTACTGTTCTGAGCCAAAAGCTGTATATAACCCCTGTGAGAGCAACCGTGGAGTTAAAGCAAATATTTCCATCCTGCAATGGGTATGGGTTTTTTCTTAGAGCCAGTAAGATATAAATGTAGCAGCAACTGTGGGTGCCATCATCACAGTGTAAGAGAGACTTGTTGTCATGGCCGATGGACTTCTAGTGGAAGTAACAAGTTGTTTTGGGTGAACTAAGTTATAAATAATATCTTATAAATTGTTTAATGTGGCTACTATTCATTAGTTCTCTGTTTTATTTCAACATGTGTTCCTTACATATAAGTATTGCATGTCACGTTACACTTTACACTACATCAGATTAGTCTCCAGTTTGCTGCTCTTAAATTACATGCATTACATGTAATTACTGACTGGAGTTACCAGCCTTTTTTTGCAAATTCTTGACCATTTTAATATGCTTAGATAAGTTTGGAATCAACCACATTAAAGGAAAACTATACCCTTGAACATTATGCTCCTACTCAAAAAATGTCAGGCCAAATAGAGCTGGTATAACTTAAACATACAGGGACAGCAGTACCCAGGACCACTTTAATAATAGAAGTAAAGGGGCATCTGCCAAGGGCTCACTGTTTTTGGGGGCCCACTGCTGACTGCTGAATTTTTTTTTACAACTTTTATTTGCTTTTTTTTTATACACCTGGTAGTGCTTGTGTGTCTGGGTTCCCTCCCCCCATCCAAATTCGCAATTGCTCCCCCTCCTTACCCGGTGAAATGGAAGAGGTCAGAGAAGCCAGAAAACTGCTGTATAAAAAGGCAGAGAGAAAGCACCTCCTGCCGCAGTCCAGAGAGAGAGCCTGGAGGAGGAGCCATGCGTCTGGATACAGCCCTGCCCCCCCCACGGACCCCTGCACAGAGCCATGAATGTGGCCAAAATTGGGCATGCCAGTGGTATTGGGCCTACTAGCTGACTCTTTGCCCAGGGCCCACCAAGGCCTTAAAATGGCCCTGGCAGTACCCCTATAAAATTTTCTGTTGAAATCTGTTGAAAAATCTTTCTATCTAAAATGTGTTATGATAAATGCATTTATGGGTCAGCTATATGTTATTGCTTCAGAAACACTACTAAAGTTTATATAAACAAGACACTATGTAGCCATGGGGGCAGCTATTCAAGCACAGGCTATACAGTAGATATGTGTTCTGAAGAATCCCATTGTATAATGCAGAACTTATCTTTTATCTACTGTGTATCCCGTACAGTTTCTCCTTTTTCAGCTTGGAATGGCTGCCCCCACTGCTACACAGCAGCTTGTTTATAAAAACTATTGTAGAGTTTCTGAAGCAAGCACACCAGTTTTCCCAGCTCAGCACAACAATACATTATATTAAAAGACTTTAATTCTTTTGGTGTTACCAATCCTTTAAATAAAATGAATGACTAATGAAGCACCAATGTGACTAGCACCATAAACTAGCCCTCTGAGAGGCTGGCTTTTAGAATCTCTACTGCAAACATTTAATCTGCAAATTTGGCAGAAGATGATGCAGCGAAGAGCAGCAGCCTATGTAACTAATTCATAACTGAAATGGTAACTTGATGATGTGAAATTAATGTTTGGTTCTCTCATAGAATCCCTTCCCTAGACTCTACGATATACAAAACCCACAGTATTTGAAAGGATACTATATGCAGAGGATATGCATATGAAATATATCCTTATCTATCATTCGCTGACATCACAATGTGATAAAAGCAAAGATATAGATCAGTGTATATTTAAAGCACTTAGACAAAAGTCAATTGACCAATAAAAATAAAATTTAAGGAAATGTAAAGTCCCAAAAGAAATGTATGGCCATTAGTCAGGGCCCCTGAGCAATCTGTACTGCCAGGTGCCTCAGGAGTTACTGTATCTGCAGTTTCCCTTATAATAGACTTTAAGCACAGAATATTTTCCAGTGATTCTCCCAGAATTAAAGGATATATTTAGAAGAAACAGTCCACTGATGATCCTAAAGTGCAATAGAATTCCAATAGAACCTAGCCAACTCTTTTACTTGTATTCCTTAAAACATTCCTATTAACTTTAAAATGAGTTTCTGCATAAATTGGCTCATATATTCCAAATAAGCCTTAGCTGCCTCTGCAAATGTGCCTCTTATTCCAGCTAATTGCTCTCTTTTCTTTCAGTGACATATATAACTTTAATAACTATGCAGACATCTTTTCTTTTTTTTTTTCCTTCGTGTTACCATGTAGGTGGTAAAGTCATTTTCAATAAAAAACAAGTAATTAACCTGTGTCAGTTTGCTATCCAGTTTGCAACTTGCAAAATCCAGCTAGCAATAAATTATGTATACAATGCTTTTTGCATTCATTAAGTGATTACAAGGATCATTACCAGGTACAAAATGCACCTCTCTGCTAGTTTGCCATAATAACTTACTGATGATGAATGCATGCTAATTTATTCATAGATAAATTAATTATGTCCCAGACACACCCCCTTTTAACTGTAGGCTTGTTCTAACACTTTGTAAGTACAACATTAATGACTGCATCTTCTTGCCATGCTGAAAATGACTGCAATGACAAATTATGAAGAGCGGAAACCTGTCAGAGACACAAGGCGTTTTGACATTTCTAAATGTCCTGCCAGGCTTAAATAGATGCATGACAACAGATCAGTATCAGTAATGGACCTTATAGATGAATATTGCGATTTGTATAAAGAAAGATTGTGTCTTTCTTTAAATTCTATAGTTAAGTAGCTAGATGCAAATGGAAGTTGGTATTGTAATAATCAACGACTCTTCTGGCCATAAACTTGAGTCTCTAAAAAGAAAGCTTCCCCCATAAAACCCAGGTAGGGTTGCCACCTGCCTGTTTTTGACACGGCAGCCCGGGTCAAAGTAGGAAAACAGGGCAGGAATTGCTATAATTGACTCAGCGACCAACCAATCAGCGATCGCCACATCCTGGCCATGATGTCACAGCCCTGCCCCCACGGCATCACCATCCTGCCCCGCTGCATCTTGGCCCCTGCTCCCTGCCCGGATACAACATGCCAAAAAGGTGGCAACACCTAGGCCTTAGCTGTAACTAGCTTCTGGGTAGGGTTGCCACCTTCTGTCACATGAAACTCCAGGCATCATAGGAAATCCTGCCTGGTTTTCCTAAATTGCAATACTGGGCAGGCACTTTTGACCCAGACAGCCCATCAAAAAATGGTCTGTCCAGGTCAAAACCACACAGATGGCAACCCTACTCCTGGGAGATTACATTCCCTGCTTCAGTTGCTGACTAAAGGTGCAGGTGCTAGTTCCAGATAGAAACTAGTACCTGCAGTTTATTAGTTAAACAACATTCAATTTGACGGCATGCCCCATGCACCCAAAGAAGGAGTAAACCCTCCAAAACATTGTGGAATTTTGTTTAACTAATAAGTCTAATAAGCTACAGGGACTAATCCCAATCAGCATTGGTATGCCAAATGTAGCTACGTCTATACTTGGAAATGTATTTAGTAAGTATAGGAACTGGTATATATACATCAGGGATGCATCCAATCTAGGATTCAGTTTGGTATGCGGAGAGGATTCTGCCTTTTTCAGAAGGTTTCTCCCTTTTTAAGAAAGATTCAGATTTGACCAAATCCTTATGCCTGGTTGAACCAAATCCACGTTGGTTCAATAAGTTCATTAGATAAAATATGGCATTTTCAACCATAATCCTTTTTAGGGTTATGTTCACATTTAATTAGAAGAATGCACAAAAAACACAAGGGTACAGTCCAGTGACGGACTGGAATGTCAAGGGCCCACCAGAAAACCTTAGAGCGTGGACCCACTTTCGAAATTCTTATTCCTCCTCTAACTTACTCAGCCTCTTTATTCTCATAGTCCTTTATATCTACAGTACTTACTCTATTATTCCATTACTAAGCATGTTTTCCCATAAAGAAATAGGGAATGACCATGAAATACATTAGTAGCAAGAGGGCCCACTGACACCTTGTCCCACCGGGGGTTTTCCTGGTATCCTGGTGTTCCAGTCCGACACTGGTACAGTCTCTGCCCTATCACAATGTTGAAGTCTGGGATCATTGCTGCTATTGAGAAGCTGAAACTTTAGGCTTGTGCTATAAGTTCAGTAAGTAAAATATGGTATTTTTAAGCATATTCATGTTTAGGGTTTAGTTCACCTTTAATGAGAAGACTGCACAAATAACTCAAGGGTACAGTCTCTACCAATTCATGTAGGGCAATGATTTCTACTGAGCTAAAGCTCAGCTTTATGCATTTATAGCTATTTTAACATCCACTGCACATGCATATCATCTACATTAAGATCACATTAGTACAAACTAATAATAGTGGAAAAGACAAAAATACAACCATAAACATAAGAATTCATCACAGCTCTTGCAGCTGTTGCAAGCACAGATCTGATCGTTTCAGGTACACGGAGTGCCAGAAATTGGCTGGGCTAGAAAATCCATATTAGAAACTATTTGATGGATCTTTCCTGCTTTTAATCTACAGTTTTGCTACTCCTGCTAAAAAATGACAAATTCGAGAATAAAACGCTTGCCATGAAAAATTAGGCTTGTACATTTAGCTCATATTCATTGGTTGTTACAGTCAGAGTAACAATGAAGATAATTTCATTTTTACATTTATTGTTTTTTTTGCTTTAGGCAATGTAAAAGTATAAGTAGTGTATGTGTTCACTAATAACCATAACCCTCATATTAGTAAACAGATGCATTTAGTTATGCAAATGACTTGCTTTTAACAGAACAGCATAAAATGCTCCCAGAAACACCGACAATATATTTTTAAATCACGAACCAAAGTACTTTCCTGCAATGTCTCTTTACATCGCTGCAACTTCATCACACATAATAAACATTTCCTGCGGTATAAAACATCATCAATATTAAAATTTCCCAGACAACTAACTAATATAAAGAAAATCCTTTCATTATTTTCATTTTTCAAATGCAGCATAGGCTTGCTATAATAAAATTCATTTGAGGAACATTCATCACCAGGAGGCAAATATGAGACACAGGTTAACAAACTAGATTCATATCTTATGGCACTTCTCGCCCTTCACGGTAAACAGAAAATACTGTATAGCTTCATCCAACTGCAGCAAGAAGCCAGAGTTTAATGGTAATGAGCAGCAGAGACAACTCATGTGTTATATAATCAAGCCTCCCCCTTGTGTAATACCTGATAAACTTGGCCATGACATGAGCTTACAGCATGCAGTCACAGTTTTTTCTGCTGAAAAGCTTCAACCTTGCAAGTTCTCTTCTTTTGTTTGCACCACATCATGAAGTAAAAATGAACGAAGGTTTATAATTAGTTGACTGCTTTAAGTATCAGCAGAATTCAGCATTTTATTTGTACTTAGGGCCAGATATTGTTTGAAAAGCTTTGGTCCATTTAATTTGGAGGGACTTTGAGCTTATTTAAAAAAACTAAACAGGTATAGGATCCATTATCTGGAAACCTATTATGCAGAATAAATCTGAATTAAAGGAAGTTGTCATGTATGGGTCGCAAAAAATTTGACCCGCACCTGACCCTTTTCCCCACCAGGCTCCCGATCTGCACACAACCCTAACTTGTCCTGCACTTCTATTTATAAGCCCGTGCATGACCTGCCCATCTGTGACAAGATATTGGACACTAAATACTGAAAAAAATATATATATTTCATAATTTAATTATATACATCAGAAGTACATTTTAATTTATGAGCTAACAGCTGATAAATGTCTCCTAGATGTGCCAGTGCCAAATAAGTTTTAAAGATCCACTCCAAAAAATAGCTACGTAGCTAATTAGAAGGGCAAACATTCCAATAGCTTTACCCCAGAAAGCCACTTATAGTACAAATATATAACATTAGTAATTTGAATGCCTAGGGTCAACCAAAAATTTTGTTGCCCAGTATACATAGTATTGCCAAAGGAGGCCCTCCCAAAATTTGAGAAACCAGTGCATATTCAATACAATCACTGCATTTTATATGGGGTAAATCCACAAAAATATGTTTACCCCAGAAAACCATAATTATTTTTAAAAATAATTCACATTTTCCACATGTCATTATGCATCATTATATATCGACATAGCTCTTACTTAACTATGTGTCATGTAGAGGCACCAGAATGAAAATATTGTGCATTCAATTTTCTAGGGCAAACTCAGTAACACACAATACAGTACAAAAATAAAGCTAAAGAAAATAGTGTGTGTAAACCTAGCTAATTATGTGTTGTGTATGAGTGTGATTATGTGTATGTGCCGTAAGTAAGAGCCCTGATCACTATTGATGGGCGAATTTACCCCGTTTCGCTTCACCTGAAAGTGGACGCAACGCGCGTCAAAAAAACGAGCCGCGACTCGTTTCGCAACTCCCTGGCGTTTCGCAAATTTATTCGCCAGCGGTGAATCGTGGGAATTCGCCGCAGATTCGCCCATCACTACTGATCACCAATAAACGTGTGTGTGTGTCTGTGTTAAGGCCTGCTTGGCCTCTACTGGGGCTACAGTTACATAGTTAGTTACATAGCTAAATCAGGTTGAAAAAAGACAAAGTCCATCAAGATCAACGCCTCCAAATGAAACCACAGCATCACACACCCCTAAATACTTTCACATAAATTATATATACCCATATCTATACTAACTATAGAGTTTAGTATTACAATAGCCTTTGATAATGGAAAGTGGAGAGGAAGCAGACTTCAAAAGTCCAATACGGTATCCAAAGAAAGTGTTATGCTCCTGTCAGAGTCAGGCAGAAGAGATTGGACATCACTTTGCCGGTGCCAACATTGTGTTATACAAAACCCACATGGCAGAAGGCAATAGTAAATGTAAGTATGTGTATTTTTGCATGTTAGTGCCACCTTTAATGGCCAAATTGCATTTAGGGGTGGCAGGAGGGCCTCCATGATGGAGAGAACCAAGAGAATGGTGACCATTGAGGGCACAGAAAGCAGGGCAGGATTTCCCCAAGGCCTCATGGTCCTAGCGTCTGCCATCTGCACACAGCCTCACACCCCCCAACGCACATCAGGGTGCAGCTGGGTGGCAACTCCAGGCCTAACAGAAAGTAGAGGTCTTGACATTTCCCCATGTTTCTGCTTCTGCCCAGGGGTCCCAGACTGTGCGCCAGGTTGTACTCATTCCCTACTACTACTCATTGCCTGGTTACATCGAAATAGAGGGGTATGAAGGAGTGGGTTTAAAAAGCTGCCCCCTAGTACAGAAGAAATCAGAATCTATGTTTTGTGGCACTTAAAGGGGTAGTTCACCTTGGCCAGTTGTAAGCAACTTTTCAGGTGATCTTCATTATTTGTTTTTTACAGTTTTTCAGGTGATCTTCATTATTTGTTTTTTACAGTTTTTAATTATTTTACACTTTCCAGCTTTCAATCTGGAGTCACTAAGCCCATGCTATGTCAGGCTACAAATTTATTGTTATTGCTACATTTTATTACTCCTCTTTCTATTCAGACCCTCCTCTATTTATCAAACCAGTTTCATAACTCTACTGTAGTATAAACTTGTATCTCTCCCAAAAACTACCAAGAGATTGGTCAACATTTCCCCTAGTTTAACTTTCTGTTGTGACAAATGTAATGTTTGGATCATTGTGCTCAATGCAGTAGATACATAAACTGGAGGAGTGCATCATTTGACCATGAAATTAAAGATGTCCCCTCCACACACAAAAGCACATGTGTCTGTTGCTGCTAAATAAATCTATTAAGTACCGGATAATTCTTTTAAAGGGATACACAATACTGTCATGGGAAAACATGTTTTTTCAAAACGCATCAGTTAATAGTGCTGCACCAGTAGACCTCTGCACTGAAATCCATTTCCCAAAAGAGCAAACAGATTTTTTAATATTCAGTTTTGAAATCTGACATGGGGCTAAGCATTTTGTCTATTTCCCAGCTGCCCCTGGTCATGTGACGTGTGCCAGCACTTTAGGAGGGAACTGCTTTCTGGCAGGCTGTTGTTTTTCCTTCTCAATGTAACTGAATAGTACGCAGTGGGACATGGGTTTTTACTATTGAGTTCTGTTCTTAGATCTACAAGGCAGCTGTTATCTTGTGTTAGAGAGCTGTTATCTGGTTACCTTCCCATTGTTCTGTTGTTAGGCTGCTGGGGGGGGGGTTATTTCACTCCAACTTGCAGCACAGCAGTAAAGAGTGATTGAAGTTTATCAGAGCACAAGTCACATGACTTGGGGCAGCTGGGAAATTGACAATATGTCTAGCCCCATGTCAGATTTCAAAATGAAATATAAGAATAACTGTTTGATCTTTTGAGAAATGGATTTCACTGCAGAATTCTGCTGGAGCAGCACTATTATTAAAACATTTTTCCCATGACAGTATCCCTTTAAACACTTATTTCCCTCTGTTGTGATTTCATATACACATACCCTGCATTTAAGAGCCCTATTTTTGTGGCCCATTATGGTTTAATTTACTGTTTAAAAAAACATCTTTGCGGATAAAGATTGTAATGTCTGCAAAGCTTTTTTCTCAGAAACAAAATAACAAAAGAGATTTAGCATTGTTATCCTACCTTCCCATGCACAGAAGTGGCTTGGATTTGTAATCTGCACAGCTACTGTATGTTTAATATTACCAGGGTGCATCTGTTTACTTTGTCTTACTGATTGAATATTAGAATCATAATATTTATATAAATTATTGGGGTGGGAAATTAAGTGTTGTTTAGAAATGTACAGATGTATTTGTAACAGTGGTGAAGGAATTTGTCTTCCATCAAACAAAACTGCCTATATAATTAAATTACCTTTCATTAAGTTTTTAATCCAATACATAGCAATAGAATCTGGACGACAAAATATGATTTCTTGTCTATTGAGCACAATAATTGCCCACAGCTGGCAGGATTGTTGTAAGTCCTACAGCAGAAATGCCTGATTAGCCTCATTTGGCACAGTACTTTGTTTTTAATCAAAGCAATGCAAACTTCAAATTCCTAATGTTTCTTTTTTTACACCTTTTCAAATGATTCTCTGCCTGGGACTTTTATTTAGCAGAGTATTGATGGAAAAGGTTGTGCTCTGACCTCATTGGTCAGTTTCAGTCAGGGCTCATTGATTAACATCAGAAGTAGGACAGATATTGTCACTAAGCTTAATGCGGACATACCTCAGGGAGTCCCTTATCTACTGAAATGGGAGATGTTATTTTACTAATTATTATGAGGAGATATCAGAAGAGCGGACGGCGGGTATAGTTGGCAAAAACATGTGTAGTGAGTCAGGTTTTTCAATTTGAGAATATATGTCAGCCAATTACCCAGTCCAGGAGAAGGTTCATTCTGGGATTCTGCATTCTACAACAGCTGGGGTGGGGCAAAAGGGCACATATTCCTCTACCACATTACGTTTAAGTGAGATTTGTTACGCTTACGTAGCTTTAAAGATCAGCAGCAAATGTAGTGATTTTCATTTTATGTCACAAAACAAATGGTGCTTTATGCTTTTCTAATCTTCCTGCTCACTTGATCTTAGTAATTAAATTGTGCTTTGGGACAAGATTTTCCTGAATACGGTTAATGCTTGAGAAACCGCTTTGCTAATTTAATCTGGGTTTTTTTTTTTGAGGGGTTGATGTCTTTTTCGTATACAACAAACGTTTTGGCCAAAGTTATTATAATTACTGAAGAAATATACGATTAGTAATAATTATTACTGAGAATATCCTCTTTAACCTAATCAAATACATTTAAGGACATTTCATATTGTGATCATACACAATGCAAGTCCTACCCAAACCATATGGTTTAGGCTGCTAAAATGTCGAACTTCTGTTCTGTTCTGCATATGACTTTCTGTTAAGGGCTATAGCATATGGGGCAATTTCAGTTACTTTGTATGTTTTAAACAGAACAATTATGGGGCAACAAGACATCTAAAACCACTACGGCTGAGCAAATTTTTTCACCAAGTTTCACAATGGAAATGATGCCCATAGGGCAAATTCACTAAGCCGCAAAAATGCGCTAGCGTTGCCTTCGCTAACGTTCGCCACACTTCGCCAGGCCAATTTTCGCCAGCAGTATGCAAATTTACTAAAGTGCGAAGTTACGCTCAGGTTGGCGAAAGGTAGCATAGTTGAGCTAGTTATGCTGGTGATGCCTAATTTGCATACGGCGCGAATTTCAAAGTTTAATAGAAGTATATGTTACAGCCACTACATTACACTACACAAGCCCAGGAAAACTTTAATAAATAAAATAAAGTTGTCCTATTGCCCTAAACATGTAGGAAATGTAGGGGGGAAGGAGGGTAGCCCCCCCAAAAAATGTAGCTCTTTTTCAGACTATCACCCTACAAAAGGTAAAAGACGCCTGCATTTTAGTGAATTTGCGTAATTACGATCCTTCTTCAGTGCACAACTTCGCCTGGCGTTAGGGTGCGAAGTTGCGCTAGTTTATCTACTCCGCTAGTGAAAATTCGCCAGAGTCGGTGTAAGTGAATTTGCGAAGTTACGAAATTACATCACACTGGCGGATTAGCGCTAGCTTTAGATGCTTCGCGCTTTAGTGAATTTGCCCCATGGACTCCAATGTGCTGTCAATGTAATAAAACTTCTTACTGAAAAAGTTGCAATGTTTGCTCCAAAAGATTACGACACGTTCAAGAGTGCGCAATTACAATTCGCACTGCGCAATAACGATTCGCAATGCAATAACCATTTAAGGAAAAATTGCATTGCAAGATGTGGATTTTAACTCTTATTGGTGCACAATGTTTTGCTCTTAGCAATTTTAATTACATTCCCTCCTTGGTGTTTGAGTTGCTTAAATGCTTAGTAACACAAAAAAAACTATGGAGAACTGTGAAATAAAGGCTAATAAACCACAAAAAATAAAAAAGGAAAACACAATGAAGCTGGTCTTCGAATACCACTTGCCATAGTAAAAGTTAATTTAAAGGCGAACAACTCCTTTAAATATGGCTCGATTGTGAGGTGTATATTGGTGACAATGTTCATCTTCCCAAGCTTAGACAATTAATGGGTTAGAGTTTTGGAAAACAAATACAGTAATGAATGTACATTGACAATGCTGATCAATTATAATGTTAGAAAAAAAATACTGAAAAATGCTAACATGGTTTACTAGCTCTTTACATGAATCACTGGAGCACATTTTTCTTCTGCCTAAAACTACCAATATACTAGTAACTTTCTCTGTCTGTGTGCAAAAGAATAGCACTTTAGTTTTCGTTCGGCCATTTCATGCGGCTGCCAATCCCTTCAACGATTTATTTTCAGTTCCGCAAGGGTTCCTTGTCCCTGTGACATGACAAACTTAAAGGAATAATTTGTTTATATTGCCCCAAGCAAAGATACACAGAGGAAAATGAAATGACTGGCTTGCTTGCAGATAAAGAGTTGTGACTACAAATGGTAGAGAACAGATACAGCGGATCATTTACAGAGCACTTGTGGGTCAGCACATTTTTTGCCTCAGAGCTTTTACGCTTTCTTCGCTACAGCTGCTTCAGATCATGGCCTTGCCACATGCTTTTTAAGAAGAAAATAAAGCCAGGGACAGCACAGAATGCCATTTGGGGCATTAATTCGGCTTGTGCCTTATTTATTTACTTTCACATCAGATATCCTATGCTTAGATTAAAAAGGCAGCTCCAAGCAAAAACTGATTTTAGGCAAGAGGAAATAAGCAATTTTCCAGAGTATATTAATTAGAACAGTTTCGAGTTACAGTATTTGTAAATGTCATATTTATTGACAGTGGTACCTTTGTTTATATTGTCTACTTTACTGAGTATGACTCCTGAAATAATGCACCAGCAGCCACCTGATTAGAGCTGCTAATCACCAAGTACCAGTGGAAATGTACAGAGAATACTCACCAAAACTTCCTTTACTGTCCAGCCTTCCATATAGTAGACAATGGCATATTGTGGTAGAAATGCAGGTGCAATATTTAGCTTTGAACATATACAGCTATTGGTTCCATTTTAAATAGCATTTCAAATTTCTCCTAGCCTAATGTAGGTAATGTAATCATCTTTACGGGGATCTTTTATGCCTAACAAAGGAGGGGCAGGCAAAATGGTATGGGTGTTTTAATAAAAAAACAAACTGTGTTTCATGTTCAATTTGAAAAGGACTTTTATTAAACAGATTTTTATGCCTGAGTGACAGGTCCCTTTTAAGTTTGCCCACACACATAAAGAAACCACAGCCACCAAACACATGTTTGTTTTTAAATAGCTGACCAATACATCTTACTTGATGACTAACAGCAAACATAAGACTATATCTGATAGCAAATTTTATGATCTTAAAAACTTTAAAATGTAAGAAATGAAAACCTTGGACATTTCAGACTGAGGTTCACTGATCATAAAATGTGTTATAGAAAAAATGCATATTGAAAATGATGTATACTTTCTATCTAGGTATTAGTACAGAGGTTTTTTTTTTTTCATTTTGTAGGCTCTGCAGTTGCTTCTAACTTGCAAGGAGTTGCCAAAAACTTTCTTTGTACAGAGTACAAAGAAAGTACAAGAAAAGATCCTTATAACACAGAATTACCCTCTGAATTAAGGCCAACTGCCTTAGTCAAGGTATCTGGAATTGTATGATATGCTATTTTGTTTTCCAATGACCCCACGCATTTTTGACCCATAGCACTGGAGCACGAAACGCATAGGGCCATTGGAGATGTTTACTGTTTAATTTAAATTGGGTACAAAACTTTTAGATGCATTCAAAATTCTTAATTGAAATTGAAAAAGTATGTTTTTACTCCATATTTTGCCCTGTAGAATTCCTTGAGTGCCTGGGGACCTTTCATAGTATTACTTTTGTTTTTTGTGCCTACCACGCTAAGGGTCTGGTGCACTTGGACCACTGTTGGTGAGTTTATCAACACTAAGAGGCAGATTTACTAAGGGTCGAATTTGAAATTCGAATTCGAGGGGTTTAACGCAATTCGAATAATCGAATATAAAAAAACTTGTAAAAACTTTATTCGATTGTAAAAATCCTATGGGAGCTTCCCATAGGGATATATATAAATTCGGTAAGTTTTATCTGCTGTATTGTTATATCGAAAAAAAGGGCCAGTACTTCAATCGAATTAGAATTTTGAATTTGCCCAATTCGATTCGATAGTCGAATAAGCCCAAAATAAATTCCAATTTAAAATATTTTTGATTCGAATTTTCACTTCGAATCAATTTGAACCTTAGTAAATGTGCCCCTAGTTATTTGTGGCACCTTCTGTTTTGTGATTGAAATAAGACATAGATAGAAGGGCTGTTCATGGAAATAAAATGTACTAATTTCTGTTTTACTACCCCCCACTTCCACAGAAGTGGCGACTGGGACCTGCTTCCCCCTTTCAGAATTTCAATCACTGCAGCTGACAGTGACAACAAATAGAATGTTGAGAGGAAGATCTGGAGAAATAGACCTTTGCAGAAAGAAGCAATAAAAAGGAAGCTTCTGTCCGTTATCTGACAACATAGATGTTCATTGGTGCAGAAGTAGATTGACAGGCTGAATATGATTAGTTTTTCCTTGTTCGTATGATGGTCTGTTTACTAGCTGTACTGTGCTGACAGTCTTTTACTATTCTTCCTCAAACCAACTTTGTTCTGTATTTAAAATAGATTTTATATTACCTCCCACACTGCCTTAACCTCATTTAAAGAGGATTTTTTGCAACAAGGTATACTGTACATTAAAGCACAGGTATCTACTGAAAGCAAGCAATATATATCTTCATCTTTCTTAAATGAATAAGTAAATGTCATATATTTTTAATATGACACAGTTATTACTGAATACTGCAGGGCTCTAGCCTTTATGGGCCCTGTCAACCCAGACCCGCTACCTGCCGGAGAACTGCCTGCCGCCTGACCTCCCCCACTGGCCCCAATCATTACTACAAGGAAATTGTTACTATTTGTATCCCAAACCTAGAACAAACCCCAGGTTCCCAGTCACAGCTCACTCTTCTGCCTTTAGCAACCACCTTTAGCTTTGGGAGGAGCCTTCCGCTATTCAGATGCCAACATCTCTAAATATGAAAGGACCAAGGGAATATTTCTAGGCAAGCAAGGGAACCACATGTTATACAGAGTTGGAGAACTGGAAGTTTTGGAGGAATCACAGGCCAGGTTTAATACCATAAGAAAAGTGAGAAGTGGGAGCACCGTCCGTTGGTTAGAAAAGATTATCTAGATGGTGTGCAGGGTCAGTCTAAAAAGACTTCAGTATACAACAGAGAGGAAAAAGGGGAAATGACCCATATAGTTGCACCCTCCCATCTTAAAGTCACCAGCCCAACCCGATATTATACAAAATTACATAAAACGTAACCTTTATTGGTCAATTAAAAGGTGTGTATATCACAAACAAGTGGGTTAAAAGTTACGATTCCACAGGGCACCTTCTACCATGCATGTAAGGTATCACTTAAACATTAACATCAATGCCTCCATTACTATATTCAGATAGGTGGCTAATGGGTATTAGATACCGAAAAAAAGAGAGGAAGGTTGCGGCTCGCTTGATTGTCTAGCTACTAAGCTCGTGCCTCAGGCACTGTTGCTGTTTAACTATACTGCGTGGCCGCAAACCCCCCATGAATGGGAATTGAGGGGAACCAGTGTCTCGCGGAGTTGTCGCCACTACCTTTCTTGTACCTCAGGTACTGAGTCTATCTACCTATTCGTTGAGACCCAGTGGTGGTTGGCGTGGATTTTTACTTCCAAAACCCCAAGCATACATATACAATATCTTCCTTGTGCCTCAGGCACTTGTTGCTGTCTGACTATTCCTATTCGGCACTATGTGCACTGTCTGTGCCCCAGGCACTGAAACCCATCCGCCATCCGTGCCCCAGGCACTAAACCGTCTCCGTAGTCTGTGCCCCAGGCACCAAACGCTTACTGTCTTGCTAGTGCCTCAGGCACTGTGAATTAACTGACTATCTCTGTTAATACACACAGGCTTCCCAGCCATCGATGCCGCTGATCAATTAGCGAAATGCCCAACCTCATGAATATGAATTGCGAGGTAGTATTGGAGCCCTGCTAGAATCAAATAAAAAATTGTGCCGACGCGCGTTTTGCCCAGTTTGCATGGGCTTTGTCATGGCGTGGAAGCGGTAAGCCGCCCGCCCCTATTTATTACCGCGTACCCGATCGTTGGATTCAAACTGACCAATTCTGTCGCTCGCCTCCTCTGACGTCGGCTAAGGATATCGTGAAAAAGAAAATACTAGGAACATTAGAGTCAATCTCAGATAGGTATCGCTATTGTTTGAGTTATAAACATGCGGTGAGTCTAAGAATAAACTACTGAAAATTACCGCTATCGTTAAAGTATAATTGCAGAAAGGCATTACTACAGTATGGGATTACTATGTTAGAGTATTGCATGGATTATCCTGCTTATGTTCAGGCTAGATAGTTCGGTATCTAATACCCATTAGCCACCTATCTGAATATAGTAATGGAGGCATTGATGTTAATGTTTAAGTGATACCTTACATGCATGGTAGAAGGTGCCCTGTGGAATCGTAACTTTTAACCCACTTGTTTGTGATATACACACCTTTTAATTGACCAATAAAGGTTACGTTTTATGTAATTTTGTATAATATCGGGTTGGGCTGGTGACTTTAAGATGGGAGGGTGCAACTATATGGGTCATTTCCCCTTTTTCCTCTCAGGTTTAATACCAAACAGAATCAGGAGACAATAGTGTAGCCGGGGTCACAGGCCAGGTCAGTACCAAATGGACAGCGTAGTACAATATTAGGAGGCAATAGCGTAGATGGGGGTCACAAGGCAGGTCAGAATACCAAAGGTTAATTGAACAGAATCCGAAAATGAGGTTAGGTACGGGCAAAGGTCAGGACAGGCAGCTTATAGGACTTGGTCAAAACAGGCAGGGTCAGAGAAATACAGAAATCTTACCCAGGAACTACTAAAATACCTTTATGTTGGGCAATGAGTATTTGCTAAAGTTGCCTTTAAAACTCAGGAGCTTTTTACTGTAGAGTGCACATTGGCGTGCAAGGAATAGGATGAGGCGGCTGTCCCCATTGCACTGCCCTAGACCACCAGGTCATTTCTTTACACAGAGAATGTATGCAACATGTGGGGGTGCCAGAGTAAGGTTGCTGTGGGGGCCTGGGGGTTGGACCCCGACCCCCCAGTCTGACTCTGGATTCGATACCATGGAACCATGTAACTAACTGAGCAAGGACTGTGTCAACAAGACAATATGGTCCCTGTCTGATGAGATTTTACTAGATAGATTTATTCTGGACTGGCCCCTCCAGCTCTTTTATTGGCCCATGTATGGCCAACTTAAAGCTACAATGTACGAGTGATATGCACTATTTAGAAAAGAATGGGAAATACCAGTTAGTAGCCATACTAATTTGCCACAGACATATGGTTGCCTCTAGAAATTTCATTCAAAGGCAAATACATTTAAGGGATTTATATAATTTTCTGCCAACACGAACAATATATTCTGTCCATTTGTGAACATTGCTAAGTCATCTCCCGTCTTAGTTCTATGATAATATGATAGTGAATAGTAATAGCAAAATTAGAAAATATCTTAAATATGTCAGGAGCCAGAAAATATTTTGCCTTGGCAGCAGCAGAAAAATACAAAAAGAGTAAGCTCGAATGCTCTTTTCAAAAGCCAAATGGCACAAAGATCCCATATAAACAACAAAAGATGGCGCTGTCTATATGAACAATCAATGAAATAAGATAAATCCCATTACTTTAAGGTTGTGATTAAAAGTAAACAGAATTATAGCCCTGCACCTCTGCCATTTGCCTGTTCATTGGAAAAACCCTCTATATTCTAAGGAGACACATAGGTGATCTCTCAGTAATGGAGAAACATCATTGAGTATAGGGCAAAGCTTGAATTCTTAATCAGTATGCCTTTGCAATATATGAACCCTTCATGATCCCTGTATAGAGAATATATGCTGGCATATGGCTTCCATTAGAAATGCAGAGAGATGCAGAACAGGATTTATTTTTAGCCACATTGAACCTTAGGTGACAGTGAGCTGTACACTGCCAACCTTCACTGTGCATGGAGCTCACTATAGCTCCGCAGCAAGTATTGTAAGTGCTTTGACTCCTGCTTTAGACAACAATAAATTACAGTATCAGTGAAAAACTAATTGAATGGATGTGGGGGGGGTGCAATTCCCTGTTTGCAGCTGTTTGAGGGGGTACCTAGAAATGCCACTGAAATCCCAGAATCCCTGTTTTTGTTGCTTCTTTTCAAGGTAGAGCCAAAACATTTTTTCGCTTATTCTAAGCAACGTTTCAGTTGGCCTTCGTCTTTTTTCTTTTTCATAGTTTTTGAATTATTTGCCTTCTTCTTTTTACTGCTTCCAGTTTTCAAATGGGGATCACTGACCACATCTAAAAACAAATGATCTTTAAGGGGTCCATTTACTAACCATTGAATTGCAATATTTCCACGAACCATGAAAAAGGTGTGGTATTCCTATTTTTCTAAACAGCCCGAAAAAATTGAGATTGATTAAGTGTAAAACCCACAAAAGTATTTAATGCCAAACTTTGCCAAATAAAATGTTGTTGGGGTGCTGTAGAAATCAATAGGAGGAGGGTTGGTCCTACTGGATCATTTTAAAACCAATCAGAATTTTAGAGGTATCCTGCTCCCCCCCCCATACGAATTGTCAAGGACATTCATATATTTATTTTTTAGATCGTTAAGTGATTTTTTTTCTTCATACCTTTTTAATCAGAACTTTTACCAAATTCAATGACAGTCATGGTTTTAAAGATGGTTAGTTTAGTTGAGGTTTCAAAAACCTTTAAAAAACACAAAACTTCAACCTTTAATTAGTGATGGGCGAAAAATTCGCCAACAAAAACGATGCGACGCGCGTCAGAAACAACACGACGCGTTTGCACGACGTGCGTCAAAAATGACGCGCGACTCGTTTCGCAAATTTTTCGCCAATTCGCGAATTTCTCTGGAAATTCGCTAATTTTTCGGTGAAGCGAAACGCGGGAGTTTCGCCCATCACTACCTTTAATAAATAAGCCTCTACTTGTTATTGTTACTTTGTGTTTAGATGGCCATACACGGGCAGATAAAGCTGATATCGGTTGTTTAGACCAATTTGACGTTATCTGCCTGTGCATGGCCACAATATCGATCGGGAAGGTTTGATTTTCTCCTGACAGACCCGTCGGAGCCCATTGCCTTTGTCGTAATCAGATAGTTTTGCCATAGGGCCGAATGTTCAGAATACCCCTGATACAGTACTGCCGTTAGTGGCATATCGAGGAAAGATCTGCTCGTTTGGCAATGTCGCTAAACGAGCGGATCTTTGTGTCTATGGCCAGCTTTACTTATCTTTCTATTCAAACTCACATGTATAAAGGCTCATTATTGATCAAGAGGGCGAGGAAGGCTTAGGTAAGGAGTTAAGGAATGAGGGATTGTGGTAAGGATATATAATGGGGAGGAAGGATCTTCTGGGAAATCACACCTTTCAAAGGCAATACAAACATTTTCTCTTTCTACACAGATCTATTGTATTCATTTGCTCTAACAATATCTGCTTATTTTTCTTGGACTAATGCAATTAGAGATTCAAGCCAAGCAAAAGGTTTATTGCTCTTGCTTATTGTACACAAGTAAATTATGCTTATGTGACTATATAACTTCTTTTAAGTGCTATAAAATGGATTATTATTATCTTTTGCTAATCAACACATTACATTTATGGAGTATGTTCAATGGCTGTCATTGATCTCTGTCCTACTGCAACTTACAGTATAATATAATTACCATAAACAAACACACACACACAATCAGTTCAGAAGCCAGTTAATCTGAGTGTTTTCTTAGACTGTGGGAAAACTGAAGGATAACTGCTTAAAGGAAAAGTAATGTCAAGAAATTAATGTGTTTAAAAGTAATAAAAATAAAATGCAGTGTTGCCCTGTAGTGGTAAAACTGATCTGTTTGCTTCAGAAACACTACTATAGTTTAAATAATGGATAACGGATAACACCATTATGTTCTACAGAGCTTATCTGCTATAGCTGTGTAACTTGAACCTTTCTACTTTCTAATTTGAATGGCTGCCCCATTGCTACACAGCAGCTTATTTATATAGACCAGGGATCTGCAACCTTGGCTCTCCAGCTGTTAAGGAACTACAAGTCCCACAATGCAATGAAGGAGTCTGTCATGATTCATAAAGGCAAATGCATTGTGGGACTTGTAGTTCCTCAACAGCTGGAGAGCCAAGGTTGCAGATCCCTGATATAGACAGTAGTAGTGTTTCTAAAGCAAATTTTATTTGTATTACTTTTAAACACTTTCATTTTTTGACGTTACTCTTCCTTTAAACATGAGGAGAGCAATGCTAACCACTGCGCAAACACAAATTTTACAATACATGGATCATTTAGTAGTGTGGTGAGCATGCCATAGATATAAGACCCTGCATTGTGCAAGCTTTGTTCCTACTCCAACATACAGAAAGCTTTCACATCCTGAGACAGCCAAAAGAGGATTATTATAAGTACTAGTATTTATTTAGTGACAGTATACAAGCAGTGATCAATGCAGGGGTTAAAAGGGACCTGCTCATTACAGCTTACAGTATAAATGCTTATATACAATCTTAAACATCCCTCAGAGCCTGAAGTGCTCCTTATTTGTCATCACAATCTCCAAGCTCACATAAGCCATTTAGTAAATAAAAATCAAAGCATTCGCCTGCTTATACAACATGCTGAAATGATGCCAGTTATTTTCCAGTTGCATTTAAAATGCTTTATATAAGTTTCTACACTGTTAAAGGAATAGCTCAGTGTAAAAATAAAAACTGGGTAAACAGATACAGTAAGCTGCTCAAATTAAAAAATGTTTCTAATATTCTTAGTTAGTCAAAAATGTAATGTATAAAAGCTGGAGTGAGTGGATGTCTAACATAACAGAACAGGACACTACATCCTGCTTTTCAGCTCTCTAAAGCTGGCCATACACGGGCAGATAAAGCTGCTGATATTGGTCATTTAGACCAATTTGACAGCTTATCTCCCTGTGTATGGGGGCTTCCAATGGGTCTTCCCGACCGATATCTGGACACGATATTGATCAGGAAGGTTGGATTTTCTTCCGACTGACCCGTTGGAAGTCCATTGCGCTTCCCGTAATCCGACTGTTCAGCCATAGGGTCGAACGTTCGGATTACCCCAATATAGCCGTTAGTGGCATATTGGGGAAAGATCCGCTGATTTGGCGATGTCGCCAAACAAGCTGATCTTTGCATCTATGGCCAGCTTAACTCTGAGTTAGTCAGCAACTTGAATGGGGTCCACATGGGATATAACTGAGTTTGTAATTGATCCTCAGAATTCAGCTCAGATTCAAAAGCAACAGTTATGACCCATGCCCCCCCCCTCAAGTCACTGATTGGTTACTGTCTGGTAACCAATCAGTGGAAACCAAGAGAGCTGCAAAGCAGGAAGTAGTGTTCTGGCTATTTACATTTACATATGCATTTATTTTGCACAGCCTATCTATTTACCCAGTTTTTAATTTTTATACTAAACAATTCCTTTAAGAAGCAGATTTTATATCACATGTAGGGCTACAGATGACCATCCATCTTTTGTTGAACTACAACTTCAACATACAGATGCAGCCACTGGGATTTGTGAGATAAATGCGTCATGACTCAGAGTTAATTGAAGAAACTGTGTTATCTAAAGTTATCTTAACTCATTTAATGCATTTAACCTTTTCATTAGCATACCAAAGCTCCATTGTTTTCAATGGTGAACTCTTTAATTGGATGGGATGCTTCATCAAGTGGCTTCTGTACCTGACAGCAAGCTAAATGTTTCGAGCTGTAGTCCAACTAATAATGGAAGACCTCAGGTTGGGCATTTTGTAAAGGTAGTGTTAGAGAAATTAAGAATAGAGAAGATGCATAAAGAAATGAAGGAGAAAAATTAAAAGATAGACTAAGAAAAGAGCATACGTAGGTAGGAAAAGCATTCCTGCCTCCTGATTGAATATTTGAAGATAGAACAGATTGTATAATCATTGATTACTATCTGGTTTTTCCATAGGTGTGAGACTGGAAGGAAGGAGCCTATGTGTTTGGTAAGATGGTATTCCCATGTGCTTAGAAAGTAATATGTAACAGTGCACAATAATTGATTGCAATTGGTTGCAATTTTCTAGCACAGGTTGGACATCCTTAAGAGAGGCTGCAAACCCCAAATAAATATAATAATAAAATAAATGAATAAACTGTATGACAGATGCATCGTGAAGCAAACCTAATTTCTAATCAACGTTGCAATACAACAACTAAGATTATAAAGACTTAAAAATATGATTATATTATTTGAAAATGTATTTTCTGCTTAAAGCTGTTTGTTTGTGCTTTTCCATTCCTTGCACTGCTGGTCCATTTAATCCTTATATATTCTGCAGATCTACATTATCAGGCCCTTTCTCCGGGTGCTCCACTACCTCTGACCATCCACAGTCCTTGTAATTTACATGCTTTGCCAAGAAAATACATCTGAGAAAAGAGCTGCAAAGTGCCATAATACTTTCTAGCTCTACCTATTTGAAATGCAGTTTGAATTGGAAATCTTCCTGAAAGTGAACATATGGCTAATTTCATAAAAAAAGATACCGATATGAAACCTGTCAAGCAAAACTATTTTAATGCATGAAGGATTTGCAAATCATTCCGATGTGATTTTATTTAATACTTACATAAATAAAATGTGAAAATAATTGCTAGGCGTTATTTTCTGGGGCTGTTTGGCTTCATTTTTTCGCCAAACTACACATTGGTATTGCAGGAAACAGTTTTCAGAATTACGGTAAAGTAATAAACCATTGATTCCTCTAGCTGTTGATTTAAATTTACTGATGTTTATTGCTATATAAAAAAATATGTTAAATAAAAAAATATGTTAAAGATAATGTAGCTACATTTCATTTTCTTATCTTTGACTCACAATGACTCTACATTGTGGCTTATGATGAAAATGTACAATTGCATGTAGTGATGCACTTGTTGAAATGCGATGTACCCACACAGTTGCAGAAGAGGAGGATAACAAAGATTAACCCCTCTGAAGACAGGTCAACTTGCATACAAGTCCTAATTGGAAAGCTTTCTATTGATTCTGGATAACAGGTCCCATACCTATACCTGAAAATTGAAATCTTCACCCATTTATTGCTTTAACTGGCTTTAAATGAGAATTTAACTTTTAAATTTAAAAAACCCATACCTCCTCCCAGCAGCCTAAGTTTTACCCCGGGCAACTGTCCCTAATGTTTTACTTACCCCAGTATAGATTCAGGCATCGGACTTCACGGGTGCCGTCTCCAGCCACTTAGGAAATCTTCAGAATGAGACAGGCATTTCATAAATGTTTGTGAGTTTCGGCACATGCACAGTTGTTGTGCAACGGTGAATTGCTCCAACTGCTTTGCTCTGTGTAATTATTCACTTTGCAGGTCCTTCAGAAATATATCTGTCCTTTTCTAGCTAATTGCATACATGTGTTATTCTGCAACAAATATGAAAAACATCAAGGGACATCTGTGATATTGTTATATAAAGTAGGGGTTTGCACATGTATTTTGAGGCTATTAACGCAGGTATTTTCTTAACTTAAAGTACCTAAATTGTAACCTACTTCAAGTCACAACAGCAAATGTAAAATCACTCTCATTGGTGCCTCCTGACGGATTTTAAGTCATCTCCTCACATGGGGCCTCTGAGAGAGAAGCCAGGGATTCATAGGTCTTTTTTACGGGTACAGTGTTGTGGGTGCAGGTACAATAGAAAAGAATGGATTCCCTGCAGCCCTTTTACAAACACTGGGCAAATTTTCACCTGGGTAGTAACCCATAGCCAGGGCTGGAACTAGGGGTAGGCAGAAGAGGCACGTGCCTAGGGCGCAATCAAGTGGGGCGGCCAAGCACATACCTCTTTTCTCTGCCTACCCCTGGTTTGGACTAAAGTGCGAAGCAGCTGGCGCTATTGTGCGAATTCGCTTGTGTGAAGTGATTTTGGAATTTCACCAATTTACTAATGGTCCCTGCCGTAACTTTGCTAGCGAAGTAGACCAAAGTTGCGCACTGACGAAGGGACTAAATTACGCTAATTCACTAAGATGAAGATTTTACTGAACGTTACCTCTTGCGCAATACTTCGCCACCTCAGACCAGATGAAGTGCAGTGGAGTAGATAGGAGTTTCTTAAAAAAAGTGGAAGTCCCAAAAAAATTGTGTCATAATTTCTCTTTTCTTTAGGGTACCCCCCTATATTTCCTAACATATGGAAACTCAACAATACAGTGTAGGGCAATAGAACAACTTTATTTTATTTAGTAAAGGTTTCCTGGGCTTGTGTAGTGGAATGTAGTTGGTGCAGCATATATGTCCATTATACTTTAAAGTTGGCGCCATATGCAAATTAGACATCACTATCGTTACTTCGCTTTGCCTGATGAAGTAACAGTAGCGCAACTTCACTACCGTTCTCCTCCCTGAGCGCAACGTCGCATTTTAGTGAATTTGTGAAGCGCTGGCGAAACTACACCTGGCAAAGTGTGGTAAAGCTATCGCTGACGTTAGTGAATTTGCCCCTATGGGAGATGGCCTTTCCATAATTCAGAGATTTCTGGATAACGGATTCCATACCAGTACTTTCAATTTATATTGCTTTAACATACCAGTCTTTGCTTCATTTCAATTACAAACCTGATATATGTCATTTAAAATAGTTTTCTACTTATGTCATTTAAAATAGTTTTCCAAAACATGCAGTTCTGGCCTGTATTTTTTGATAAATGTCAGCTTTTGTTTATTTGATAATAATACAACCATGGAGACGTAGGACCCACAGCACAACTCCACAATTACTACCAAAAAATTTTATTTTGTACATATAATTCTCAAAAGGGGTGAAACTCTCTGTAATTACCTTTCATATCCATTTAGAAAACTCTGCTCAATTAAATCTGAAAGTAGGAACATTCTTTCAAACCATTAGCCATCAATTTAAGATACAGGGGTGCCTAAATGAAAAATATGTTCTTGGGAGTGAAAAGCAGGGTTACATGCTAAGTGCACCTGTTAATGGCAAAGCATGCCTATCTCAAGTGGTAACATTTTGAACATGACAACAAACTTGGCCCTTTGCACAATATGGGGCCAGTTTAATGAAATTCAAATTATAAGACTGAATTATAATTATTAACACCTACTAAACTGATATAAATTATATTCCACATTTGCTAGGAATCAGTATTTTCCAGTCCAAGAAATGCTTTGTAAGACAGAATCACTGTTCTTACACCACCAATAAAAATATACAAGCTATAATAAATCTGCCACTGGCTTTTTCTCCCTTATTTCCAGTGATAAGTATTTGAATAGCAGAGATTCTACTTTGCATGAAGCTGTGGATTGCCTCAGCAGTGTGAGATGCCTATGGTAAACCAAGAATCACTTTATGAACATGACAAATCTACACTTTAAATATCAGAGGAGAAAACTTGGCTGCAATGGGGACAAATAGATGTGATATATAATTTTGCCATGTGGCTTGTTCCATCAGCAGTGAGTTAATGAGTAGTGATGGGCGAATCTCCCGCGATTCACTTCGCCTAAAGATTCGCAAATTTCTAGAGAAATTCGCGAATCGGCGAAAAATTCGCGAAACGAGTCACGGGACGCTTTTGACGCGCGTCGCGTCAACTTTGACGCGCGTCGCGTCATTTTCGGCGCGCGTCGCTGTCCTGTTTACAAAAGTCTCCCTTATCTCATACCTCTACTTAAACTTGTGCTATGTATCACTTATCCCTAGTCCAGTGCATATGGAGGAAATATTTCTCTTCATTATTTGATTTTTTTTATCCCGAAGTTCACCGAGACTTTTAATTTTAATAAAGTTTGTTTTCTTTTAATTCTAGTACTCTCTTCACTTCAGCCAGTCACTAGTGATGGGCGAATTTCTTCGCCTGGGGTGAATTCCCGCGATGCGTGAAACACCAGTAAAATTTCACCTGGTGAAAATTCGCCAACATCTCGTTTTGGACATGGGTGTCCATTTTTTTGCCACCAGCAATGTGTGCCAGCGTCCAAAAACGAACGCCTGCATCCAAAAATGGATGCCCATGTCCAAAATGAGACGCAGTGACGTTTCGCAAATTTTTTGCTGTTTCGCCCCCGGATTCGCCCATCACTACCAATCACCCATCGCAAGTCTGGGTCTTTTGCTGCCACTGCACTCTCTACACTTAAGGGGTTATTTATCAAAATCAGATTATTTAAAAAAAAAGTCAGACCAAACTAGCACCAATGATTTGACCTTAGTTATTATTTAAAAAGCTTGATTTAATCATGCATTTTTCCCAAATTGCTTGTTTTTTCTGGCTTTTTTTGTATTTTTGCCGAAGAGTCCAAAAAGGTCTAAGGTAAGGTAATTCCAGCACAGACTACAGAAACTTCAAAGCAGGATAGGGACCTCTGCCATTGACTTATACACAACCTTGGCAGGTCTGAGATTTTCGGATTCTGTCTTTTTGCTGCAATGGACTTAAATAAATCTTTTTAAAAAGAAAAAGTTTTGCAAAAAAAAGCCCAACCTAAGTTTAGTAAATAATCCCCTTAAAGATACTATTTTCTGGTAATATTTTCTGGTAATAAAAAAATAAATTCATAAAAGTACTTTTTAAACTGACATAATGAGGCATTTAGAACATTGCTGCTTGAAAAAGTGATCAAACATCTAATGAATCACTATGAATCCCTTCACATTGGCATTAACAAGACCCCAGAACAAATCTGATACTATTCCTGTTTTCTACAGACCCTCCTCAAAGTGCTTCCCAATTACAACAATTACTACAAATAACAGTTATCAGCTGTCTAGTATTTTTTGAGCTTCAGTTTGACATTTATTCAAAAGCATTAAAACTACAAACCCAGAATCAAAAGATAATAGAAAAAGACTTAAAAAATAAGGCCAGTCACAAATTTCCTTGACCTGTCATGGCATTCTTCTACAGCTTGGGACTTGCAGTTTTCTACTGACTTTTCGTAATTTGGATCATGATACATTAAGTCTATTAAAAAATTATTTAAACATTAAATAAACCCAATGTGACTGTGTTTGCATCAGTGTGGTTAATGACATCTTATTTAGGATCAAGTACAAGGCGTTATTCTATTATGCCTTAATATATAAATATATGTATTGATAATTTGCTAAAAATGTATCTGAGATGGTCTTTCTGTAAATCAAAACTTTCTGGATATCAGGTTTCCAGATAAGTGAACCCATACCTGTATATGTACAGTTAGTAAGGAAAGGACCTCATTCTGCCCCAGCACCCGGGCCAAACATGCCATGCTCCCCAAGCCAGGAACCAGATCGCCATGCCACTGCTTGTCAACGTCCTTCCTATTTCTCCCCACTAACAGAGTTCAGTTAAGCTCACCAATTTCCCCATTACCCACAATTAGTGATGGGCGAATTTATTCGCCAGGGGCAAATTCACGGCGAATTCCCACGATTCGCCGCTGGCGAATAAATTCACTTATCGACAGGGAAACCGAGCCGCGCGTCATTTTTTTTTTGCCAATTCGCGAATTTCTCTGGAATTTTTCGGCGAAGCGAATCTCGGGAGATACGCCCATCACTACCCACAATATAATAAAATAACATAAGAGGCCCCTTTGTCTACCCCTAGTTCCTGACACCTATGGGGTCTCACCTATGGGATAAAGTTGCGTGAGTGTGAGGTTGTGACCTCAAAATTCACATACCTTGTCTCACATCCCAGTAGTTTTAATTTGAGAATCTTTCTTTTCACCGAATCTGCCACATATTGCAACCGTTTTTCCTCACACCTTCTTTATTTAAGTCACAAATAAAAAGCGGAAAATTGCCATTTTAAATTCAGCAGAGCAAAGAGAAAGTTGGCAGGAGGCACAAGAGCAATAATTGGCAAAGCTCTAAATATCTTTATTACATTTTTTCTCTCTACCATCCACGTTACTACTCCTGGTCAATGTAGGAAAAAGCAGTTCATATACTCCATCATGAAGTTTGCATTTTCTTTTTTTATTTTAAAAGAAATTTGTTTAATAAATTCTATTGCTAAGACAGAGAAAGGTGAATTACACAATGTGCGAGGTGCCTCACTAGTATCTTTTTTTATCCTGCATGCCTGGCCTTTCAATTCAGTGAAAGCTGCTGCTTCAATCTGTTCCATCTTTGCTCTTTTAACCTTTCCATTTCCAACAGGTTAAGACTAATTCATGGGAATGACTGCTGGCCCAGAGCCGTACCTTCCTTTTGCATCCTCCAGCTGTACAATGACAGGCTGAGAAGAATTTCGAATTAGACTGCGCAATGTTCTTTTCAAGCAACAAAATTATTTATCTGGATTCTATCAGAAGAGGGCATGAGTACAATCACAAGCAGAGCATGTGCCCTAATAGCATTTTAAAAACTATTTGTGCTTATGTGTTGTCTAACCATTTTTCTAGAATAAGGCACTTGTTGTCAGCTGAAGTCGATCAATCAGAAGGCTTAGGGGCTGCATGAATATGGTGAAAAAACTCAGTACTGTAATTAAAATATTAACACTGGGCAAAGTGATGATGATATCGTTTGTATTACCTTTCCTCTAGATGCATTTTTAAGTAATTATTCTATTGACTCAAAGCAACACAATTAACAAGTAATTAACACAATGCGGCAAACTTTTTTTTTCATGGTCAAAATACCTTTTGAGGATTAATGTTAATTTGTTCCCCTTCCTTTTAACCAACCACAGTAGACAAAGTAACATTCAGTTCCAAGAGTGTTAAATGCTACAGGGATGCCTTCATATAATATCAATAGCAATGCACAGAGATTAGATACGCTTTAAAAGTAGCGCTAACCAATTAACACATTTAAGCAATTAATGGTTTAAAAAGATGGTTTAAAATATGTTCTAATATTTTCCAAGGGCACGCATCATATGCTATGTTGCCATATTTGCTAAACAGAAGGAGATAAATCTTCTTTCATCATGTCCTTGTTAATAAACAGGATCATATTATCACATAATTCATAATACCAGAATGCAGAGTGATTTTTCCCTGATGCGGGTCAGTGATGCTGAGAGACATGCTAAAGGGCAGTTTTCTTGTTTCAACACAATGTAACCATGTAACAATCATTTAGATTTATTTATTTCACATTAGAAATGTTGATCTTTTATATCTTTTATAATTAGGCAAATTTTTATTTTGAGGTTGTTTGCCCTATAAATATCATAATAATATGAATAAGTATAATATATTTTCTTTATTAACCATCACATGCACATAATGAAAACAAGGGTAACCTAGACCCATGTTTATATAAATGATCTGCTATGTGTATTCTATACTTGTTACCCCCAAGTGTCCATCTGATCAAAAAGGATGCTTTATTCCTTAAAGGGGAATTCAATTCCTCCCGGACTAACCCCCAGACCCCCATAGGCCCCCCTCCCTCCTCCCCCCCAGGCCTACCTCTTCCCCCGGGCAAATGCCCCTAAGTCGCTACATACCCCCTCTGTGCAGGTCTCCTCCAACCAGGTGCCATCTTTGTCCACAACGTCTTCTTCCTTTTTCTGTCAGAGTTCTGCGGAGCATGTGCAGTAGGATGCATTTGTCGGTTTGTACTACTGAGCATGCGCTGAAAGTTCACGAAGTTCGCCGATTGGGGGGCTGGGGGTTAGCTCAGGAGGGGTTGAATTCCCCTTTAAGATGGTGATATTAAATAAAGTTATCAGAAATCACCCTTAAGACAAGAAATACAAAATAGACTGTATGGGGAATTTTTGCACTACTGTAGCACCTATACGTGTCCATATTCTTTGTTATTTCTATACATTTACAGGCAAGAATAAATGTATTGTTACATGTCAAAACTGTAGTATAAGCAAATGCAGAGAAACTGAACAATATAACTGTACCCGAGAAAATCCTCTAAGTAAAAATAACCCAGGGGTGGGGGGAGCAGTTCAATTAAAAAATACAGACTTGAACTATAGGTAATACTGATTCCCAAGTACATTTTCCATCCTGATGAGAAAATTGCAGTTCCTAGCTATTTGTATAAAACAGTGGCTATTTCGCACATTTAGTAATGTCTAAAAGGGATGTGCGGATGTAATTGAGGGGGGAGATCTTCACTTAAATGCAGCCTAATAAAAGCGCTGACAGCCTACCAATGTAAGGCCATAATTTTACAAGTATTTTAACTAGTTCCATCTCCTGGAAAGTGATTTATTGCAGTGTGTAATACTGACACATTCTGTTTTCAAGGAGAGATTACATTTTCCAGCGTTCATTCTGAAGGCATTAAATTATGTGTTATTCTAAATGGCAAAGGGTTAAATCTGTACATATTTTACCACAAAAAAGATATTTTATAGCATATACTGCTCAGACCCGAGCAGCAGTCTTCTAAAATAAAAAGAAATGTATTATGATAAGAATTAGTGCTATAATTTGAAAGGTCAATGCCAGTCCTAAAGCGATGACATTTGAAGGGTGGCGAATTGATGCCCACAAACACAATACAGAATTATGAGCGCATACAAATGCTGAAGTTCTAGATTTTTATAATCTGGCATCTACTTCACGGACTGGGAATATCAGCAGGAAGGCTGGAGGGGATGACAGCAGGTAATATTCTGTAGGGGAGCTGAGATAGACCTTCCCCATTTACTGCAGCTCCATATAAATCTGCAAATGCCATAAGTGATGGGGTCAAATTGAAAATATAAATTCATTATCCTGTGCACCTAGTTTGAAGCCAAAATCCTGTTTTCATTACATTCTATTTGCTTAGCTTTTGTTTGTTTCTTTATGTTGTTTCTAAACACCCACCAATTTAATCCCAAATTCCATTGTGTTCAGCATTGAATATTCATGACAATGAGCAGTAAGTGAGTAAGTAATGGGCAGATGATCATGTTCTCTAGAGATACTTAGGATTTTAGGACTTAAGCCTAAAAAGAATAGGCCAGTGGTTCATCAGCTGTATAATAGAAATAACTCAAAATTGTCCACAGGAGCTTGCCATCTTGGTTTTGTTTGGCCATCCTTTGAGTAACAGTGCTACTCAACATGCTCCACCTGCTCTGGGATACTCTTGAGAAGCAATAATACCCATTTAGAGGGCATTAGAGATTTAAAAAAAAACAAGTTAATGCTATTAACCTCTGATGTTGACACACTAGTTTCTAGGCTGATTACTCAGGGTGCTATGGAACACTATTAGAGGCACAGATTTTCTCTGCTAAAAAAATTCCTGGCCTAATAGTTTGTTGATCTTTGAGTCTCCTTTAAGTGCTTTCTCAGTAAGATGTTTTGTGGCATACACTGGGCACTGGTGCAAACAATACAATTCACAATTGCTTCCACTGATGGAAGTGGTCACCAAACAGTTTCCAGGTTCACAAACTTTTTTACTAAAATCTCGTAAAGGAACATGTGTTGACACAAAAGCATACATTTTCGAATTGCAAATATTTGACTAAATTTTATTATATAAAAGTCACCAAAAGAACAGACACAAGACTCAAGTCAGATGTGAGTGGCAGAATATCTCCCTCAATCTCTTGTTTGGGGTCTATTATGTGAAATGCTTAGAGGCCTGTTTGTTTCCTGAAAAGGGCCTTCCTAAAATGTGGAATAACAGCTTTTAAAACCAAAAATAAAATTGTCCATAATAAAAGAAAATGTAATTCTGAACATCTTTAAAAAAAAACTGTAATTAATAAATAAATACGACAAAGAATAACCATTTTATATTAAAAACATTGATTTCAACGTAATTATCCTATCTTTGTTTAGCATCAATGAATATTAATTAGTACAGAAAAAAGAAACTCAGCCAAACTGTAAGAATTATTCATTTAAATAGGATACTTTGGCAAATACCATTTTCTAAATAATGGTTTTAGCAACAATAAATTGCCTACTCAAGAATTAGTCTATGAAATGCTAGTATTTGTTACTGGCTAGTACAAATGATAGGATGCAGCTGAAGGTGACCACATTTTTTTAAACTGCAATTTGCCTGCACTGCAAATGAGTAAAAAAAGTATGGATTTGTGCATAGGCCTACAAATTACTTGCTATCTGCTGCTACAAATCAAATCATAATTGCACTCCATGACACAAACTGCAAACAAACTGCGACAAGATAGATAAGATTCTTTCCTTGTCACAAGCATAGTTTTAGGCTGGGGACAGACAGGGATATTCGGGGAGATTCAGTCGCCTGGCGTTTAATAGCAGGCGACAATCTCCCCGAACGTCCTTCTCTCTTTTCGTCGCTAGTTGAAATGTAAAAGCGCCGGCTTTGTGCACACGCGGTGCGGCGATTTCCGGAATCGCCCGAAGTTACTTCGTGAGGAAACTTCGGGCGATTCCGGAGATCGCGGCACCACGTGTGCACAGAGCCGACGCTTTTACATTTCAACTAGCGACGGACAGGGAGAAGGACGTTCGGGGAGATTGTCGCCTGCTATTAAACGCCAAGCGACTGAATCTCCCCGAATATAGGTTAGGCTGGTTCCATTTCAGAAGAGGGTAGGAAATAGGAAAATTTGATACTTAATAGGATAATCTAATGAATTAATGCCGGATTAGGAAAGCACCTTATATTAAATATTTATTATTATAATGAATTGTATATGAATTAACTACGCACTTCTAGCACTTTATAATATTAATATCCCTATTTCCTATTGAGGATATCCTATTTCTAAAAATTTTTTAAATTTTTTAAATCTATTTATACACTAGCACTTTATGGTGGATATTCGACTTCCACAGGTTGATGAGCGCGGTGATATCTATTTAAATTTTTGGTGAATATCAGTTAATACGGGGATTTTTTTTTTTTTTTATTTATAAATTATTCAGTTGCAGAAGGGGTTCTTTTCTTTCTCCTCCTATTTTTATAATTTCAATTTCTGGTTCAGTCAGACCCCAACTACAATTGACACATGTATTAATCTGATCTCTAGAGTAATCATCTTCTCTTTTAAAATAAATTAGAAAACAGTTTTTGCCTCAAAGAATTTACATTCCAAGAACTTTAAGGCTTAAGATAAACCCAGTAACTAACAAACAATGTTACCAATATATGTATTTTTAATTTTGTATAGCAAAAAAGAAATGATGTAGAATTTGTAGTCAAAAACACATACATATACTAGCCATTTATTTGCAGTTTCTGTTGTCAATAAGGTCAAATTATTAACTTTCTTAAAAGCCACCCAAATCTCTAATTATCTTCCTAATGTCATATAAGCTACAAGAATAAGCTATATTCATCAGCAGAAAAGTGCAGTTTGAGCATTTCTTCATAGCTGACTAGATCTCATGTCCCTGGTAATTATACCCCAGGCATAGATAAAGTTGGCAGGTTATACATTCATAAATGTTTTTTGTTTGATAATATAATATAGATAGGGAACTTGGTGAAGAGACTGTGAAAAGGTTTTACCCAAATCTTTTGTAACATAGAAGAATGTATATTAAAATTGTTTTTTCCCTCTTTGCTGTGTATGATTTTTATTTCTGCAGGGTTCTTAAAATATCTGTTCTGCAAAGCCTACACTGAAGCATTTTGTTTGTTATTTGGACTGTGCTATTTCTGGAAATACTGTACCCATTCTCTTTTTATTTGATCATTTTACCCTGTTGACAAATTTCTAAATCACTAAAGAACAACATTCTATGGCCAGAATGCTGATGCTCCATAGAATGCTCACCTTTAAATTCGTTTTTAGTATGTTATAGTTGGGCATATTTATAACATTTTTAGTTATCTCCATTTGTTTTTATCACTTATTTTAATTAATTGCATTCTTATTCTGTCTTTTCTAAGAATGTAATTTAAAATACCAGGTTATTGGGAATACTAACCCCAAAAACAACCATGTGAGATACAGTATCCTTTTCATTTTTATTTTAATTTTTTTTGCTTTATTTTCCATAACCATTCCTCAACCATTCCAGGCTTACAACAGACGAATCTAAATGCTGCACCCCTGCTTAGGTTCCTAACAATCAGATTGGCACTGACATTCAAAATAAGAAGGCCAACCAAGCCTCCAAGGGCATGCAACTAAATAGTTTTTACCCTTCAGGTCTTGATAGGCTGGAGAGAAGTTCAAAACTCTCCCCAGTGCCTCTTCAACCTTTAAGTGCCTGAGTCAGGTTTTAGTATAGGCAGTTACTAAAAATAATTGTGTAATAGCAGTTGTAGCCTGCTGATTACTGATGGGTGAATCTATCCCGTTTTGCTTTGCTGAAAAATTTAGCGGATTTGTGAAAAATTCGCGAAACTCTTCGCGTCACTTTTTTTGACACTCGTCACATCATTTTCGACACACATCGCGTATTTTTCGGCACGCGTTGTGTTTTTTTTTTTATGCGCGTCTAATATTTTTTTACACGCGTCTCGTTTTTTTTTACGCCAGCAAATTTTCGTCAGGCGAATTTTCGCTGGGGAATTCACGTCTGGCAAATAAATTCGCCCATCAATACTGCTGATGCTAAATAATCTGATTTTTCTTATAAATTAAGAAAAGAGTGATACAAATCACCTAAGGTGAATTATCATCAAGTAAGTTGTACTGCAGGCAGAAAGGAAAGGGCATAAGATAGAAGAGGAGTGGAGGCAAAAGAAGGGATGGGGAAGTAAGAAGATGAAAGTAACAGGTGCATGTCATATAGTGAAAGACCAAAAGAAGGTGGGGCATAAAAAGAGGGTTGGAGAGAAACGCGGAGTAGTCACAAAAATATTATGAAAGAAGAGAAAGAAAGCAAAGATGGCAGAGGCGAAATGGAATTGTGAATTGAGGAGGTTAGGGTTAAGAAAAAGAGAAGAACAATGCAGAAGAAAACAGAGCAGAGAATGCAAACAGGGCAAAGGACAATGTATGTAAATTGTTGATATATGGTTTTGGGACTGTGCCCCAGTTCCTTGAGTACCTAGTAACAACTTTGCCTGTAATGTGTATATGTAGTTATACTGCATATTTGTCAGCTGCTCTTACAGAAAACCTGAAAGCTTCACTGCACCATATTGACTCCTGCCGCTGTTCACAGTTCAATCATCTCTGTATATATTCCTAGAAAGCCCATAGAAAATTGTAAAAGTAAATGCATATTTCTCTCTGGATCATTTTCCTATATGTGTACTTATTTAAGGTGCATGAAGGCCAAACACACTTAAATACTGATATTTTGTTTGGCTTCGGGAACAAAGCCATGGTCAAGGATAAGGATTTGCTCACCAAAATATTAAGCATCCAAGGGGATCTCAACACAAATTTGAGTCTCTGTTCCAAAATATATTTCTGTATTCAAAATGTAAAACCAGACAGCTTTTTCCAAAAGGGATTATGTATTTTAATGAAGAAGAGGCGGATAAGACATCACAGAGCATAAAATGAGGTCATGTGATTATCTAAGATATCCTGCTCTTTAAGCATTAATCATTGGAGAATGGAAGAAATGAATCATCCATACAGAATGATGGTGATAACATAATACAGATAAAGGGACATTAATAAAAAAAAATCTTTCCATTAGACATCAGAAAAAGCATTTTTCAAAATTCTTTAAAGAAAACTGGGATTTTTTTTCAAGATGGTCTCTAAGGTTTTGTATGAAAACATGCAATATAAATCTCATATACGCAGAACATAATTTTAAACAGCAGATGGTCATTCTCATAAACAATTTTAAGACATTAAGCTACCTCCATTGAAACGAAAATTATGCAGTGTATTATAATGAGTATGACCATCTGTAAGTAGGCTCTTATAAACAATTTTAAGATGTTAAGCTACCTCCATTGAAACAAAAATTATGCAGTGTATTATAATAAGAGCCTACTTCATTGGCTTATGCCTGGGTTTTAAAATATCTTAGACATAAACCATTGCCCCCCTCCCCAACACTTTAAATGCATTTCTTCCCCCTAAAAGGCAGGCTTTTACCAGTATTGCTTTGATTTCTATCATTCCCTTGATGCACGGTATTACAGATATAGATATATTCCATTTCTCTTTGCATTTCACGTAGGACAGGAAGAGTTCTTTTTGTTGTGCCATTCTGCAGAACCACATAAAGCTTCACAATTTATATTAGAGCACATAAGCTTTCAAACTGCTTATCTCCAGATGTGTGACAATGAAAGTTTAGATGATATTTATGTATGGCTTCTGGCAGCAAACATGTTAGAAAATAAGATAAACGTATCAAATAAAAACATCAGTTGAAAGTGTTCTCAGGTGTAACTAGTGTTATTCTACTCACCAGCCCTAGCGTATGCAATATAGTTAAAAACCAATCGGTTTGACACATTGTTACAATGGTTTAAGGCCAAAGCTGGAAATGAAAAGCAGGTGATCCACAGTCTTCCTCATGGTCCTTCTGTATGGAGGAAGAAAACCCAGGCCCACAGGTTCTGCTTTCTTTGCCATTACACAACTGGTTAAGCAGTAGTTACACAAGTAAAGGGCATCTTTCAAAGGGAAAACAATTTTCAGGATAAGTAGTGCCTCTTCTGTAAAATAATTTCCTAAATAGATGTGCTTAACAAATCTTTACACTTATTAAAACAAGGTTTCTGCCACATCCTCATCTGTGTGATATTATTGATGGCCATGGAATTTCCCTTGCATCTTATCTAAGAGGCATAGTAAAGACTGTACAGGTGTTAAATTTATTATCTAGGATGCCTGGGACCTAGGTTTTTCCATAAAAGGTTTTTCTCAGTGATCCAAACATATAATAAACCTAATAGGACAGTTTTGACACCAATATGGCTTTATGCAGTTGAATTACCATCAAGTACAAGACAAGGTACTGAAAACTGGAAATAGTTAAAAATATTTTGAACTATTTGCTTACAATGGATTATATGGGAGATGACTTCCATAATTTAGAAATTTATTGATATTGGGTTTACATATAAGGGGTTCCATACGTGAACTAGAAAAGCCTATGATTAAGGGAATTGATTCCCGAAACACGTAAGGCGCTGTTCCTTCTCTGATGGAATAAATTTCTCTATTCAATTTTATCTGGAGTGCTGTCCAGACAATTTTATTCCCGTGAAAAGCACAATAGGCTAAGAGTTGTGTCATATTATGTTGCTCATAAAAGAGAGATGCTTGTAATAGAATAATTTGACTGAATGAGAATAGGTCTGCTGAGTAAGAGTTTAACCCACATATGTAAAAATAGGCACTTAGAACAGATGCAGTAAACCACGGTAACCAATATAATGTTTCCTTGTCAAACAAGGAGCCTGCTGATTGGTTGCCATAGGTGACCACACCTGGGCAAACATGGGTGTTGATTTACTAATTATTGAGGTTGAGTTTTAATGCAATTTGTTGCATCATGATGGACCAAAAAAAGAAAGAAAATCAGCCCCCAAAAGTTTTTTTTTATCACATAATCACATATGACTTTCATTAGTGGATAGCTAGTCATGTCCAAAATAGAATAATGCATTTACAGTGGACCAGTCACCACAAAAAATATTCAAAATCATATTTCATCACATTAGTCAAGCAAATTGAACATTAGTTACACTATATAAATTATTTTAATCTTGTTTCCTTCAGTCTGGGAATTCATAATTATAACAAGCAGGCAGGAGCCATTTTGTGGACACTCTTATTAAGGCAAGCCTTGTATCATCTCATAATCTTGTTTGTGCACCAGAATGGGAAACCCAATGTCTTTCCCCATGTCCTGGCTACACAATTAAATGGTTAAGAGAACTGGGGGAATGTGTGGTGAGCAGTGGCATCTAGGAAGTGCTGAATGGAAAGTGAAAGTAATTATCTGCCCCACCTCTATGCATAGAGGAGTGGCAGACAATATTTGATTGACAACTGAGATTTTTAAATGAGCTTAAAACAGCTATGAATGGTTTAATAAAAAAATTAAATTGGATTTTATGTTTAATTTGAAAAGGACTATTATTAAACAGATTTTTGAGTCTGGGTGACGGGTCCACTTTAACATTAACAAAAGAATTCCGATGATGTCTTTGTAAAGCTCTGTGGCTCCAAGGTTATGCAGGATGCATGTGTAAATACTGATTATACAGAAGTTTCCAAATCTGCACAGCATCTTGATGGAACAGTAAAAAAATAGCATTCAGCATTTTAGAACCAGTTTTTATAGCTTATAAAATCCCTCACCTTTACTCAGTGCTTGTTTTAAAGATTCATTACCTCAATCATGACTCTCTGATGAGAATTGTAAGTGTATTTTAAAGGCATTTTTTGCTATTGGTACAGACTGGAATGTAGACTTGCAATGTTTGACTCATTGTGCTATGTGCATAATGTGTGTCAGCTTAGTGCCTAGTATTTCTTGCCCCAATAGGCCATGTAAATGAATGCATGTTATGGTTAGGTTTGATTGCTATAGATTGTTCCATTTCTCAGCACTTTTGCTCTCATAACCCATTCCCTCTTCTCTTGCAATCCTCTCATCCCATAACCATTTATACATTAAACTCTGCAACAATCTGTTACTTTTCAAGGAACATTATAAGCAGGGGAAAAGTCATAATATCCCAACTTTTGCAAAGTAGTTTCAAGATGTGAACACAAATGGTAATGCCCCCTTAACAAAGTCAAAGGAAAAACAGAAATGACACTTGAGCATATTGTATTGCCAGCTGTCACCTAAAGATGCCTATGTCTGGATCTCCAACACTAAACAGAACCAGCTCAATGATACTGTTATAATGACAGAAAAATATTTAAATATGTTCCTTGTCTTGTAGGAATGTGTGACATGAATAGCTATTTCAGTGGCTCTTGTAAACAAAACCTGTATACAGAGATGACAACAACCCAGAGTGAATTACACAGCGCTTACTGCACCCAAGATATAATATATAGATATAATAGAGCTTAGAGCTCTAAAATCACCTCTAAGGTTTGAGTAACAAACATGTTTTAATGATTTATCACATTTGGGTGGTCTTAATTTACTAACGTAAGTTAGCAGTATAATTTAAGATCATGAAACTATTGTAGAATGTATGTCTATATACAGAAAGACCAAATAAACCCTATAAAACGTTGCTTTTGGGTAGGAAAAAAATACTTAGAATCAGATAATATTCAGATAATTCAGATAATAAAATTATTGTTTTTAGGAATCTAATGAATATTAAATTTGCAATGTAAATTCATTAAGTGAAGTATTGCTGTGCCAGAACGAAGATGTATGGAGAACATGTAATACCTTTATTTTCTTTCATGGATAATCATGCAGATTTCAAAACAATTTAACTCTGTGGTTTTTATAATGCACATTAACATGGAGTGGGTGGTACATTATGAGCCCTGCTTTATAAGCCTACAATATGGAGCTAAACACCGCGATTCATTCTTCTGAATGAAAGGGGGCATCTCAGTGATCCCCAAATAATGATTCTATTTGTGTTATGTTTTAGTAGCCAAGGAGGAGCAAAATTCTTTTCCACCCTGGATCTTCAAAGTGCTTATCATCAAGTATTACTGCATGTGGAAAGCAGAGACCTCAATGGATTTATCACCCATGATGGTTTGTTTCAGTTCAAGCATGTACCTTATAGACTTACTTCAGCATCAAGTTGTTTTCAAAGACTGATGTCTTCTATACTCCATGACATACCTGGTCTAGAATGCTACTTGGATGATAAAATTGTCTAGGCTCCAACTATGGATCTTCATAACTAGTACCTAAAAAATGTTCTGAAATGCATTCATTCTGCAAAACTGTAACTAAACCATTTCAAATGCCAATTCAGACAAAGTCAGCTGTTATTTCTGCATCATATAATTTCAAAATTAGGGATTAGTGCCTGACCCTGACCATGTCAACGCTGTTACACAAGCGCCTACTCCATCTGATTTTCAGACCTTATCAGCTTTCTTAGGTCTTACTTCATGGTATTCCCAACTATGCTTCAGTTGTGGAGCCACTTAGAGCACTACTATGTGGAACGTCAAGCCTGGTTTGGACAGAGACTGCTCAACATAGCTTTCAAATAGTGAAGCAGTTAATTGTGAAAAGTCCAGCACTAGCTTTATTTGATCCTGCACTACACAATATAGTAGCCAGGGATGAGTAGAGTATAACTGTGCTTTAGTAACAGGTTCATGCAGCCATTACACTTCAACAGTAACTTCAACTAAAACACTTTAAGCTGTATAGAAAGTACTGTGTAAGCACAGTATAATGCTTGTGCTCAGTGACACCTACAGGCCATTTGTATAAACACCACAATTTGCTATACAATGCATCTATACTGGTGTAGGAACATACGATTATTATAAGGAGGTGTACTGTAGATGCAAAGCATATGACTCCAGTAACTACAGTAAATTACTATTTCTGTTTTTAAACAAAGGGGACAATGCTTGGGCATTTGTTTGGACTAAATTTTCATTTTCTTGTTAAAGGTGGCCTTGTACAGCAAGTTTTTCTGTTTTTCTCTAATACAAGTAAACCTGCATTCTGTAAATGGATTCAGAAGATTGGCCATGCATCATGTCTGAATAGGCTTAAATGCTTTCAATAAAAAGAGAAAAAAAACTTGACAACTTCTGAAAGGAACTCAGCTTAGACTGGGGAACATTTCCTTAAACCTAGTAATAGTGTGGTAAAATGTACACTTTTGTACTAAAGCTTCAAATGTATTTTATTCATGGACTTGAAAAGCTTTATTATGTAAAGTTAAAGCAGCCTTCAGGAGCACGTTAGAATGTATTATGCTTTTATTCCCTTTCCTGAAAACATTTATGCTGCCCTATTGCTATATGGACTCCATAGTGCTGGCAAAATGACTGGAGAAAACAGAGATAAAACAAGGTTACACTAGCGTGACACTGAGTTCTGCATCAGAAAGCACCTTCTAAGAGGGAGGGTGTGTGTATATCCAAGCAAAGATTTAGCATAAAGGACAGGGGTGATTATTATTATTATCATTACATATTTATTGCAGTGCTGTACAATACTAGGGTAAAAACGTCAAACATACAAGTGGAACATTTACCTTGAAATACTTGCCTTAAGTCATGAGCGAGTGTAAAATTAGCAAAAATTTAAATTATATTATGCTTTTATTATTTACTGGATAGACATCTCAATTAATATATGGAAGAATAGCTGGCTCTTCTCTATTGGTCAACTTAAAAATAGGCCCGGGCCTGGGTGGCCTTTTCACAAATCCGGGCCTGCTTCTGAGGAAAACTGGAGATGGCTTTATATAAGTTTTTTTTTTACCTTCCTCTGAAATATCTAAAACTCTGCAGGTGTCACAAAAGCTAGAACATTTTGGAAGTGGGTACGTTTTGACCTCATCTATTATATACAGTAGCTACCTTTCCTAAATTATCAACCATGGGTTCTCCTAAAAGCATCTCTCACTAGTGATGGGCGAATCTCCCGAGATTCGCTTCGCCGAAAAATTTGCGAATTCGCGAATCAAAAACGACGCGCGACTCGTTTTTCCGGCGAATTTTCTCCAAGCGAAATTTCGCTGGTGATTCGCGAATTTATTCGCCCATCACTATCTCTCACTGACATAAATGGACTTCAGTTGCGTATCCTGTGTTAGTAGTAGCATGGGTTATGCTTGTGTGAACAGTTTCCCTCATACTGTATATATGAAGAGGAATGTAATTGGTCGCTAATAGACACCCCACTGATTGCTACTGACTCCATCTTGCTCCTTGTTTCTTCTCTCTTTATTTTAGTTACCTTTTATTTTATAGTCTGTAGTTAAATGCAAAAATATATCTGTAACCCAAGATACATCTATCTCCCATTATTAGTAATGTACCTCAAAATAGAACTAGAAATAGAACACTGAATCTAAATGTGGCTTAGTTCATAGACGTGGATATCTAAATTGAGCCTAAATCAGGTTTAAGTTTTCTTTTACTAATTTATTAATCAAAAAGTTTTAGTTGTATTTACACTGTGGTTGGGATCAATGGCATAACTACAGAGGAAGAAGACCCTGTAGTTGCAGGAGGTATTGGGGCCCCGTGAGACCCTAATTTATATATAATTACAATAAATATTGGAAAACATGTCAACTTCTAAACATTTTGGAGGCCAGAAAAATAATTTGTGGTGGAGTCAAGTAATATCTAGTTACTCCACTGGGTGGGATAATAAATAGGTCTCTGATTGTATGGCATTTAGTGCAAAATACTCAGTATGTGTTTTTGATTTATCCATTGGCGTGCTGTTTTATTCTGCATCTAGGCCCAGCTTTATTTGTCATTGCACAGTTTAGTTGTTTGAATTGCTTTTAGTGTAGGTTATTGTGTGTAGCGTTACATCACTCTGTTGGTCTAATCATGTTACTCTTACAAAGACATGCCTGATGAATGATTTAAAAGTAATTGCATTTGATAAAATTCCATTAGCTTTGTTTTCCAATACTTTTTACTCAATAACAATCTCCTTTATTCAATAATGATGAATTTATTAATAACAAAGGTTCACTTGTTAGTCACTGAAACAGATTAACTAATAAGAAAACGTCTAGACATGAGGGACTGAAACGCAAACTACTTGCTAGCGATGAAGAGAAGCATAGTAGTGAATGTAATAGAAATCATCAGCAGAATACAATTAGACAATCAGTGCACTGCCTAATTTAAATGTGTGTAGCTCTTTTTATGACTGGCCTGAAGGTGGATCATATTTTGTTACAAAATGAAGGCCTTTCCAGTAAGAAGTTCTATTTCATACAATGTGAAAAAGCGGAAAATGACAAATGTGCATATTTTACTTGCAGCAGATGAATTGTATAATGCATTTGTGGTTTTGCTTGCTAAGCATGGAAATGCAAAATTAGATTATATATATTTTTGTCTCTCCATAATCATAGATCTCAAGGTGTAACATCAAGTCATGGGCAGCCACCAGCATCAACATCAAAGCAATGGAACTGCACTCAGAAACAACTGTGCCAACTATATATTAGATTCCCCATGCCTAGGTTCTATGCCCAGTTGGTCGTTTTAGTTACATAGTTAAATTGGGTTGAAAAAAGACAAAGTCCATCAAGTTCAACCCCTCCAAATTAAAACCCAGCACACACACACACCCCCTCCAATCTTTCACACAAACCATATATGCGCATAGCTATACTAACTGTAGCGTTTAGTATCAAAATAGCCTATAATATTATTTTGTAACTAAAAGTGTCTTTTTTTGTGCTGAGGTATTCTTGTTTTAAATATAAATATATATATATATATATATATATATTACATTTAAAACATACTGTATATTGTTGAGCCCTGTTTCTAAGGGACCTTACACACGGGCGTTTTTTCCTGCGCTCCCCTGCGTTGCGTTTTGCTGCATTCAGCCGCAGTGGAGTGCAGGTGTAGACGCACTTCATTATTTTCAATGGGGCTGTACTCACACGAACGCATGTAGGCGCCGAACGCAGGAAAAATGCAGCATGCTGCGTCTGAACTTGCGTTCGGCGCTTACACGCGTCTCGTGGGTACAACCTCATTGAAAAGAATGAGGTGCGTCTAGACCTGTGCTCCCCTGCGGCTGAACGCAGCCAAACGCAACGCAGGGGAGCGCAGGTTCAAAACGCCCATGTGTAAAGGCCCTAAAGTGACACATAAAAAGTTTACTACAACTCCCCCTGAATCTGAAAATGAAGATGAAACCCTGAGGCTGATAACGTAGATCAGTTAATCCAAAACTATTCAAAGCTGTATTTACTTTGCATTTGTTTGAATTGTGACAGTTCCATTCTGTGTGAATCATGATGCAAATCGATGTAAATTGACTACAAAACAGTGGATGGGTTTGCACTTTACAAATTACCCCACTATATATGAATTCTAAGCGGATCTGATTATATTCAATCATCTCTTTTTAATTACCTGATTGCAGCATGCAAAGCAATAAAGAAAGGTAAAAAAAAAAGGTTTTGCACTGTTACATATAAAAAGCTGACTACTATGTGAATATGCAAAATAATCACATAACACTCAGTCCTTGAAAATTCTGCTGCATTCGCTGAATGGTCCATTGCAGATTGCCCTCAAGAACTTTGTGCCTAAAACAAGATTGTTTCCAAGTTGTAATTGAACAAGTAAGAGTTGAGTACTGCTCATTTACTCTAATGAATTGCTTTTTTACTAAAGGGAATGGAAAGTAAGATTTTAAGTTTTACAATCTAAGGTTTTTTTTTTTAAAAAAAGTACCTATTATAGTAAAGAAAAATGCTAATTATAAGAGAGATTGCAGTATTTATTCTATACTTCAGATAATGAGAGCTGCAAATACCTCACCTTATGGACAGTCCACAACCCCAGATTGTTAAAGAACCAGTAACACCAAAATATTTGTGTTTTAAAGGAAAGAAATAAAAATATATGGGATTATTTAATAAAGTCAGATTTTTTCTAATTGTACTTTTTAAGGGGAAAAAACATTATTTTCTGTGGAAAAAAAAACCCTTGAATTTTTGGTGATTTATTAAACCCTGATGGTGGTAAAAGTCCAATAAAAAAGTACTTCAACTCAGACCTCATGTAGAAGTCAATGGCAGATGTCCTGAAGATATCCTGATATGCTCTGGGTTTCCAAAAAAGTGGCAGTATTGGAGCATCAAATAAAAAAAGTTGCAGTATTAGGGCGTCAAATCTAAAAAAAGTTGTGGCATTCAGCGACAAATCTGAAAAAGTTTCAGTATTCAGGCGGCAATTATGAAAAAGTTGTGGCTTTCAGATATTTTTATGATTTTATCCAGTTTTATCCAACACAGGACATTTTCAGGAAAATGTATTGATATATGGGGTGGAAAAATCTGTACGGAATTGGTTGGAGCAGTTTTCAGAACAATTGGAGAACTTTTTAGATTTTGATAAATAACCCCATAGTATTGCCCTGCACTGGCAAAACTGTCTTGTTTGCTTCGAAAACACTACAATAGTTTATATAAACAAGCTGCTGTGTAGCCATGGGGGCAGCTATTTAAGCTCAGGACACATAGTAGATAACAGATAAATTCTGAAGAATCCCATTGTATGGTAAAGAGCTTATTTGTTATCTGCCATGTATCCTGTACTTTTGTTTTAGCCTTGAACGGCTGCCCACATGGCTACACAGCAACTTGTTTATATAAACTATAGTGGTGTGTCTGAAGCAAATACACAAGTTCTAACAGTGCAGCACAACAATACATTATATTTTTATTAATGTAGGACTTAAATTTTTCTGTTCTGATAGGACATATTTTAAGTAGGGATGCACTGAATCCACTATTTTGGATTCGGCCGAAACCCCGAATCCTTCGCAAAAGATTTTGCCGATTACTGAACCAAATCCGAATCCTAATTTGCATATGAAAATAGCCCAAAATTCAATTTGAATTGAAAAATTTTTTGAAGTACTGGCCCTTTAGTTAGTTAATTGTTGTATAGCTACGGATACACTAATTTGCATGTTAGGCATTTATACTTTGATATTCAGTTAGTCATGTGCAGTAGCGTGACTAGCAGGTGCAGGTACCCCTGCCCTACAGACATGTGAGCATTCCCAAAGACTAACATGCCGCTGCCATAAGTCATATTGTGTCCAAGTCCCAGGCGCAATCACTCCCCAGTAGTTATATCACTGGTGATCTGTACATACATATTTAGTGAATTTGGACTTGAAATGGGAAAGCAGAAGCAAGTTGTATAGATCTAGGGGGTGATTTATCCAGGTTCAAATTAGAATTTTTGCCACGATTCAAATTTTTTTGCACAAAATCTCACAAATTCAATTTTCAAAAACTTGAATGTCTGATATTTATTAAGCAAGAAAACCTCAAAACTTGAATGTAAAAAAACAGCATCTTAAAGATGGCAAGTTCATGGGAGTTTTGCAGAATTCGAGCAATTTTTTAAATTCCTAAATTCAAGTTTTTAAGACAATTAACTCCAAATATATGAGTTACTCAAGGCTTTTAAGACTATAAACTCACGTGTTTTTTTTTTCACGATTGTATTCAACAGCAGATTACATTCGGAATAAGTCCACTATTCACAGCAATCAACAAATCACAAACCATAGAGAGGCATAAAGAGCCAGACAGAACAGGATATTCACGATAAACAATACAGAATGCAAATAATCACTTTAGTTTGGGATTTTTGAATATACAGTATTTTCCATTTGGTCGGTTTTTGCATTTGGCTATTTTACATTGTTGACTGTATAATATAATGGCGTACTTTTTCAATCAGTCAGTTCAGATTGCAGTTGATGATTGTAGATTGCAATCAGTTTCCTTTAAACTGCAACTGGTGACTGTATTTTGAAATCAGTCACTGTATATTGCAATTGGTCACTTTTGTAATCAGCCAGTAGAGACTGCATTTGGCAACCTTATTTTGCAATCAGTCATTTTAATCTGCTATTGGTGATTGTATATTCCAAATAGTTTATTTTGTGATCAGTCAGTTTAGGCTGTAATTGGCGACTCTGTATTTAAATTGGTTACTTTTGCAATGGTTCATTTTTAGGAATGCTCTGAATCCATTTTTGGGCTGAATTCCAAGAAAAAGATGAGAATTTCAAGTATTCTCATTATGTTCAGCCAGGCACTTGGAATCAGCTGAATCCTTACCCTGTGAGTCCCTAGTCATTTAGATTGCAATTGATGTCAATTCTTGAATGTCACATGGGAGCTCTAAAAGTAACACACGTAAATGATTTGCACTTGGCAAACTGCACATGCAGTTGTTGACGCCATATACCAAGGGCCAACATTTACACGCACACATCCATTAACAGATTTTATGTTAATTTGTAAATTGTACTAGCATGGTATGGCATAAGCTATATAGTGGGACATGCAAAGGCATTGGAATAATGGGAAAAAATTAAGAAATACCCTGTCATGTAAGAATATTTAAAAAACAGAGTCAGAGTACTTACTTAATCTCACTATTTAGCAGCGTCGGACTAGGGTACCAGGGGTATAATTCTGCATGTAGAGAGACAAGATTTCTGGTGACATTAATAGAGTGAGTGCTAGTGCATCTTCTATCTAGGCAATAGAAGCCCTCCTATAAGATATATTGGATCATTCATCTGACAACCAACTCCTGAATGAAGACAGAATGAAGAGAAACAGATGCCGAGAGAGGAATAGAGAAGATAAACTTGATTATTTTAATTGCTTGATAATTATTAATTGATTGTTTTGAGAAAGTTTCTTATTTCAGTATGCTGAAGCTAATATGAAATTTTCATTTTTGTGACAGTTCCTCTTTAACTATCAACCATAGCACTATATAGTCTCCATGTCCCATGTAAAGTGAAGACCTTATAAAGGAAGCAAGAGGATTTATGTTACTGTTTATCTGAGGCTGAAACTATGCAGAAAAGCAACCCTGGCAACATTCTCACAGACTGCTGTAAATACTGCTTTTCAAACACAGTATTGAAGATTGTCCAAGTAATGTAGATTATATTTCCTTTATCTTTTTTGCTCACATAACGGTGCTAAGACTATTACGGCCACGCGTGGTGCAGTGAAATATGTCCACATACACAATATTTTAAGGTGTTATTACTTTTAGAAGGTCTGTGCCTCTTTTATTATGCTTCCAATCATCTAGTTTGCTGTTTTAACTTTTTATGAGCCCCTAGACAACATAGTTTGCCAAATGGGAACAATAAACACCTACCAAATCACTGCTGTATATGCCATAACATTCACAAATTACTGAGCATTCTTATTTTTGAATACTGTAATGTATGCCTTAATATGTCCTTTGTAGCATTAATTTGACCCTGTCTGGCAAACCAACACACAGTATATTTACATCTTACAATATAACTTATACTGTATATGGATACATAAGTATAAAGCTGAACTAGAAAACCATAGAGGGTAGATATGTGCCTCTAAAAATGCTCTATGATATACAGAACAGAGGCTGAGCTCACTCAAGCTGAAAAAGATAGTGCAGCTACTTAAACTAATGAGTCATCATCTGTGGAGCTACAAAAGAGCTTTCTGTTTATGAGGCAGGAATTAGGAATCCAGGGAGTCATTTGAACTATTTGGGAGAGCACAGGAAAGTAAAACTACCAAAAAAATGTAAATTGATTATATTGAATGTTCCTGTATTAAGTAGCCCCAGTAGTGGGGAGAGCAGGATTCTTGACTTTTTCTGCTGAGCATATATGTATTTGTTGCATATCCTGTTTAAAATTAAAAAGTACTATTCATAGGATTTTAGGTCATTGGAGTGGCGAGGAAGAACCTGCATAAGTGAGTTTGTCCAAAATTCACGTGAATTTTGTAAATTTGCCCCTGAAGGCCGCTTTCCCTCCTATTTCCTACAGTAGATACTGTTATAATTATACAAAGGAGAGGCACATGTCTGTAGATGACATACTGATGGGCACACAGTGCATGAAGATAGTAGGACAAAAATATAGGATACACAACCCAACAAAACAAACTGCATTAAATGTTTTTGGATCAATAGCACTTCTTATAGAAAACCTAATGGAGTGATCCACCATTGATATTCGTGTCCCGCCAGACTAAGTATGATGATAGATTTTACAGCAAAAAGGCTGAAAACTTGGAAGTTTTATGCGCACAGCTGCATATAACATTCTAATGAGTTCTAGTGCAATGTACTCCAGGCAGCTGAAGCAAACCATTAAACACTAATCTTTCTAATCAACCTATAGAAAAAGTCCTACGTCTTTTCTGCTTTACGCCACAAACCCAGCAGCCTGTGCAACACTTATGAATTTTCAAATGCCAACGTCTTGCATGAGAAGCAAATGATGATTTAATGTGTTTGCATTGTTACAGTATACTGTGATGCACTACATAATTAATCTTAAATCCAAATGATTAAGATGAAGAAAGGGGAAAGAGTTTCACAGCAGTTTTAAGTGTTTTGCCATGATTTATTGGAAAGACAAATCATGAGCGAGTAATGCGTGTAGGATATCGCAGTTTCAGTGTTAAATAATTTAGGCGAGATAAGCAAAGAGCATTAAGGTTTTGTAATGCATACCATATTGTGAGGAAATTAAAATATTTACTGCCCATGGAAATGGCAAGTTGCACGGTTTCACTTTACAACTCCCATTTGTAGTTTTAGCAAACATAAATGATACAATTTACATAAGAAAGTACTGTCTCCATAGCTGCATCAGTATTTTATTGCTGTTTCTTTTTTTCATCATCTGCCATCAACATAAAGGAATTTACAGATTGCCTAAAACATATTCTGCACCACTTTTCAGAGATTATACATAATTTCCACCAGTCCCAATGAAGTTTATAAATGTGTTCCTATATGCTTGTTGCAGGTCCATTGTATCATCTAAACACCATAATACTCAATAGGGGTTATTTGCCATGGTGGAGAAAGCTGCAAAATAGAGGAAAGGGTTGTACTACACTCTGCATACAGAGCTGCCTGTTTGGTGGTGCAGCATACAAGGAGTTGGGAGGTTGGTGGCATGTGGTCATTATCTGGAATGTCCCTAGCTTGTGTGCTATTCACAGTGAGTGTCAGAAGATGCATGGAGCCCTTTATTTAAAGGAAATCTGTCATGATTTGTATGATGCAGTTTTTATTTGAAAATAAATAAATAATAAAATTTACACTGCAAATAATTCATCATAAAGTATAACATTTAATACCTGAACCAGCAAGTGTATTTTTTTAGTTGTAATATTGGTGTGTACGCGCCATCTAGGGTCATTTTGTCTGGGCATTTGCTTTCAGAAAGAGTCAGCACTTTAGTATGGAACTGCTTTCTGACAGGCTGTTGTTTCTCCTACTCAATGTAACTGAATGTGTCTCAGTGAGACCTGGATTTTACTGTTGAGTACTGTTCTTAGATCTATCAAGGCAGCTGTTACCTTGTGTTAGGGAGCTGCTATCCCAGCCTATGATTAATTGTCCCATTGACACTAAACGCGTCAGGCGAGAGATGAATTTATAAAATAAAGTTTTCATTTTTATCTATCATACTTTTTTTGGTCAGATCCATGTGTGGGTTTCCAGTGTGCCTTGCACCAACTAGTTGAGCTGCTATCTGGTTACCTTACCATTGTTTTGTTGTTAGGCTGCTGAGGGGGGAAGTGATATGGCTCCAACTTGCAGCACATCAGTAAAGAGTGAATGAAGTTTATCAGAGTACAAGTCACATGACTGGGGGGGCAGCTGGGAAACTAACAATACTGTATGTCTAGCCCCATGTCAGATTTCAGCAGCACTATTAACTGAAGGGTTTTGAAAAAATATATTTTTCCCATGACAGTGTCCTTTTAAGGAGAGTGTACAACCTGTGGTGTGGTTCAAGTTATCATTTTTGGCTAATGGCATCAATAACCCCCCTCCCCCCCTTTTAAAAGCTTGAAGAAGGAGGCAATTAATTAAAAAAATACAAGGAATAAAACGACCAAATGAAAAGTTGCCAAGAATTCTTGCCATGCATTCTATAACATACTAAAAGTTAACAACCCATTTAATATTTGATTTCTGGCTCTTTGTATTTACCAACACAAATATTTGATGTTTTGGGAATAATAACACATGGAAAATATTTTACAGAATACCTTTTTTTTTGCTCTATTAATGCATTCATGTGAGTTTTAAAATTAAATTTCAAAATTGCCTTTTAGGCATTCACTATAAGGTTTTTATCCACCACTTTCCATGATTGAGTGCATTTATACGTGCACAATGAAAAGTGCCGTGTTAGCAGTCTTGATGGTTATTTGTGATATTAAATCGACTTCTTTCATCCCAAAATAATTCTGGTCTCCATCGAGCGCATGGGGTTAAACCGCAGATTCACCCCATTGCTTCGATGTTATTAAATCAGATCTGTAAAATATTAGATATAAAATGTGCCATTAGCCGCAAAGTGTCCTGCATTCTCCAGACATTAATTAATCAGCCCTCAGAGCTGTTACGTGATTTAGCTTGAACTGCAGTCTTACTTGCATGATAAACTCTATGCTGGTTTACTCTCATTCCAGGTTATCACACAACATCCTTATTAAATTGCTCTTCCTTGGGAGAAACCTGGGATTTATTTGTGTAAAGATAGTCTTGAGAGTATAGTGGTAACATATGTATATACATTGAAAATAGTGGCTTAGCATTTGAATATTTTAATGGAACCCTGTAGCAATATCACAAGAGATTCCTAAGCAGAATACAAAAAGCCCATATTGTTTGCCTTATATGTCCATGAAGATTTTCATTCGTCCAGGTGATGAATACAGTATAGAATCTAGTACAGGTATGGGACCTGTTATCCAGAATAGTCCTTTCAATACTGCTTAAAATGTTGAATGAGTAGAGGTTCCTGCTGAAGGCTGGCATCACTATAACCAAGCAACTAGAAGGGGCATCACTTAAATAAATGACCCTATGTTATGTAGTTCTAGTCTTTGTAAGTTTGCAATTAATGTTGATATTACCCTGCTAAAAAAACATCTGCACAAAGATTATTATTTCACTGCCGTAAACAAAAGAATGGGTCCCAATGACCCGACTAGGTAAGCAGGGCTTGACGGGGATTAGGAGAGAACCTATTCCCGCCCCGCTTCCAGGTTGCTGGGTCCTGATTGACTGGCGTCCCGGGGAGGCAGGGCGCAAAAGAGAAAGCAGCGCGGTTATACTTCACGCAGCATCCCACCCCCCCTCCCTATGATTGTAGGAGTTTTTTGTCGCAGTTGGCGGAGGGTACCTTGGCAAGGATCCCCAGGGCAAGTTAAAAGGGGAAGTAGCCTGGTAGGCCTGGGTCCTCATGGGAGATATACAGCCCAGTTTAGGGTTGGGAATGGTACAGGAATCAACCCAGGCAGTTGGGGCACAGTCACCCCCTTTTCTTATACTTAAAGTTTGTTATACAAATGGTTGATAATGTTATATATATATATATATGTTTACCTGTTAAGTATTATTGTATGTAAAAGAATAAACAACTGCGGCCAGGAGGGATAGGTGCAGACTCAACACTATACCCGTCATGGCAACAAAGGATCTGCCACTTGAATCTTCCTAGTGAATGACATGGTTAAGGCTTGGCAGCCTGTCCATAAAGCATAATTAGATTGCATATTAAGAGCGGGGAAAAAGACAACCACTACATACAAATGTGATTCAAGGAAGCTGGGGGAAAAAAAAAACAATTAGACATTTAACTGCTAACTTATGTGTATTTGCCATTGAGCCACTATAAATACATCTCAATCGTTTTTGTGATTTTTTTTTATTTTTTATTTTAAAGCAATGGAGTCCAGAAAGCGACCCTCTAGTAGTTTTTGATTACCATCCTGCCATGCTGTTGAGAATTGCTGAGGAATGCATTTCATTTATGTGTTTTAGCATTGCTTTCATATGAATCATTTGCCTTTGCCTAAAGCTACGTTGTTGGGGTTTTGTTTTGCAGCAGACCAATGAAAACATTATAACAAACTAACATCCAATGTAATCACTAACTACACTGGAAATATATCATACTATGATGGGATATTGTTCAGTAATGGATTCAGTTGAGCCCATATGGACAGACAGATAGTATAGCTGACAATGTCTTTGGTAAAAATCTTCAAAAAAATTAAAAAGGCAAATTATAGGAACACTATTTGAGGTCCACTCATGCATTTTACTATATAGTTTGTAAGTTTAAAATCATTGACTTTCTATTGTAATTCTTTTTAATTTTTGTTTTGTAACATCTGCATGGAAACCCTTTTGGTACCTGGAAGACCATATGTATTTAGTAAAACTGAAAAACTGAATGCATTATTTTTTAGATTATCCAGTTTTTGGATTCAGCTAAATCTTTTGTGGATTCTGGATTTGGTACAACTGTTAATTGAACAGGTGCAAGCTGCCCAACAAGGATCTAGCCTGTCCTACTGCATGCTTATAATATGGCCTATGTACATTGAGGCAGTAGTACATTAGAGAAAACAGACAATCTTTAGTACAAGTCATGTATGGGATGAATACTGAGGGGCAGATTAATGAAATTCACGTGAAATGGTCGAAGTTCGATCGAATACCGATTGCACAAATTTTTCGTGAAATTGGATATGCAAATTTGGCCTCTTCAATCATCGAATGATCGGATATTCGATAATTCGATCATTCGATGATCGAAGGAATCAAAGTTTTAAAGTTATTACTCCCTACTTCGCCAGAATGAACCTACCGAATTGTAATAGAAGCCTATGGGAAGCTGCCCATAGACTTCTGAGGCTAAGTCCTGCTCAAATACCATTCGTACGATCGGAGCGTTCGATCGTTCAAATCATATGAATTTTTCGGACTCTCGAAGGAAATTTCACGATTGTTTCGTGAAATCGAAAGATCGGTATCCGATTGTACGAATTCATCGAGAAATCGTATTGCAAGCAAAATGATAGCCTAAAACAATTCGATAAGCATTCGATGGTCGAATGCTTATCAAATTGCGAATTTAGTCGAGCAAATTTCCGGGAGTAATAGTAAATTTGCCCCTGAGAATAGCAACATTACCATTCATCACAGTTACAATACTGTATGTATGCTGCATAAGCTAGAACTTTGTCAAATAAACTTTCCCTGATCTGGAAAAGGGGAGTCTCAAGTGCTCATAGTTAAATCCTACATTTTCTTGCAATTTCTCACGGATAAATTTATATAGTCCACATTATGGACAATGTAATTTTGCATCTTTGTGGTGCTAAAGCTTGCCTATCCCTGTCTTAATATTTATGTAGTCTTTTACTCGATTGCAGCGCTACTACCCACTCAGTATTTCACAGCATATCTGCTAAATCTTCAGCTAGTACAGGGGCCTATTTCCCCATCCTTTACTCACCTCCCTAAACTATTACACTAACCAACCTACCCATTTATGCCTCTATCCCTACTCCCACCACATCCAGCTCCCTAAACCCCCCATCAATTCACCCAGTCCCCAGCCCCAATTGACCCATTATATTTCAACTGTAACCTTTCCCAGCAAAGGTGGCAACTCTCATTACAATTTCTTTTTTATGAAATATATATTGATCTGTTACACAACTCATGGTTCAGACTTACAGCTCAGAATCAATTTAGAAGATAGTCCAGCAAGCCAGATCTACTTTGCAGTCCTGCAATATAACAAGGCATATTTAAATCTAAGGGCAAAAAGCTTATTTGGGGGTTCACAACACTGGAATTAATGTTATTCCAGAACAGCAACCAATCAGAGTTAATTGCTGTCTGGTTGCTGTGGGTTATAACTGTAATTAAACAGTTCCAGTTTTATGAATTCTCCCCTAGGAAACATTTTGTTTACCTACTATTCTTTTGACATTCAAAGGGAAAACACTAATAAAAATATACTAATTAATTAAAGGGATTTAATGTCTTGGTTAGACATAGGAATTACTTTTACACGAACACACTAAAGGCATATGTTTATATATATTAAATATATAATTTTATTTTTTTATTATTATAAATCATATAATATAAAAAACCCACAGAAGTGCACAGTATATTTATAGCACCAGAAATTCACCCGGAATTGGATCCTGGGATGTTTCTATATCTGCACATACTTGGTACTCTCTTTTAACAGGGACCCTCTTGGTCTACAAGTGTAGACCCTGTTACTGTAACAATGTATTAGCAGAGTACCTGCTGGGGTGTTTATCCCTCAAAACTGATCCATGGAGCTCAGATTAGCTAGCTGGCATATTCCAGATAATTAGTTAGGGCACATCATTTTCCCTGTCACAATCTGGCATGACCATTAAAGATGGAGTTAGATATCACTGATCTTTTCAAGTTACTATCCTCCAGGCACTGGCTTCATAAGTAATCACAGAAAAACAGCCAATCAAACCTTGGGCAAAGAATCCCCTGTCCCTGACTGACTCTACAGGACCATTTCCTACTAGAACCTTCAACACTGTGTGGATTTCTGTTCCACACTGCCATCTATTGATGGAAATTGATGATCACTCCATGAAGGTATTTACCCTGAAAGGAATAGTTCAGTGTAAAAATGAAAACTGGATAAATAGATAGGCTGTGCAAAATAAAAAATGTTCCCAATATAAATAGTCAGAGACAAATGCAAATTATAAAGGTTGGAGTGACTGGATGTCTAATATAATAGCCAGAATCCAACTTCCTGCTTTTCAGCTCTTTAACTTTGAGTTAGTCAGCGACTTGAAGGGGGGCCACATGGGACATAACTGTTCAGTGAATCTACAATCGATCCTCAGCATTCAGCTCAGATTCAAAAGCAATAGTTATGGTCCGTGTGGCCCTCCCTCAAGTCACTGATTGGTTACTGCATGGTCACCAGGGTAACCAGTCCAAGACAGCTGAAAAAGAAGGAAGTTGCATTCTGGCTATTATATTAGACATCCAGCAACTCTGGCCTTTATACATTACATTTTTGACTAACTAATTATATTAAAAACATGTTTTATTTTGCACTCCCTATCTATTTACCGAGCTTTTATTTTTATACTGAACAATTCCTTTAACACCTTTAACATCTCTGGCTGCATTAACAGAGCAACATCCTAGTTATCAGGCCCAGATTAATGGGAAGGCCACAAACACATGGGCAGGAGGGTTTTAGGGGCACATGCCACCAGTTTGATCCCCATTGGGTACAAAGTATTGGAGATGTGCAGAAGATTTGATCGTTTTCAATTTTCAATTGGGTGCCAAGCCCCAGTGATAGTGTCAAAGGAAATGTGCGCATGTATATTATTGAAACGGAGGGTGTGGGGTGATTAGCTGGCCAAGACAGTAATTTTTAAAGTATTTTTTAGCTGAAAAGCACCAGAAATGGCAATGTCAGTGCTGTCCCATTTATCATAGTGGTAAACACTAGGAGATTCAGGAACATCATAGGCACCATTTGGCACAGCCCTAAGAATTAAAGGCTGGCTTTCAACTTGATGCCTGCTAATGCAAGATATGGAGTACACAGCACAATGTTCTCCTCTTAAATCCCCTGCTATAAAAGAGAGGACTGCTAAAACATTCCCTAATGTAAATAAATGAGGTTTGTTCTATCCACAGGTGACTCTGTGCAACCTTCTTGTGTTGTTTTAGTCCCCTTTTACATATGTTTAAAATCCTTGCGGGCCACTAAGAAGGACGATGTACAGGTGCAATGCCGGTATGACCTTAAGTGCACAAACCTGCATCTCAAGCCCCCAACCAGACAAAAACAGTTACTGTGGAAATGAAAGTGGTGTAGTACTGATTCTGGTGTGCAATAATTATTCAAGAATGCATTTAGTCCATTTATCTAGATAACCTAGCCTGGTTAGGGTAAGATTGGCTAAAAGAAGCCAAAACGCCCTTCACATGCAAAACATGCAACATAAAGCCTTCTTAAAACAGAATTCTTTATGCTTGTGCTTTTATGTGGAACACTTACAAAGAGCAGCAGTTGTGGAGCACAGGTGGAACACTTTCATGAAAACATTTCCAGAATACATTGTAATCGGGGCTGCTATTGATACGAAGAAATAACCATAGCTCTGTGCTGTAACATGATATTCAATATCACCGATGTATGAGTCCACATCAGCCAGTTGGTGTTAGATTCAGATTCCCTTTAGTGGAACACAAGAATCATTCAATGTCTCATTATAAAATGTATTTCTGAAAGTGAAAAGAAATCAATCAGCCATCTCATCCTCTGTATTAGGGCTTGTTCATCTAGGCATTTGACCCTTTATTCATAACACACCCCAATAAGCTCCAGCATTACATTTTCCCTTCTCCCTTTGGATCTACAGTACTTGAATGCAGATTTGTTTACCTGTTGCATGGTCCTTAGCTTCAGCCTTTCATCTACAGCCTTCTTTATCAAATCTCTTTAATTTGTTCTTGTTCTACAGAAACCAGAAGCGGTTCGGCCTGCTAGATTCAAGAGTTTGAACTAATGTCATAAATATGCAGCATTATTTAAAAGGGTGGAAATTGGAACTGTATCCAACTGAACCCCTGCACAGACTAAGGACTGTGCTTCATTTGTTGGAGTGATATGAACAGCTATTTCACCTTATTAAACAACCCTGCTTTATGTATAAAAAAGTGATACCGGCAAGGGTGTATACCTGAACTAAGCACTCAACAGAATGAAAATAAAATGTGAGGGTACAGTGGACCTTTAAAATGAGATACCCATTCATGTAGATCTGTGCAGCCTAGTGAGTGTACTTTATTAGTCTCCCTCTTCATTGAGAAATGCAAACAGGAACACTTGTGTGGCAACCAGAGGTTTATATGTAATATCCAGATACCAACTGCATTGCATACAAGTGTTTGCACTGTCACAGAGTGTTTTATAGACTTGAGCTCAAATCAAAATATTGGAATCTGAATTATTGAATGAGCGGTCAAATAATCTGGTTAATTATACCTTGTCCATTGCCTAAAATCAGGTATTGGGTTTTATCCGTGTACTACAGGTATGGGGCCCGTTATCCTGAAGCCCATTATCTAAAAAGCTCTGAATTATGGAAAGGCCATTTCTCAACTAAGATATAGTTAAGCCTTACTGGAAGAAACAACATTCTATTTCACAGTTAAAGGGATATTATCATGGGAAAAATGTTTTTTTATTTTCAAAATGCATCAGTTAATAGTACTGCTCCAGCAGAATTCTGCACTGAAATTCATTTCTCAAAAGAGCATTTCATTTTGAAATCTGACATGGGGCTAGACATATTGTAAATTTCCAAGCTGCCCCAAGTCATGTGACTTGTGTTCTGATAAACTTCAATCACTCTTCAACTGCAAGTTGGAGTGATATCACCCCCTCCCCTTCCCCCCCAGCAGCCTAACAATAGAACAATGGGAAGGTAACCAGATAACAGCTCCCTAACACAAGATAACAACTGCCTGGTAGATCTAAGAAGGAAACTCAATAGTAAAACTCATGTCCCACTGCGTACTATTCAGTTACATTGAGAAGGAAAAATAACAACCTGCCAGAAAGCAGTTCCCTCCTAAAGTGACACAAGTCACATGACTGGGGCAGCTGGGAAATTGACAAAATATAAAGCCCCATGTCAGATTTCAAAACTGAATATAAAAAAATCTGTTTGCTCTTTTGAGAAATGGATTTCAGTGCAGAAGTCTACTGGAGCAGCACTATTAACAGATGTGTTTTGAAAAAAAAAAACATGTTTTCCCATGACAGTATCCCTTTAATTTAATATATAAATGATTTTCTAGTAGAAGGTATGAAGATCCCTTATCTGGAAAACCACAGGCCCTAAGCATTCTGGATAACAGGTCTCATACCTGTACAAGTTATGAAAATAAATGCAAAGATCTCTCTGGTTTCTAGGAATAACTGCATCAGCGTAACTCACTGCCTATATTTTATCTCTCTATACATGCCTTACAGTGGACCTGTTACCCAGATATAAAAAGCTGTGTAATAAGTCCTTTACAAATTAAACATGAAATTCAAATTCTTTTGTTTAATAAAGTGTTCATAGCTGTTGTCAGCTGTCAGTCAAATATTGCCTGCCCCTCCTCTATGTCTTAGGCATAGAGGTGGGGCAAACAATTACTTTCACTTTCCATGCGGCACTTCCTAGATGTCACTGCTCTCCCCACATTCCCCATTTAATTGTGTAGCCAGTGCATGGGGATGGACATCAGGTCCACCATTCTGGTGCACAAACAAGATTCTGAGATGATGCAAGACTTGCCTTAATAACAGTGTCCATAAAACGGCTCCGGCCTGCTTGCTATAATTATGAGTTCCCAAACCGAAGGAATCAAGATTCAAATAATTTATACAGTGTAATTAAAGTACATTTTGCTTGACTAACATGATAAAATAATATTTGGAAAAAAAATTTTGGGTAATGGGTCCCCTTCAACCTCAAATTAAAGATTACCATGAATTAAAGCAATCAGCCAACAGCTCACTTGGGACTGATATTAGGTCCAAGATTAAAAAAAAAAAGAATAGAAACACCAAAAGTCCTCATATTCGTTTTTAACTTTTCCTTTCAACATTTCTAGGGTAGAGACTAGCTTTAGAGGGGAAGTGTTGATACAGGTGCACAGTATATTTTGTAATGCTTAACAATTAGTATCTATATGAAAATGATCACCCTGTGGCCCTTCATTTGTTTCTGAGTAGGTAAGGCATCCATGAATAATAGAAATGTTCTCCCATTAGTGTGGTCTGGAAGAAGATATCGGCAAACGAGGCGTTAACGTTGCAGGAAGCAATAGGGAGAGGAGGGGTCTGGCCCAGCTGGGGCCCACTGGGTTTTTTCCCGGTGTCCCGCCAGGCCAGTCCAACCCTGTGCAGAAATGCAACGTTTCAGAGGGACGCCCCTTTATCACTTGCAAAGCCCCTTTGTCAAGCATGCTTGACAAAGGGGAGTGTCCCCGAAATGTTTCATTTCAGCACAATAGACAAGCATGGCGCTCCCTGCCACGCTAATGCCTCATGTGCTGATATCTTCTTCCCAGACCAATTGTGAGGTTGCTGATCCCCTAATATTGTTCACCGGGATGATCTCTTTAAGGGCGTGCGAGTGTTCGAAATTGCTTTTGTGCTCCCATTAGAGTGGACTCCCAGCTTGACAACAGAATTGCAATCATCCCTTTAAATCTCACTGCATATAATATCTCCCAAGATAAGGCTACAAACAGTGTTCCGAAATGGTAATTATAACTGTTGTTCACATAGCATGGATTTTAGCTACCTGTCAGGGAATGAGTGCGCAGCAGGCAACTGTCTGGTGCCGCATTACTTGCTAAATTAGGGAAATCTACAGAAAAAAAAAGTCCTGATCAATCAGTGCATGCTCACAGTTGTCAATCAACATATAGCGCTTAATGGAGAACAACATCCATCATGAAACAACAATGTATTCTGTGGCATACTCTGGCTGCTGTTTTCTTTTTTAACTTAGAATCTAAAATTGAAATCAGAGCAGAGGGAAGTTTATTGTATTCCCAGCATAGTTGTACTTCCTTCCCAGTTCTTTCTAAATTCACGTTCTCCGAGTTGAAGATGTAAAATGCAGATATGTGAGGTATGCCTCTGGCTAACAGCCGTGCGTTCGACTCACTAAAGCCACATTAAAAGGTAGACGTGAGCTTTCTAATCCGGCATATGATGTTACTGTGCCAGAGACTCCCAGCAGTGGCGGAAGCTCATTGTGTTTGCAAACAGATCATAGCTTGATGAGATGATGAGTATATA
>CM044432.1:142756644-142778678 GCA_024363595.1 Xenopus borealis | reverse complement strand
GTGTTTAAATGATTCATTAGTAGATTTAAAGTATGGAGATCTAATTTATGGAAAGACCCCTTTCTTGGAAACACCCAGGTCCCAAGCAAAAGCCTTAAAGGGATACTGACACTAAAAAATGACTTTTTAAAATATGAATGTACATTAAAAGTCACCTATAGGTCATGTTGATCGTTTTTTGCTGAGAGGTTTATTTTTGTAAGTAATTCTTTCTTGAAACCTGACAGTTTTGCCAACCTTACTGTCTCATCTAAGCCTGCAAAGTGTGGTCTTCCTTTTCGACTGCAAGTTTGGATATATGGCTCTGAATCATAAGGCTGTATCTGTGCTATAAACCAGTGGTTCTGGATGCACAGTTGGCCAAAGGGACATAAAGGAGTGATTTGCATGTCTCTGCCCATGATGTCTTATGGGAATATTAAAACTCAAATTTTTGGTATCTAGGCAATGCTATGTGAATGCATGAGGCCTAACCAGATTCAGTTTTCCATCTAAGCTTGTCAGTTACAGTTTCTAATACTAACAGACTTCTGCTGCACAAATATGGCAGCCCCCCCCCCGCATACAGGAACATGAGGCATCAGACAGGTAATGCAAAAGCATCATGCAAATAGTTTATGGAAAAGTTATAAGTAGCTTTCAAAGGTATTATTATGACAGATATAAAAAAAAGTTTAATTTCTAGTGTCAGGATCTCTTTAAAGCTGCCCTTATACAATGTGTATATGTTGATGTAACCAAATGAGTGCTCTATCCTTAATTTGTCTAACAACATGCTTGGGCAAATCAGGCTGATCTGAATCATACAGTTGCCCTTGTCTAGCAGGAGTCTCAAACCTGCCCAATAGATACACACATTCAGTCTAATGACCTCAATAATATCCGCAGTGTATGTAACAATGGCTTTCCTGCATTCGTTCACCAATTACCGCCCTCTTGCTTACATTTTTTTGGTGGATGTTGTGGTTTTAATTACAGCTAAGCCTCCCCTAACACATTAATGAACAATTACTTCTAATTAGGGGATTATATTTCTAGCTATCGGTCTGCATACAGTTTGGCAAGCATTACTCATTAGAATCGGTGTTTTCCATTAGTGCTGACTTACATCTGAAGCGTGAAAAGGTGCACTCCAATTAATAAAAGCCTCATTAGTTATGGAGAAAGGTCAAATATTCTATGTGGATAGGTATCAAAGTGTCGCAACTGGCATAAAAATAACAAATTTGCCAGCACAAATGTCATTCTTTATGCATGTTATTGAGACGTTTGATGGCAAGTTACAACTAAAATAAACGCTGCTCCCAAGTCAGAGAGTATTTTTGCAACATACAGTTATATTGTGTTCTTTTTGATTAACTCTTTCACTGAATTCCTGTTTGTGTTTTATAATTCTCTCACAATAGAAGCATGGGGGCAACTTTTAAGTGCGCATGGCATAAAGTTATATGTCAAATAAAAGTTTCCTTTTCAAATGGAATTTTAAATATCGCAGTTATGTTACTCTAAGAAAAAGCCAGAGGAAAGGCAATGAAGGACAGACTCATTATGATCTTCAAGATTCATTGGTAGCAGAATTGCAGTTGCTGGTGTAGCGTACAGTATATAAAGTAATAGTATCACATTCAAATACATGAGGTTTGGTGTTTATCTGAACACAGACATATTATAGGTCACTTCCCTCAATGTAAGGGTAGAAAAAAACTGCTTGCATTTTCAAAAGCCTAATATCAAACATAGAAGCGGCAGGATTCCACCAGGATAATTCCACTGCCTGTGAATTGATTCTTCCCAGTGCTAGGAGCATAGTATTCACATGCATCCATACAACTCAAAGACGTTGTTTAATTGCCCACCTCTAGCACCATAAGTCTAGGACATTGCACAGGCTACACTATTTAACCAGTATTGTAAGGTGGCAGTTCCAGTGTAATGATCCTGAAGGGACACAGTTATTTTCAACTCTATGTACAAAATACTGTAGGTTTATTATTCAAACTTTATTTTCACTCATCACTCACCATGTAGAACTGTTGGCCCAGATGCACCAGCCCCAGACCATCAGCTTAGGGAGCGGATAAACCAACAGCATATAAAAAGAGGGGTATGGGGCACTCAGAAAGATTCCACAAAGGCTGTAAAAATTGAAGTTAAAAATATATTTATTGTAGATTCATTAAAAAAGGGACAATGTCTCCAATAAATACTATATTTTCAACAATTATGACAACCCCTGTGGAATCTTTCTGAGTGCCCCATACCCCTCTTTTTGTATGCTTTAAATTGTGGGCACCAATCAGTAATATAGTATGTAGTAAAGTTATGTTAGAGATGTAGTTTTAAAGGGCTAGCCACACCAACAGGTTGAATATATGAACTTGATCTCAAATGGGGTTTTCATGCCAACCTTACCAAAAACTTGCAAGCGCAATACTTTACGCAATTCTTTGCTGAACTATTATACCTAGAAATAACTGATAATAAAGGCAACTCCAGATCCACCTCACGCTTAACATCCCTGCTATATAGTTCCTATATTACCATACTGTAGGCTCCCTGGGTGCTCTGCCAGCAGCATCCCAGGTTATCAGTGGTTTATCGCTGGGCAGAAGTATGTTGCAATAAACCACCTTTTTTTTTAAATCCTGGTTTGTGATAGAAACAAGTTTAGACATAACTGACACCAAACTAAAGACTTTGCCGGAGAAAAGTCCACAGCTATGTTATTTACAGAATATAAACATCACTTATAAATCCATCTTGCAAAACCAGAAGTTCTGCTTTTAAAACCATAACATTAGCCAGGACCTTGTTACTACTAGAGCACTCTGTTGGCACTAGAACTAGAACAACCACTGACATTGAATGGATAAAATGAGAATGTATTTATTTATACTTATACAGGGCAGGAGGGGCACACAGTTCCTCCTCTAAATTTCCAGGCTTGCTATGATAAGCTGCTGCTGACCAATCAGACCCAGCTGCAATTCCAAGTATCTGGCAGACAGCTATCCCACTTCATAGAGTGATGCATAGAGTGATACAGTTGTTGCCTTAAACCCCCAGACTTAATATTCACAGTGTCTAAGCATGGAAACGCTTTCTCCAGTATAAATCAAGCAAAATATTATAATGCAACAAACAATATATATGAGACATGATTTCCCACCATGTAACATTATGTGCCCTAAACTGAGTTACAGAATTCACATTTTATCCCACATCCTTAAAGGAGCAAAAAATCAAAAAACAAAAAAAAAACTCATGCCATACTGTAATTTATCAAACCATTTCAGTTGTTCAGGTGTTCTTTTTAAATAATAACAGTAATACAAAGAATATGGATATATAATGCACAAGGACAAGCAAGACAATGAAGGCAACAAATTAATTCCAAACTGGCTAATGCACCACCTACTCAAAATTATATGGCTATTAAATCACTGAGTGGTTCAACTATATATACAAGGTAACATTAAAAACATTAAAAACAGAATGTATTCAACCAATGACATTTATCAAAAGGTCCATGGTGGCCTGTGATTATGCTGTAAAATATGAAAAAGAAGGAGTGCTGTGCATGTTTTTAGTTTTGCAAATGAATGTGAATGTACCACTGGACATCCGTTTAGTGTTGTAGTTACTTAGGGTTAGGTACTAAAAGGTGCATTTAACAGGTCTAGTCATCTGTAGCAACCAATCAGCAAGTACTGTAGCTTTTCAAGGGGTTACTGTTGCTATATATTACTGTACCTGGGCAAACGTTGTGCCTTTTATTATATATCAGGAGTAAATCACCTCAGTTCTTTCACTGAAATTTTGTGAAGATCAAAATGTCCTCACCTGCCAACAGAATTTCCCATTCTAGTCCTATAGCACAGAAAAGGTTGCTTTCGCGAGTGATACTAGCTTAATGGCAGGGTATGTGCCATAAGACTCTTGTTTCCAATACCAGATTCTGCTGGCAGAATTTTGATCCATACAATTCTCTCCAAAGGTATTGCAACAATCATAAACATTTGCAGGACATTTTGGGCAAGAAAATCAAGAATACTGGGGGGGGGGGCATGTTGTTATACAGACCCAATGGCATGCTCCTCTTCTTCCAAACATACACCGGCCTGCGGTACATTTCTTCTCAGTTGTATTCTTTGGGTGCCTAACCATATCTGTGTTTGCCAATAGTGGTACAAATGATTCTAAGGCACCAGAGTAAGAGTATGGTAGCACTGTGGTGTGGTAAGTGAATATAATTACTGAAGGATACCTACCAACTTGCCCCACCTTGGCACCATGTCCTTTAAATATTGTAGACAAGTCATGATAAGAATTCCAGATAACAGGTCCCATGCCTGTGTTACTGGCGACACTACTGCACAGGGAAGCCTCTAATAGCATTCAAGTCTCTTCTTCTGTGCATCAACATAGCATGAGAAACATACATGGAACTCATGTTGAAAAAGTAGGTATACTGTTCCTTTAAAAAGCAATAAACTTCTAGCAAACTTTTACTATAGCAAACTTTTAAAAAGTAAAATAAAATGTAATTTTTTTTTTTAGCAATCCTACCTGCATGATTGCACATTGGTTTCAGGCACTATTGAAAACATCTTACCTTTTTAGTTTGCTGATTAAATCCATTTAAGTGTAAAATATAGACTAAAGGACAGATGTTTTGAGTAATGCTTCAGAAATTGATGTCAAACACAATAACTTACACTTATGCAAATCTTACATTTTTCATCTGAATGTATGACGCATTTTGTTTCAGCAAATATCTGCAATGAATACATATATTTTCATACTTTAGAAACACACACATACAAATGCAAATTTTCGATACATACTGTATGCGTGGTTGCTTGCAGCAATGGATGTTTTAATCACCGCCATTAGTAGACACATTGAAAGCCCTGATACCATCCTTTGCTATTGATATATGTGAAGCTGTGTGAATTAACCAGGATCCATATGTATATCACAGATATATATTTTATACATATATAGAGAAAGAATATATATATAAGCTTTTTATTTGAAATGTATAGAACTGCAGGTTATGTGCCTCTAAATTATAAATTCTTATAAATATTATTATTATTATACCTTAAGTCTACTAGAAAATCAAATACCAAACAGGCTGGTTTTGTTTCAAATAATTTTCAAATTTTTCAACTGCAAGGTACTGTTTTATTATTAATTTATTAAAGAAAAAGGAAATTATTTTAAAAAAATGTGACTATTTGGGTAGAATGGAGTCTATGGGAGATGGCCTTTGAAAAACACATTGAACAGGTGTCAACAAAATTGTGGTGGACATTTGCAAAAAAAAAAAATTTGCAGATGACGAAGTGCAGAACTTTGTCTCAAATCCAAGCCTGGCAAAAAATGTGCTCATCACTATTTCTTACCTGTCTTATTGGAAGGTACGGCCAGCTTATCTTTGAATTTGTAGCACCTCTAAAGGAACAATAACACCAAACAATGAAAGTGTCATAAACTAATGGAAATATAATATACTGTTTTGCTGAAGTGGTAACACTGGTGTATTTGCTTCAGAAATACAACTACAGTTTATATAAACAAGCTGCCGTGTAGCCTGGGGGCAGCCATTTAAAGCTGAAAAGGAGAAAAGTCACAGGATACACAGTAGATAACAGATAAGCCATGTAGCATACAATAGGATTCTTCAGAACCTATCTGTTATCTATTCTGTGCCCTGTGCTTGAATGGCTGCCCCCATTGCTAACTATATAAACTAAAGTTGTTTTTCTGAAGAAAACATTCCTGTTTTGGCAGTGCAGGGCACAGTACATTATACTGCCTTTCCTTTAAACACTTTTTTGTATTACTGACTTTCAAGTTCTCTCCTCATCTATAAATGGCACACAGCCTCAATAGCATGGAAAATGGGAAGACAGAAGCAGTACCGGGCCAGTCCAACCAGGTGCTTTAGGCAACCTGGCCGGTCTCAGCTCCAAACAGGCGCGTGTGTCCAAAAAGGACATGTGCCTGCACAAAAATGGCGCGGACGCGCAAAAAGTCTGCACACTCCCACAGCAAGCAGGGACCGGACTAGAGGGTAGATGACAGAGAAGGTGCGTGCCCCCCTGCTTTGCACCCTAGGCACGTGCCTACTCTGCCTTCCCCTTGGCCCGACCCTGGACAGCAGCAACACAGAAACATACTTAGGGTAATATAACAAGTCATTGTACTGTATTTATAACTTAGCCACAGGGGTGTTTCAGGGGCAACTGCCACCTAAGACAGCAGCCCTGATGCCACCCCCCTCCTGCTCTGCGCCCTCCCCCCTCTGCACAGGTGGAGGAGGGGGAGTTTCCATCTTAAAAAATGGAAATTCAGCCAGTTTTGCTGCCCCTGGTACCTGGCCACTCCGTGGCACCTGAGGCAAGGTTCTCACCTTGCCTCATGGCAGGAATGGCCCAGCTTAGCCATATGTAGGATATATACTGTACAGTACATGCAGATTATTTGCAGGGGCAAATTAACTTACCTTACTGATTATTTGGAAACCCAGAAAGCTCCAAATTAAGGAAAGGCCGTCTCCCATAGAACATTATAATAAAATATTCCACATTTTTTAGTATTTTGTTTTCCTTTTTAATATTAAAACATTGCCTTGTACTTGATCTAAACTAAGAAATAATTAATCCTTATAGGAAGCAAAGCCGGCTTATTGAGTTTATTTAATGTTTACATTATTTTCTACTCAAAGGTTAAGTAAACCTTTAAAATAAGTGAATGTAAAATTGATGAGAGTGCTGTTCTAAACACTTTTGTAATCTACATTCATTATTTATTTGATTTTATTTCCCAAGATATTAAGGGATACATGAACTGTTAATATGAATGAATTTTGTTACAACAGCGACACCTGCTGAACAGTTTCCAACCAGTCTGATCACCAAGTAGTCGAGGACATTGTCATGAGAAAGAAAGAGGACTGCTCTGATTTTCTTTTGCTTAGGAAAGATTTTTGAAAAGTATAAAATTTTTGTTCCTGAGCAGAAGAACATCAGAGCAGTCTTCTTTCTTTCTCCTGACAATGTCCTTGACTACTTGGTGGTCAGACTGGTTGGAAACTGACCAGCAGGTGTCACTGTTGTAACACAATTTGTTCATATTAACAGTACATGTATCCTTTAAGGATACATGGAATAAAAAGAAAATAAATTATGAATGTAAATTGCAAAATTTTTTAGAACAGCACTCTCATCAATTTTACATTCCCTTATTTCAAAGGTTCACTTATCCTTTAAGGTATTAAGATTCAAATTAAGGATATATCCAGAAATTATCCAGAAAACCCCAGGTCCCATAACTGTATTAGTTTATAATGGCAATGTCCTTTTATACTCAATATTTTATTACTTGCTGATAAGATATGTTCAACACTTTGGAGATGTTTGCCTCCAAAAACTTCTAATGCTCTTGATACACAAAGCATATTCTCTACTGGTGTTTTCCAATCAGTGAAGTAATGTCCAGACCTGATGACTCCTCAGCAGAATATAGGATCTTCTTCACCATCTGAAAAATGCCAGCAGAGAAGACACCCCATTAGCATGACCTGAGGGAGTCTATGACAGGAGAATGTGTTTAGAGGCAGCTAAACTACTTCTGTAGCCAATCCCTCCTATATCAAACAAGGAACCCACAGCTTTTATCAAACCCAAATACAACATAACTTGCAGCTAGTTGCTCTTACCTCCAGCTTGTGATGATGGAGGCTGGATAAAAGGACACTTGACATTTATTATTAGACTGTTATGATGTACAAAGGCACTTGGCAGTAGATACTCATGGTAACTGATAAAGTTATCCATTGTGATGAAACATATCAGGCATAATTATACAATATATCTGGAGGACTGTAAACTTGAGACAAGATGCACCCAGCCATTACACATGGTAATATACTTAAAGACCCATAGGCACAGAGCACTAGTATAAGCATTCATGGGTGTACTAATCTTTAATTGTACTTATGTCTAGCTTTTAAATAATTATTTATTTAGTCCCTTCCACAGTTCAGCTTATAGCGCATGGTACCTATAATGAATACCCATAAACACAGTATGATTAGTTTCATCATGAGCCAGATTAAGGAAAGTGGTGTACCTGAATAGACCCACATACAGTAGCAACAGGGAGAACATACTGCTTTCAGACAGTGTCCTAATTACAATCAAAATAGGAATAGTTCAGTGAAAAATTTAAACTGGGTAAATAGGCTATGTGAAATAAAAAATGTTATATAATAGTTACAATAATGTAATCTATAAAGTCTGGAGTGAGGTTGGAGCTCCTTTGCAGCTCTCTAACCTGTTACTAGTTGGTAACCAATTGTTGACTTGAAGGGGAGGCCCATGGAACATAATTTTTCACTTATAATATTTATTTAATAATGATATAATCCTTAGCATGCAGATCAGGTTCAAAAGCAACCAACTAAACAGTTATGTACCTTAAGCCCCCCCTTCAAGTCACTGATTGGATACAACAGGTTAGAGAGCTGCAAATAAGGAAGTAGCATCCTTTTATGTTAGACATCCCGTTTATGTTTGGCTAACTAACTATATTAAAAACATTTTCTATTTACCTTTCAGATGCCACCTGGACTTAAACGAGAGGTGCAGGGCAGGCGTTCTGGCCAGCAATGGGGCACGACGGTATATAAAGTCTTTAAGGCCGATGGTCACGGTACAGACAGGAATAAGCAGGTTCGTGGTCAGACAGGCCGGGTCGAGGCAGGCAGGCAGACAGCAAAGGAACGTCAGGCAGGCAAAGGGTCAAAAACAGATAATCAATCAATAGGATGAGGCAAAATCGGTAGTCAAACAACAGGCTCGGGTCAGGATACAGATTATCAGAGTAGTCAAAAGGCCAGGCAGGGTCAAACACAGGAATCAGGAATACCAGAAGCTTTACAGCAAAAGATAAGGCACCAGGAGCAAAATCCTATCACGGGCAAAGAAAATTAGACAAGCGCCCCTTTAAATATTTGAATTTGGCACCATTGAGCGCTGATGTAATAACGCCAACGCGCATGCGCCTTTAACTAGCGGAAGTGCGCGCCACGCGCACACTAGGGAAGCCGGTGCAAGAAGAGGATCTGTGCGGTGGGCGTCCCCGCTGCACCACCACTGGACCACCAGGGTGAGGCTTCGTTACATTACCCTGTTTCATTTTTACATTGAATAGTTCCTTGAAGACCCCAATGCTACAAAGTAGTTTTTATTGTTTATAAATAGAAAACATAACACTGAGATTATATGTTTTGTGTCTGCAGGGTTTGACTCTCAACTAGCCAATATTGGAAGAAATGGAAAATACAATTTTCTTTCATAGCTCTTAGGTATCTATTGAGTGAGTTGAACTCCTAAGTCATTTACATTAATGAACTGGCCAATATAGAATCTAGTGTTGCCATCTGTCTGGATTCTACAAGGACTGTGTGGTTTTTGAAAGGGCTATCCAGGTGAAAAGTGCCTGGACAAAACATTGAAGTTAATGACATGGCAATCAGCCAATCGCTGATCTCCACATCATCACCTCCACCGCTGACATCATCCACCCTGCCCCTGATGCCTCTGGCCCATCCCCCGACATCACTGGCCTGTCCCCGACCTCACTGACCTGCTACTTGATTTCATTCGCCCGGCATCCAGCCTGTTTTCCTCCAACTGAAAAGTTGGTAACCCCTAACATAACCAATACTTTTTGGAGGAGACACAAATGGCACTCTCTAGGTAGACCTACTCAACCATGGCCTCTAGATTAAGTCTCTGCAGCTCAAGAGTACAATTCACTTTTTAAATAGAGTACTGCAGCTATGTCACCCATTAGATACAGCATTATATATCCAGCGATTCCTCTGTTCATAAAACAACAATTCCTTTTAAACTGAAGGTAATATTAAGGTTAGATAAATTTTAATTACATAACAGAAAAACAACACCATTGTTTCAGCATGCTCCTCAAATGATGAGCACATTGTTGCCTTGGGTGCACATTCCAACTCCTTCCATCTTCGTTTATATATGCGGTAGCAGAACTTGAACCTACAGGAGGGAGGATCCATAAATCATACTCCACTTTACTGTAAATGTAAGGATGAAATCCTGTCCATATTTCTCCATCTTGATGTTTTTAGAGTTACCGTACAAGAGGTGGCATTTTTAAATGCCAGCGCAGTGTGTGGGGTTGTCAACATATAGAAGCACCAGCACTTTTGAACTGAAAATCACAGAACTGTTAAGTGTTGTGCTCATTTCCAGGATGGAATTTGCAGGAGGCAATAACCTTTTGTGTTGCTCCTGACATAAAATATATATTTCTTCTTTGCATTAATGTAATTGCTGTCATGTCAGCCAGTCTTAAAAGGGTTACTTCCCTGCAGTGACAGAAGACCTTATCAGCTACACAGAATGTTTTACAAGGAAACACGCCAGCGTTTTTATACCTATTATTGCTGTTTATTTCCTAGCCATATCTTCTACACTACAGTATATTTTATTCTATTTAATGTTAACTAAACTACAGGGGTACATTGACTACTGTGCTGCTACCTCTACAGGCTCTGTAAATAAATGCTCTCTTGAAAGCAGCTGTGGCTATGAACAATTATTACCCACTCTCAAACCATTTGTGCATGAGATCTGATGGGTGACCAAGTGCAAAAGTGCCCTGTATATAAAACCAACCTGTGATGTAGGGATAGAAGGAGAGGGTGTATTGGGTTGGGGAAACTAATGAACCACTTTTGGTAGGTTCTGTCTTATGTTGACTTAGCTCTTGAATTCTCCTAGCATGGGGCAAATTTACATACTGTATATTCAAACCTTCGCTTCAGAACGACTTTGCCATACTCAGCTCAACTACGTCAGAAGTTATATGATGAATTTGCTTCTACATCAAAATACATAATTTCATGTCATCATTGTGATGATATACCATCACAATGAAAGCACTAAAATCCTCCAGACAGGTAGTGGTGTACATATTTTTATAATAAGAAAATTCCCCAATTTTAGTTAAGTCCACCCTCAATCTTTTAGTTAGAAACCAATACATTAAACAACATAATGTTTAATGTTTTTAGAAATTGTGTTACCCTCCAAACATGGTACAACATTTAGCTTTTGTATTCAGCCAAATATTGAGGATTTGGTCAAATTCTGCAAAAAGTGCTGGATTCACTTATGGAGTCAACCATGTGCTATTTTTTGTGGGATTTAGTTTACGGATCAGCCTTTAGTGGCAAATTCACTTCGCCACAATTTGCCGCACTTCGCCAGGTCGCTTTTTTGCCAGCCCGCCGCTAATTCACTAAAATGTGAAGTTGTGCTTAGGGAGGCGAACAGTAGCGAAGTCGTGCTACCGTTACTTCGCCAGGCAAAGTGCATTTACGCTATTGATGCCTAATTTGCATACGGCGTGAAGTTAAACGTATAATAGAAGCATATGTTACAGCCACTACATTACACTACACAAGCCCAGGAAACCTTTAATAAATACATTAAAGTTGTCCTATTGCCCTAAACATGTGCCCACTGTATAGCTAGAGTTGGATGAGTAGTGTGCAAATCTGGTTGGGGAGGGGTGAAGAAAACAAAGCCAGGGTCACTTGGGATACCTGAATATATATTCATGATCCTTTAACTTACTGTATTTGTGTCAATGACCTGCTCTAACCCCTAACTCAAGGCCAGTGAAGTGATGGATAAATGAAGTTGCACCAAAGGTGTTTATAACTACAAAACATCCTTAATGCCAGTGCAAAAGGATAAAAAGTAACATATTCCCAGGTCTGACAACTAGAGATGCACCGAATCCACTATTTTGGATTTGGCCGAACCCCTGAATCCTTCCCTGAAAGATTCGGCCGAATCCTGAACCGAATCCAAACCCTAATTTGCATATGCAAATTATGGGTGGGAAGGGGAAACATTTTTACTTTCTTGCTTTCTGCCAAAAAGTCACGTGATTTCCTTCCCTGACCCTAATTTGCATATGCAAATTCGGATTAGGTTTGGCCAGGCAGAAGGATTCGGCCGAATCCTAATACTGCTTAAAAAGGCCGAATCCTGACCGTATCCGGAACCGAAACTGGATTCGGTGCATCCCTACTTACAGCTCTTAATACTACTTTGTGATGGTTCTATCACTTCTTACTGGATACTTGGTTGCAGTTTATGGCAAGTATCTTTAAAGAAGTCAAAAAGTATGAACACCTGAACCAATGTATTTGTAACCCGAATTTCATTGGGATAACAACGGAAAAGGTATAATTCATAATCAAGTTAAATACGTTATAGTATATCCTATTCTTAGCAAATTCTTTTATTTTGGTTTTTTTTCTGATTTTTTTTTTATTTTTAATTACTTCCCTTAACTCTTCTCTATACAGCTTTGAAATGGATGTTGTTGCTGCTCAGTGAGGCCACAATTTTATTGTTATTTTACTTTTCATCACTTATGTTTTTATTCAAGCACTCCTGTATTCATATTCCAATCTCACATTAAAACAATTTCCAGGTTACTAAGGAAACAACCAGAGTGGAAAGCTAATTCAAAACTACAAATTGTCGGAGAATCATTGCCTACATCCTACAAAAAAGTTTATTTAAAGGTGAATTGTCCATTTAAATTGAAATTTTGTAATAATTATATGAATGAATGCATTATATGTCAACTGACTGGATTCATTGAGACTCAAGCTTCGCCAGTTCATAATTTGGAAATCCATCAAAACTGAGATGAAGCTAGATATTTTCAAGCCTATTCATTGATTTTGGATATAATATGCCTCAAAATCCCTGCAGATCTGATGCCATGGTAGGGGCATTGTAATTAACTTGACATAATCGCAGGGCCAGATCCTTCTTTCCAGATGCTGGAAGCATTTAATGAGGCTTTGTTCACGCTTTGGGCTTTTGTATTTATATCAACTGTGTCTTCCAACTGCCCCAGTGAGATTTAGCCTGACCACTGAGGCTTGTCTTTAGTAACCACATTTTAGTCCATGTAGTAATGCACATTTGTTAAGGCTTATTTTTCTATGACTGTACTTGCAGTGCTCTTCTCATTGAAATGCTCTTGGTAGGTTTAGATTAAGTGCCTCAGTAATGTATTGCCCTGCAATCAGTATTTGATGTTTATTGTTGTAAATACAACCAGAGATGACTAACTCTGGTTGACCTGCTATTTTTTTTAGTTTAAATTCTCTCAAGCAGTCTGAGTAGCCCACATTTACACATATTGGAAGGAATAACAAATTATATTGCAGTAGCACAGCACAGAAATGGAGAGTCCTCTTGCAGCAGCCAATTAATGTGCTTAATACTCATGTCGTAACATGAGAAGGGATAAAAAAAAGTGAGCAATGGATAATACTCTGTCTTGTTTCCAGTAAACATTTACCCAGTGTCAGACTGGTCCACCAGGATAACAGGAAACTTCCATGTGGGCCCAAGTATCAGTGGGCCCTCTTGCTTCTAACCATTTGAATAGAGTATAGTAAGACTAGGAGAATAAAGAGGTTGAGTGAGGAGACGAGGGATAATTGTTTGGAAAGTGGGCCCAAATTATGGGTTTGCCATTGGGCCTATGGTCTAATATTTTCTGGTGGGCTAGCGGCATCCCAGTCTGACACTAACATGGAAGCAAATGCTGAAGACCTGCTCTTTGTGCCTTGTGCCAGGACAAAAATCTGTACTATATCCAGTAGAGTGTAAAGGAGCCCTTAGCTTAAAACCAGTGTGTCTCAGCTCCTGATGCTCCATAGCTAACATGTTTCAATGACCCCTGTATATTATGCCTGGTAGCAGTGCCGGTCTTAAGCACATTGGACCAATTTGGCCCAATTGGGCCCCGCGCCTATGGGGGCCCTGCTCCAGTGCGAGCTCTGATTCCTATTCCCTTAATCCCCCAGTAGCCGAGCATACCCCTAATCCAGATTGGCCCAGCCTGCTCAAACCCGATTGGCCCAGGCCACAGCTGAACCTGATTTGCCCAGCCCACCCCCAAACCCAATTGGCCCAAATAAGTGAAATGCATTAATGTTGTATATATAATCCATGGTGCTGCACACACGCAGTTTACAGTGGTAACCAAAATTTGCACTTTTTTTGCGCACATAGATTAAACAAAGTGAGAGAACATTTTCTCCCAGTTGCCCAGGCTGCACCCACCCCCAACTGGCAGCCATCACTTGGACAGAGGGGAAAGCAGCACTATTTGCCCATCCAGCTCTGTGACCCTGAGACAGACAGCAAAGATCCTTCTAGGGGGCCCCCCCTAAAATGGTTCCAATTGGGCCCCGCACTTGGTACGACCGGCCCTGCCTGGTAGCATTAGTGGTCCCCCAGTGCTCACTAGACTGTCTGAATGATACACACGCTATGGAGTATTCCAGGCCCACAACAAGGCAACAACAACTCTAAAGCAGGCGGTAGTATATTCAGAATGAAGCAACAGCTGTCCATTTGAGGAATGGAAATGTGTAAAGAGCAAAACTAGAAGCACTTGATTAATGACTCTCCTAATGGAGTGATTTTTATGTTGTAGAATGGCTTATTCATCTTTCTAATTGGGCTTTATTTTTACTTTTTTTTTTATAGTTGAATGATTTCGTTGCTTCCTTTTGGTTCTATCCAGCTTTCAAATGCAGGGCAGCAACCCTAAAATCTAAAGAAATAATCCGTAAGGCTACAGTTTTATTGTTATTGCTACTTTTTATTCAAATCAATGATTCGTTTCTAGCAAGGGCTATCCTGGGGCTGCTGCCTGGGGCATAAGTCCCGATGTCCTCCCCATCTTCTCTGTGCTAAACACTTTAGTGTCAGAGCAGGTCAAACTGCAATGATCTCTTTAGCGCTCTCTGTACTAGCTGAGCTGAATTTCTATTTTATGCAGAATGCTTTACCAGCTCTAGAAGTTCTCATTGTTTGTTTAGGATAGCAACTGCCATATTAGCTTGGTGTGACATCACTTCCTGCATGAGTCTCTCCCTGATCGCTCATAACTCTGAGTTCAGATTACAGCAGGGAGGGGAGGAGGGAGAGGGAAAAAGGAGTAAGAGAGAGGAGCAAACTGAGCATGCTCAAGCCCAAGTCCTGGAGGTTTAAGTTTAAATCAGGAAGTCTGATACAGAAGCCCATGTGTACACAAAAGAAGGAAAGAAATGTTGTGTTTCTTTTGATTGAGGAATCAGAGCAGCATTACTTTGCGGGGTTTACTGGTGTATTTATATAGACCATTCTGATAAAGCTTGCGTAATTGTAGCCTTTCCTTCTACTTTAAAGCTACCAAAGGTAGCTTTTTGCTGCCTAACTAGCCATTCATTGCCTGCTCATGGAAGGCGCGGACCTACTTGCTACTTGCTTGGGTAATCTGGACCCTGGCAAAAATAGAGTTTCTGAAACTGAAGACTTGCTGAAAAAAAGCTAAATAACCACAAATAATAAAAAATGAATACTAGTTGCAAAATAGAGTATTGCTCTCTACATCATGCCAAAAGTTAATTTAAAAATGAAGCGCCCCATAAAAATGTGCATTCATTTTAGGGCATCTGTATGGCACCCCTTCCTTTCCATACAACAGTAGAGATAGACTACATTCATCTTAATACATTAACACATATATGCACTTGCACTTCTAAAATTCTACGTTAAACCTAGATTGTTATTGGCTTGGTGTTAAACACAGCAAATATAGCAAAGTGGAATGCAACTACCATTATATTTTGTCCAGAACGACATTATGATCTTCTATATTCAACTGAAGCCAAATCTGATTCTAATGTAGACAACATTCAGCCAGAACAATCATCCACTGAGCAGCACACTCACCCTTTGTGTCACAACATAAGTGCTGGCTGACTGGAAGGTTATGTCCTTAGGGTCCAGTGGTAATGATATTGATCAGCCATTGTATTCTGATCTAAAGTCATTTAGCCTTGCATTCATTTTGTCATGTTAAATTATAATTATGCTAAATCACTGATATGAGTATACAGTCATAATTCTTTTTATACTACATACTCACTTGGAATAATCAAAATCATGGACATGTTAGCCTGCAGCACTGCTGTATTTTCCTTTTTTTTTTCAATTTCACTATTGGAGTTTAATGCCGTATGGCATCTTTGGCTCTTTGAACATTCTTTTTTTTATTAAGGAATTATGGAAAAAAGAAACATAATGTAGATAGCTCTGCTGGGGGCATCAGTTGATACTGGTCTGAGTTCATGAATTTTTGCATGTTAGTGCTCATCTACAGTGCAAGGGGCAAAGTGCATGTTTTTTTGCACTTTGTAATAGTGCCAGCCGCAATTGTACTTTGCACCCTGTTCCATTATGAAAAACAAGCACTTTGAAAGAGATGGCTTTTTTTCAGAAAGTTGTTAGTTCAGGAACAACTTGAGTACTATTTTATTATTACAGATCATATTCCAAAATTTCATGAATTTCCATGCCCTCAGAACAGACGCATTGTAAAGTAGTTCTGGTTGGAAACATTTGTGTACTTAAAAATAACAAACACACTTCAGACGTGATTGCCTGATGATTTGTTTATTTCCCTTGCTTGATGGCATAGAATTATAAAGTATAAACAACAGCAATCACCATGAAGTGTCGTTCATCCTGATCATAGAGCTTTGCTGACCCCTAGTGATCCAGCCTATAAGCACTGGAAATGAATGTTGGATTATCTGTCAGGCAAAAGTACAATTGTTAAATCAAGATTTCAGGCTAATAATAAAGTCCTTGGGTGCTGTGAGAAAAGATGAATATATTTAATTACTGATTTGACAAATACATGTTATAACATGATGCATAGGAATACAGAGGAGAGGAGGCTTTAATGGTACATGCAGGTCAACTCAATGCAACATAATGTGATCTATTTTCCCACTGCTCTCACTATATAACATGTGCACAATATCCTTAAAATTCTAGCATACCTTATAAACCATAAATATTATAATTATGTAATACACAGTGCAAAGTTTGCAATGGGTCTAATTACCTATAGCAATCAGTCATCTGGCAGCATTCAATGGTCTTCTGTTTAAAAGAGAACTGTATTTGTTTTGCTGGGTTACTGCACCTTGCAAATGTTATGCCTTTTATCATACATATATGGGAGTACATGGACAAAATATGTGGAAACTCCTTCTGATTACCAGAATTGACTATTTTAGATACTGTCATCACAGGTTCATAGTCCCATTCCTTTTCCAGCAAGTAAAAAAAGCCTGTAAACAAATTAAGGTCCCTACTGAATGGATTTGCAGATATGGGAATAAAGAACCTGTCTGACCCGCACAGAGCCCTATACTTAACCCAAAAGGAATTCTGCTGAAAGCTAGACCATGTTACCCAACATCAGTGACCAGCTGATTATGAATGAATTAAACTAAAATTGTTCGATTCAAGTGGGAAGTCTTCCCTGAGACTTATTTAGCAGCATCCATCTAGTGTATGACCCTTAGCAACCAATCATAAAATAGCATTTTACTTTATGGAACCAAACATCTAATTGTTTTGCACTGGGTTACTAGACCCGAGCAAGCATTGTGCCTTTTACTACCCCACTATTAATAATTGTTCCAGTGCTCCAATCAAGTGACTTTCAGACAACTATTAGCCTCCCAAAGTACCCAGCCCAGTTCTGACAATATGCACTGTTGCACTGTCAGGAGAATCTGGTGGAACTTGAGGCCAGTGCAACAGTTCAAGCCAGTGCAAGGCCAGTTCAAGCCAGTGCAATACTCTTCTAGTGGGTTGCAGGTTGGTGGCGAGTTCAATGTGCAACCTTTCTGCAAGTTCAGTGTGCTCCAATCCCTCCTTCTTCTGATGGCCAAAAATTATTTATTTACTCGGGTTGCCCCACCCCCCGTCCACCCTCAATGATGTCAGAAAGGGATAGGGTGAGCACATCTACTACCAGTGACCCAAACACTAGATGTGGACATTTACAGTTTCCAAACTTTTTAAAGGTTGCACTAACTTTACATTTTGTAATAATAATTGATCCAGAAAATGCATGGTATGTAGGATTTTTATACAGTTCTGCTTTTGGATATTCTGCATTTGTCCTTAAACACAAATCTGATTAACTGTGGAAATCAACATACGTACCTTCCAAAACATATTCTGCATTAAAATACTGTCACATGTAAAAATAGCTCATAAGTAAGGAAAAAAACATTGCATACAGTTCTTATTATTCCCAAGCAAATTCGTATTTATCTGAAACAATGTAGTTGTCTAACTCTTGACAGCATTGATTATGTTGCATCAAATATGACTGGGTTAGTGTCCCAAAGTAAATTGATTTAACTGCATTGATTTTTACTAACATGGGTGGCCAGATTAAGAAATATTTGCTATTTATTTGTATAGCCACCTTAAGACTCTTTGAGAAAGCTAGGTCATGTTGTTCTAGGTAATATGCAAGCAGAAACATGACTAGACCATTTATAAAATTCAGTTCTTTCCAGTGTTTCTCTCTTGAATTATAATTATGTACATTGTTAGAAGGTCAAACAGACTTTTGGTGACAATATCCTTTTCATTTTTCTGTAACCTGACCCCAGTATCCCATATAGGCTCCAATTGTTGACTAAATTCTCTCTGCTATATACAGTATCCTGGGGCCCTTTGCATAACCACTCAATATCTTAAAGAGGGCTCACCTTGTGTCAGTCCACTACTGCCAGATTATAATAATAATAATGTCTCCCCTTTTTTTTCCCTACAGTTTTTTTCTCCATGGCTCAGAGACCTCTAAATCTTGGTCTGGTCTGTCCTCACCCACCTGAGGCAACCATATCACTAATGTTGACACAGCAGCTTTCAATGAATCTTCCATGGGTCCCCTGAAGTAATTTCTGCAGAAATGGGCTATTCAAAATATATAGAAATGTTCTGTAAAAAGTTCTAGAGCACTTATAGCTTCCCAGAAAAGCAGAGTCAAAATATTGCACAAAAAAGAATGTCGTTTAGTGATTTGAACTCTTTTTCCTGCTTCTCTGTCCAGTTCCACTCAACGTGCTTTAGCAACAAGTTGTTCTGTTGTAAAACCCAGAATCTCATAATTAAGGAGTACAACACAAGACCCCTGGGGAACTCCACTGGTCCAATTAGTTCCATTTACCATCACTCTTTGCAATCTGTCCTTCAGTCAGTTCTCTATCCAATTACAAATTGTATTTCAGGTCAAAATTCCTTAATTTAATCAGTAACCTTTTGTGTGTTACTGAGCTGTTTGCAGTCATGTCTTACCAATAAACAATGTGGATTATTTTAGTTGCTGTTGCAGAATTTTAATGTGATAGCATTGACCCACAGGCCCAATGTATCCAGAATCTTCTATTCCTGATATTTCAATACATGTATGAGCTTTACATATTAACAAAAAAAATGGATTCACTCTGTCCTACACAGCCTTCTGTTGTGAATTTGCAAGCAGCCCAAGAGTCTTTGAGCTTCTGACATTAAAAACTTTTGCTTTTTGTATAGTAATATACTTCATACTGTATACAGAAACTGTAAGGGACATTTTATTTAATAGCTATAGAAATAAAGAAATTTAAGAAACTTTGGGGGTTATTTATTAAAATTCTAATGCTAAAACCTCAAATATGTGTGTTTTTTTACTGTAAAATTTTAATTTTTAGAGGGAAAAAAACCAAAAAATTTTCAAGATTTATTATACTCTGAGGTTGCAAAAAGTCCAAATCCTAAAATTCTCTATCTTCAACCTGTCAATGTCCTGTAGAGGTCCTATTTGAAATTTGAAGATATTATTGTCTAAACTGGGTTTAGGACGTTTCTGCTGATTTCACACAATATATTGTAGTTTTTGTGTTTTTTTTAAATGGTAATTTAATAAGGTTAAATCATGGATTCTAGTTTGGTAGGATTTTTTTTATTGATATTCATTCCCAAGATTCACTGTCATTATATTGTGATTTATATCCAGCATCCTATTAACTATTACTACCTATAGAGTCCCTTATTGTAAAATTATGGAGGCCTTACTGTATGTCTTTGCCATATCTGAATATAGAAATGCAAAGTTGCACACTAAAGTGCAGTAAACTCAGATAACCACTATTTATCACTTCCCTTTACATGTGTAATATGTTCCACATCAGACATCCAGCTAACAGTGGAAAGTTTCTGGTAGGTTTCTTCTTCTATACACAACAGAATCCACAGTGCATTTAATTTCTATATACTCAGATATTTAAAACGCTAAAAACAGCCTTTATATCCTACTTATCTCTAACTCCGGAAACAAAAGTTACACTTTTCGTAGCTCAGTTAATAATCTTCTTTTAAATGTTCTTAAAATAAACATTCAGATTTACTGATGGACCTTAAATAATGATAAGTATCATACTGAATGTTGCTTCCGGCAACCTGTTGTACTATTGCATAATGTATTCTCTTAGCCTAGTAACCTAGAAAAGATTGGAATATTAAATTACATAACACTAGATCCACACATGTTAGTATAGTGTTTTCTTGTAAATGAACGTAAGATAATTTCTTCTACATCTGTCCTAATTTTTCAGCACTAGTAATCCTTTCCAGTTGCAGCACACAAGCCACGTCATTTCATAGAGAATCAGGCTATAAGGCAGCCATTTAATGTAGAGGGATCTTAGACTGGACATTAGAGGGGTATTTAGATGTTAGAAGTGAAATTTATTGAAGGCTCATGGAGCACTTCACATCATGCCCAAAGGCTCCCATTTCAACTGGGAATTTATTAACTTGAACAGTAGATCATGAAATTGCCTTTGGCCATTTTAGCAAATGATTTTTAAGGCGCATGCTCCACGTATTATATTGGTTATATTACGCAATAGAAGTAATTGGATGAAATAAAAGTGAATTTTTCTAAACTCCAGAATACTTACTAGTACAGAAATTGCCAGGTTACAAGAACATTTTCATTCTGAGTACACAGATAGTGTATATAAACATGTAAATTGAAAACCTCATAACTATTCTACTCAGAACATTATTCTAACTTTTAAGTACTAATTTGAAGTACATTGAGTAACCCCCTAGCGATTCGCGAATTTATTCGCCAGCGGCGAATCGCGGGAATTCGCCGCAAATTCGCCCATCACTACTTCTGAGGCTAAGTCCTGCTCAAATACCATTCGTACGATCGGAGCATTCGATCGTTCGAATCCTACGAATATTTCGGACTCTCAAAGCAAATGTCTCGATTTTTTCGTAAAATCGAACGATCGGTATCCAATCGAATTTGGTCAAGTAAATTAATAGTAAATTTGCCCCTTAGTGTAATTTTTTATTCAAAAACCTGGTGGTTTTGCTACACTAACATTTCCAGAATGGGACCTGAATGCTTTTTTGAAGTTCGTTTTTTGTTCATCTTTTCTCTTTCCATGTGTGAAAGTAAATAGTCTCAGACAAGTGATAAAATAACTAAGCCAGAGATAACCTCTATTTTGTGTCAGTGACATAAGCAAAGTTCTCATATCACACAAACTGGGTAACATGACCATTCCATGTCCTTTCACAATGTCCCTGCAGCATTTTATTTCATTATATACTTTATTTTATTTTTCATTTCCAGAGTTATTGCACACATGTCAAGTAGGTTGTGACATTCTCTGCACATCCCAATAAATATATACTATTTGATCATTTTGTGACTGCTGATTTAAAATGAATAGTTTCCTGAAGTGTTGCAGACTGAATTACACTAGAAATAGTGAGCATGCGACAATGAGCACATCTACTTTCGAAGTTATCTTTCAGGGTCCATTTACAAATAAATTGGAGTTGGCCAGTTTACCTTACTGGACACGTATGATTAAGTGTCTGAAAAATACAAAATGTGCAGGGCTGTGCCTTTGTGTACCAAAAAAACTACATTATTTTTACACGTCTCTTTGGAAGATTGCTCTATGATTAACTGCTCTACTACAATATGGTTCTGTTTCGCTCCCTTAATTG
>CM044432.1:142707126-142718407 GCA_024363595.1 Xenopus borealis | reverse complement strand
ATTCGCCCATCACTAATATATATATATTATATGCTATAAAGCTGCCTTCCTAAAGAACTTGCTAAGACAATTTCTGCATAACTTATTTGCTGTGAAATAGATATGATTTTTTTTTTTGATCAACGAGAGATCAGTGGTCACAAATTAGACATATCTGGCCTAAATTCATAACTGCCTCCTGGATCTAGAATTCAGCTGCAAAAAGACAGCACTAAACTATTCTTATGCTATATTTCCATTCTGGTTGCCTATCGCAATTGTTGATATTTTTTTAAATAATCACCAAAAGATCAAGGGTCACAACTTTGACATATCTGACCTAAATTCATAACTGCCTCCTGAATCTAGAATTCAGCTGCAAAAAGAGAGCACTGAGCTATTTTTATGCTATGTTTCTATTCCTATTCCTGTTACCTATCGCCATTGGTGATTTTTTTTTTTAACAATCACCAAGAGATCAAGGGTCACATATTTGACATATTTGACCTAAATTTATAATTGCCTCCTGATTCTAAAATTTCCCAGAAACAAAAAGGTGCTGAATTTTTTTGACACTATGTTCCTATACCTATTATCCTATATGATAGAAAATTATAATTGTCTTAGAAGAAGTCCAGTGTCACATGATCTCCTCTAGCCAACACAATGCAAATTAAAATGTTTGTAACAGAACTGCTCAAAATAAATTGGTTATATGGTGAGAAAAGTACCAGCTTACAAAAATATTTCTTATTTCCATTAACATTTACCTAAGACTCCTTGTCTTGTTTAGGAATATTTGCATTTAGGCATTTAAATACGCTATTCATCCCACTCTAAGAATTATGATAGTGAACAAGAAATAATTAGCTCACTAATAATGAACTGCAAAGTCATCAGGCTCTTATTACAGAGAGCGCTTTTGTTGGCAGTTGCTTTAGCCACAATAGATGGGAACAACAAGGGACAAATTTACGAAATTCACGTCAATAGATTGAAATTCGTTATCCGATCGTACAAATTCATTGAGAAATGAATTCGGATATCGAGCAAAATGATAGCCTAAAACAATTCGATAAGCATTCGATGGTCGAGTTATTTTCTGGGAATAATAGTAAATTTGCCCCCAACTGTGTCTGAAGGAGTTACATAGCCTGTAAATAAACTAAATAAAAGGGCAGGGGAATTGTTTTCCAGATATTTTTGGAAAATAATTTTATTCCTTTTGAATAGTTCAAAGACTGATTGATTACTTTTCTTGCTGAAAGTTTTGCCAAGCTCATATTGCTTGGGAATTAATCATACAATTACTAAATCCTTCTGACAAGTTCTGTTTCATTTTCACTGCCTTAACTGACACACAACTTAAAATAAAATATGCTCTTAAATATTCTTCTAAATTCTTTATCCTAGCTGTAGCAATAGCAGCACTTATTCAAAAGCAAAAACAGTACAAACATTTGGCATGCAATGTATTTGTACCTAGGAACCTCTCACAGATCAGACCCACATTTGGGTTGGTGCCTCTTAATTAATATCAAAGACAGAAAAATCTTAACCTCAGTCTGGACCATTCATCCATTACTTTAAGTCCATAAAGGGTATTATTCAAGCTCTAGTTCTCTGCTGGCATTGGGCTTGACATGTGGTACAGTACTTTTCAAGCTGTAGGTATTGGCTTTCTTTGTAAGTCTTCCAATTCATATTAGTGTTTGAGGTTCTGCTAATTTCTCCCAGTTGCTCTGTTTTAATTAACAGTTTTAGCTCATTCCCAGATACCTTCTAGCAGAGACTGCCCGTGTATACCCTATCTTGCATTTAACGCTTACCAGTTCCTTGGTCTTCCTTCCTGTTGGCCAGTCTGCATGTGGTAAGACATTCCTTTGAATTGTATTATTTCTGTTCAAGACTTTATCCTGTTTCTGATCTTGCTTGATCTCTGTCTGCCATGACCCATTGCACTGACTTGGACTTGCGCTTCTTGTTAACTCTTCCTCTTTAGATTGTGTGTTCATGTTCCTTGGTTCTACTCCAAATACTACAACTAGTGGCCCCTATGAACACATGGACCCTTGGCCACTGGTTGTGACAATTTTTGCATCCTGGCAATACAACTTTGATGTTTGCTACTGTCAAAAGAGGCTTGATGTTTTTGTAGTGGAATGTGTGAAAATCACATTATTAATAATCGCCAACTTTGTCCCAATGCAAAAACCCATAGTGACCAACCAGAAATGTGATTTTAATGAGAATCCTGCAGTAGACTGATTAAATTCTGCACATGCACAGTTACTATGAATCAAAAGACTGCTCAAACTGCGAATGCACCAATACAGTGTTCCCTTACAGAAGAAGAAGGGTGGCACCCTTGAGCTCCACTACGCTTACTCTACACCCAACTTTCAGGGGTAATGAGCTATGTTGGGGGGAAGTAGGGAGGAGGGAATATCTAGGGTGGCTGAGGGGTTTTTTCTTATTGGGGGGGGGTTAGTTCTCCTTTAACATCAAACTTTCCAGAACTTTAGAAATTATCTTAGCTTGCACCTGATGGTAAATGCATTATAATAATGCATAATAATGCATAATGCATTGCTTTTTAGCATGAAATCGGATCATCTTAGCACATGACTTGTTAACCATATTATATGTAGACAACATGTAGTGAATTGGCTGTTGCAGAATTTCAAGCCCCATAACCATCCCATTCTAATCAAACAGGCACCTATAGCCCCATAAATGTGCTGGTTAAATGTGATAGCATTAATTTAGCTCAGGCCTGAAATCCATCAGCTAATATGAGAGAAAATATTGAAAAGTGCGGCGGGGACGCACGCCACGCCACTCCTCCTCCTCTTTGCTGGCTTCTTAGTGTGCGCGTGATGATGCGAAATTCAAACATGTTTAAAGGGACACTTTGTACTATGTATTTGCCCTTGATAGGTTTATTCCTGGTGCCTTGTACCTTGTGCTTTGAAGTTTCTAGTTTGTCCTGATTCCTGTGTTTGTCCCTGCCTGGTTTTTTTACTACTCTGACCTCTGAAACCTGACCCTTGCCTGAAACCGACTTTGATTCTGCTTAACCTTCCTGATTGACTTCCTGGTTTGACGCCTGCCTGTTAGTTGACTCTGATTCTGCCTCACCCCATCTGATTGATTGCCCAGTTTGACCCTTTGCCTGTCTGATTATCCTAGCTATCTGCCTGCCTCGATCCAGCCTGTCTGACTACGAATCTGCCTACTACTGCTTGTACCGTGACCTTTGGCCTTATAAACTCTATCTACAGTTGTGCCCCTCTGACTATCCAGAACCCTTATCTTGCACCTCTCGTTTAAGTCCAGGTGGCATCCAAGTAATCCGAGGGCTCCTCGCGAGGCCCAAAGGCGGTCACACTACTGGTGAAGCATGAGCCGAGAACAGGGTGCTTGGTGTTTGTTCTGGTGTTGGGTGCTGACCGTGACATTACCTACCACCTAAAAAAATGTCTGCATTAATTTCAAAGAGATAGATCAATAGGAAAACATAATTGTACAAACTAGGTTACACTGCTCTTAGAAACAAATACAAGATGTTCTACAACTACAAAGAGCCCGATCAATGAAGCACAGCTTTGCTGTTTAACAGGATTAGCATATGCAGCCTTCACAGGACCAAATTGTGATTTCTAACTTTGTTCTTTGGAAAATTGCAGCCAGTATAGAGAAAACCTGACCATGGATTTCCAATGGATTTACTTAGCAGAGTAAGGTATTAGATACAAAAAACGATAAACATTCATTTGCAGCTGTATAATTGCTTGATCGTAAGCAGACTCCAGTTTTGGGCTCCAGTCCTTAAGAAGGATATAAATGAGCTGGAGAGAGTGCAAAGACGTGTAAGAGACGTGTAACTAAAATGGTTAGAGGGATGGAAGACTTAAATTATGAGGGTAGACTGTCCAGGTTGGGGTTGTTTTCTCTGGAAAAAAAAGGTGCTTGCGAGGGGACATGATTACATTTTACAAATACATTAGAGGACATTATGGGACCTTTTTACCCATAAAGAGGATCACCGCACCAGAGGCCACCTCTTCAGACTAGAAGAAAAGGACTTTCATTTGAAGCAGCGTAGGTGGTTCTTCACAGTCAGGACGGTGAGGTTGTGGAATGCACTGCCGGATGTTGTTGTTAATGCCTTTAAGAGGGGCCTGGATGATTTCTTGGACAGACATAATATCAAAGGCTATTGTGATACTAAACTCTATAGTTAGTACATGGCCATTTATAATTTATGTGAAGGTATGGAGGCATGTGTGCATATAGATACTGGGTTTTCATTTGGAGGGGTTGAACTTGATGGACTTTGTGTTTTTTCAACCCTATTTAACTATGTAACTAATTATGTAACTATGTGTTGTGTATTTGGTCTCATTTTGCAGGAAAACAGGGACAACATGACATACTATTAACAAATAAGGTAAGAAATAATATCCTAAAAAGTGAAGGGCAAGTCAGAAATTTGTCCAATTTCATTATTAGCTGTTTGTACAGTTAGAATAAGGAGGGAATTGGAATATTTGCATTTCATTAATAAACTCCAAAGGGACTATGTAAAGTTAAAAATTACACATCAAGCATATTGCTTTGGAAATTCATAAATGTAATTACTTAATTGCAGAAGAAAAGGAGAAAAAAAAGGAAGCTCCTCCTACACTGCAATTAAACTGTTGGATGTATGTTTATTAAATATATGACACAAAGCACCATTCCATAAAATACTCAAAGACTAATTGTGTGTTCACTTATTGGAGAATCACTGTTGAGCATTTTAAGTAGACACTATGGGCCACCAGGGGAGATTCTGCAGCTGCTGCTGCTGCCTAAGTCACTAGCAGAGATGAATTTCCAGGTTTTAAACTGGAAATTCGTCTCTTAAAGTAAAACAACATTTTGCAGTCCCTTGTTAATGGCTGCTCACTGCTGCCTGAGGCAAGGTTCTCACTTTGCCTCATGGCATGAGCAGCCTTTGTGGGCCACCGGTATTTTTAAGGATCACATAAATACAGATACATTATGATGTTGGGATTAATAGCATGGCCTCCTCAAATTATGAAGCCTGCATCCTTGATTAAGGCTTATTCTGTGGAACATCAATGTTGAAAACAGTATCAACAAATTATTTCTACCCACAACCTAGCAATGAAGATGATGACAGAAGTGGACAAGCAGAGTACATTTAGAAAACCAAACTTATTCATTACAATCTAACCCTCTAAGAGAGTTAGAAAATATTGCGGTGATGTTGTAAAGCCATTCAGCTGTTCTATCCCTCATCCCATGCATAGAAAGGAGGGATGCTATATGTTCCCCATTTTTTTTACACACAATCAGCCAGGAAATAATAATCAACGCCTGGGACATCACACAGGCAACAAATCAGATGGAGTCGCACGCATCTAATTATAATTGGATTGAATGAAAAGTCGCATGGTGAGAACTACATGGTCCGATTGTCAGATGAAGATGCTGCTTATTGCTTCAACATCCGACAGTCATGTCACGTCGGACCTAATGTAGTTATTACTTGTGACTTTTCATTCAGTCCAATTAGAAGTTTGACTCCTGTGTCTCTGTCCAATTTGTAGCCAGCGTTTTGTCTCTGGTTGTTGATCCGACCAAAAACACTTGTGTAGTTCTACATTTAAAAAGGATTTTTTTAAAATGTGATATGAATTTAGCATTTTCCCAGTCAATTCTCTTTATTTTTTATGGCCTACAGGACATTTAATTCCTTTCTGTACCAAGCTCCTGACATGTTCATCAGTTTTATTTTTGCCCCATAAATAACAACAATGAATGTGCAGGTACTTTTCCTGTTGCTGATAGTGGCTTATATATGGGGTGTTCGTGATAAACTTGTGTTTTTTCAATATTAGCAAGTGCTTTGATGGATTTAGAAACAAAAACAAGGAAATCCATCTATATAGTTAAATCGTTATTTCACTTATTGACTTTTAAAGGCAAAAAAATACAAGCAGAACTTGGTAATAACAAAGCTGGCACAGCATCTATCATCACAGTAACAAAAGACGCAGCCAGCATGTAGCAAGCTGGAGAATTAGAATAATCAAACAGGAAAAACACTGGGATTTTACTAACTATCATGTTTGTTTTGCCATTATGATAATCACATTGATTGCTTTTGTTCATGGATTATTTCCACTTCGGATGCAGAAAGTTTGAGATCTATAAAATGTGGGTGGCTGTATGCTGGCTACACTCAACAAATACTATATTAAGCCCATTTGTTTTTAATTGTCCTTCTAAATTGTGTTTAAGCAGGGGCGTGCAAATAGGGGTAGCATACCCAACTGCTGGACCAACATAGGGCCTAATGGAGTCTTGACTTATGTGTGGTTTCACAATATGTATAAAAAAAGTCATAATCCAAAGCACTTGGGGTGATCCTCAAAAAGATTAGTAAAAAGGGAACTTCTAGTCAGTCTATTGAAAGGGCCTAACAGGAAAACAATGCATAGTATTATTTTCTCCCTCTGTATAATCTTTGAGAAAACCTAAATATTGTCCTGCTGCTTCTATGCCTTCCATCATCTAGGAAGGAGATGGAGTCCTTGCTTGGTCTAAAATTGTATGGATGGATCACAATCTCCATAATGACAATTAGAGCAGCCATATAAAGCATTTGTTAAGTCAGCAAAAAGTTGGCTTGTCATAGCCTCCCAGATGGGAGACTCACTGAGATTTCTGTCAAGTAGAATAAAGAATCTATTGTGCATTGGCCTGCTGATTTGGTCTGTAGAGGTCTCCAATATGATATGATATGATAATGTGATTGATGGCCTATAGGCTGAATGATCAGACCAGTTTGACCCATCATATGAAAGGGTTAATAGGTATAAGGGATGCTCAAACTTTCTTGTATACTGTTTAAAGGAGAAGGAAAGGGATTTTACACTTGGGGTGTAAAAAAAAACACTAAATGTTAGGCACCCGCAAGTGACTACTTTTACTACTTCTACCTGATACCCTGGGCCGAAAACTGCACCGGTCTGGGGTTCATCTAGCGAGCACCACAGAGAGATCAACTTGCCGCTGCTTTGATTTTCAAATTTCTCAGGGAAATCGCAAGCGCAGTAGAGCAAAATAGCCAACTTTTTCGTTAAAGTTCGGCTTTCCAGTCTTTTCAATTTGACCCTTGATAAATCTGCACCTTAGAATTGGGTTGATGGATAGAAAATACTGAAGGAGTGTATATTTCTTCAAAGTCTTGAATCCTGGAAGGAAAATTATCTACCTGTTCTCTGAACCATTGCTGTGGGTGATGGAAAGGATGGGGCATCAAACTCCCATGTAGGGAAAACAAAAGGTGGAAATATTGATGATACACCCAATGTTTTGTGAGTGGAATATAATTTTGGTCATTAGTTGGACAAAAGGATGGCAAATTTCATCATGCACACAAGTTAATGCATGGTGTATTGTCAGATGAGGAAGTAACACCTGCCCTTTGAACCATGCTTTGTGTGTTTACACCATACTGTGCTGTTCATTTGCTTGTTATAGGCTTGTCAGAAAGTGTACCCAATCAGCCTGTGTATAATTAACTTTAGAGTTTGGAGGCTCCCGAAACAGTAATATCACTTTACAAAGAACTGTTGCAGATTTTTCTGAGCATGTACACCTCTAACATTATAGGCAGTATTTTGAAATTGATCATCATTTTCATTAAGATGTTACAAAGTCACCTTTCTACACTATATGCAGGTACATCAATTACCTGCAAACCCACTATCCAGAAAGATCAGAATTACGGAAAGGCCATCTCCCATAAATTCCATTTTATCCAAATAATCCAAATTTTCAAAAGTGATTTTTTTTTTCCTCTGTAAGAATAGAGCAGTAACTTGTACAAGATCCTTATACCTTTATAATTAATCCTTATTGGAAGCACAACCAGCCTATTGGGTTTATATAATGTTTGCATGATTTTCTAGTAAACTTAAGGTATGACGATCCAAATTATGGAAAGATCTGTTATCTGGAAACACCCAGGTCCCAAGCATTGTGGATAACAGGTCCCAAACCTTTTAATACATACATACAATAGTATAATGTTATAGTTCTGGTTACTGTATGCTCTGGTTACTATATTTACTGCCATTTTTTTCTCATCCAAATCACTTTTATTAAAACAACTTAAGTCCGAAGAACCACAAAGCCTGTTTATGTGAGCTGTTATTTTCATTGCTTTGCTTATTCATCCAGCTCTTAGCTACAAAGTTACCATACTCTGGTGATTTCAAAGGCTGGTGGAGTTTAATTAAATTTAGTAATGACTTTACACTAGAGTCAGTGAAATGAAAAAAATATATGATTTTGAAATAACCAGTAACATGTTAATAACTTAGAATGTTCTATAAAACATAGAACCTTTTAATGACCAACTGTATTCACAGTGTGGAACTTCCTATTAATTAGTTGAGTTACAGCTTTTTATTTATGAGAAATATACACTGAGAAAACAGAGAGCATCATGGAAGCATCTAGGCTGAACTAGTGGTGCCAGAATTAACTGTCATGTTTGACCACCCTTTTAGGTATTTCATTCCTTTTATAGACACCTTTACTCAGCATCAAACAAACCTGGATTCTTAACATATGTACGGATCTCATTTCACTATATATTATATGTTTCCTTTCATGTGCCTTTTATTATGTGTTCAAGTATTATTCAAATACAGCGGATGGATGGAGCACATGAGCTCCGCTGCTGTAATGAATTGGGGGTATTTTCAGGGGTAATAACCTATGCAGGGGGGGGAAACAGGGAGGGGGATTATATAGGGTCATAGGTTGGGGTTTTTATTATTGGGGGGTTTAGTTCTTCTTTAAATGGGGAGCTGCATTGTGGGTAAGAAACATGGAAGATTGCATCTTGCAATGACCCTTACGTTACATTGTCAAAAGCTTGTACAACATTTAATGCAAAGGAACAGGACAATTAATTTGTGTAAATATATATATACTTAGATACAGAAATTACATTTCATCATAGTGTATATATTACTGTCTTTCTGGTGCCCTAGGGACTACAGTTTTTCTCAGAAATGACATCATAGAATATTTCTGTCTTCATGACACTAATTCATTTCTGCACTGCTAGCAATTAGACTTTGCCATAATGGTGTTGGTTTAGGCAATATCTGTGTCTTTTAAAGTCATTTTTAAAGGGCAGTCAACATAGTCTTTGCCCTTGGCCATGGGGTTGCTTCTGGCTAGCTACTAAAGTTTCATTTGTAAACTGTTTTTAGCCTTTATACATTATACTGTATATATAGATCTGTCAAGAAGAGTTATAGTAGAATGAAACTGGGAATGACATTATAAATGCCCTTGTTGTGTTGCTTGCAATTTCAATTGGAATTGTATTGAATATGAAGAAAAAAAACAATTTTGAAGCTGAGACCTAGTGGCCCATGGCTGGTTTTATGGCAGGTGGTAAGTTCAAATTTGCACTGAACCCACTAGTGTTGTGCACTACACCTTGTGCCAAATTTTAAATCAACTCTGAAGTTGGCCCAGTGCTGGCCAAATAATCATTATTTGCTCTAGAGCTGGGGTCTGGGTCATTTGTAAATGAGCAGTTTAGAGATTAGAATTAATTAGAATAGGAACTTTATATATATATATGAATAGGATGGATCAGTGATCCCCAACCAGTAGCTCGCAAGCAACATGTTGCTCTCCAACCCCTTGGATGTTGCTCCCAGTGGCCTCAAAGCAGGTGCTTATTTTTGAATTACTGGCTTAGATGTCCTGCCAAACATTCTCTCCTGTAGGCTGCCAGTCCATATAGGGGTTACCAAAAAGCCAATCAGAGCTCTTATTTGACATCCACATGGACTTTTTCATGCTTGTGTTGATGTCCAACTCTTTTTTAAATTTAAATGTGGCTCACGAGCAAAAAAGGTTGGGGACCCCTGGGATGGATTGTGGTGGTGGCAATTAGCAGCAAAGGGTCTTATTTATGTATGCTCTGGAGGCACAAGACAATACTCTCTTTAGTTCTCATTCATCAACCACTTGCTTCCAGCTATACCTGCTCTCTGCTCATCATGGGGGGAGTGAAACTCCTTTCCCTTTTGGATGTTACAGACCACTGCATGTAGGTAGTAACACGCTTGAGCCTGTTTGGCAGTGCATTAACCCTCTTGTGCCTGTTTGGCAGTGGTTGGTTTAGTGCTGAGCACAATATTCCCTTTTTGCAAATATGAAAAATAGTAAAAATCCAAGTCCCACTGTGACTCCTCCAGTTAAAATGAGTAGGAGAAACAATAGCTCATCTGAATGCAGTCCCATTGTGAAGTACTGTCTCTTTCTGGAAGCACATGACAAGACACAATGACCTGAGATGGCTGCCTGTATGTTGCTTCAGGAATAAGATTTTACATGGTAGAGTGAATTATATGTAATATAAACAGTGTCATTTAGAAAAAAAAAAACACCATACAAATCATGACAGAATCCATTTAAATGCATTGCAATATATCTGCAAACAATAGCTGTTTTATTAAAACAGGAATGCATTATTTGGTAGATTAATTCACAAAACGTCTTAAGCTGGCCTTAGACATAGAGATCCACTTGTTTGTCGACATCACCAAACGAGCAGATCTCTCCCCGATATGCCCACATTGAGGTGGGCGTTATTGGGCTAATCTGATCGTGGGCCCTAGGGCCCAACGATCAAATCCGAATTGAGAAGATATAGGTGGTTGGATCGCAGGACCACAGCAACGCACAAATGCTGCTGCAATCTGAAAACATTTTCGAATAGTTGCTCTGAAAACTCTAATTTATCGAGCTGACACCCAAAAAACTTGAATTCATCAAATGAAAACCAGTGCAAATGGCTTAAAACTATAGAGAATCCTGAAGGTAAAAGACATGTTCAGGTTGTTAAAGGGACTGTCTGCCATTGACATCCCCATGTTTTCAAAGGTGTTAGTTGGAGTATTTTCTGATTCAAATTTTTAGCATAACAAATCTTGAAAGAATTCAAGTTTTTTCCTCTAAAAAATTCAGATTTTTTTTTCCCTTTAAAACTCGACCAGGAAGATTGAAGGCTTGATAAATAGATCCCTTAATGCAGGCCCAGACTGGCAATCTGTGGGTTCTGGCAAATGGCTGCTATAAGGTGCCATAGAAAGTCCCTATTTATTGGGCTGGTGGGGGCTGTTTGGGCCTCTGTAAGGGCTGATTGGGCCTCTATGAACCTGAAATGCCAGGGCCTATTTTGATTCCT
>CM044432.1:142687445-142702801 GCA_024363595.1 Xenopus borealis | reverse complement strand
TTTTTCGCATGACAGGATCCCTTTAATGCCCTTGATAATGGATGAATGCAGAGGACCTCTTTTCTTTGTATGAATGTTGTGGTCATATTGCACCCCTCTTAATAGTTTTACAGTTGTTTAGTGGTGTCCACAACTTTACTTTTCTATAGTTACGCTTTGCACACTGCCCCGTGCACTATAAATGACCCCTAAAGACTTTTAATGGGGGATAATTTTTTGGATATTAAAACTAGTCTGGACTTTTAGATATTCATAGTAAAGCATTTATCTTGACAAGGTCAAACTTAGGAACAGGGAAGATGCATTGTATTATTATTATTATTATTATTATTATTATGTGTTATTTGCATAGAGCCAGCACATTTACACAGATCTTTACAGGGATTATGTATTGCACATCATTCATTCCCCTGTCCCAGTGGAGCTTGCAATCTAATGATGGTCTTACACAGGCTGATAAGGTAAAACATTCCTGTCATACTCTAACTTTGTGTCTTTTAAGTCACAAATACCAAGGGTTCATATGAGACAATTTACACTGCAGTGAATGCAAAAGCCAAGACTAAAGAAAAATGGAAACCATTGAAACTCACATTGGGTTTTCTCCATGACTGTGATCTACCTGTCACTTTCACACAGTGCTCACACAGAACAGCTTTCTGCCTGCAAACGCACCAGAGTACAAGATATTGAAGCCAAAATTCATCCTGTGTATTGCACACTGATCTATTTTTGGGGTCTCCTATTGTACGGTTAGGGAGGGAATAGGGAGACCTACTTTAAAATTTTTCAAAATGCATCAGTTAATAGTGCTGCTCCAGCAGAATTATGCACTAAAATCCATTTCTCAAAAGAGCAAACTGATTTTTTTAAATTTCATTTTGAAATCTGACATGGGGCAAGCCATATTGTCAATTTCCCAGCTGCCCCAAGTCATATGACTTGAGCTCTGATAAACTTCAGTCACTCTTTACTGATGTACTGCAAGTTGGATTGATATCATCCCCACCTCCCCAGCAGCCTAACAACATAACAATGGAAAGATAACCAGATACGTAGCAGCTCCATATCTCAAGATAACAGTTTCCTGGTAAATCTAAAAACAGCACTTCATAGTAAAATCCCATGTCCCACTTAGGGTTGCCACCTTTTCTGGAAAAAAATACCGGCCTTCTTATAGATTTAGCTTTTTTCCCTATAAATAACATTGGGATCAACCATCATTTTTACTGGCCAGGCCAGGTGGCAACCCTAGTTCCACTGTGACTCCTTCAGTTACATTGAGAAGGAAAATGTAACAGCCTGCAAGAAAGCAGTTCCCTCCTAAAGTGCTGGCACAAGTCACATGACCAGGGGCAGCTGGGAAATTTATAAAATGCCTAGCCACGTGTCAGATTTTAAAAATAAATATAAAACATTCTGTTTGCTTTTTTGAGAAATGGATTTCAGTGCAGAAGTCTACTGGAGCAGTACTATTAACTGATGTGTTTGGAAAAAATATGACAATATGTGTTTTATGTGTTTGGGATAAGAAAGATAAGCAAATGCTGAGGAACAAAAAATCTAGGATTTTTTATGACCTGATAAAAATAAATACAAATAAGTATGTAATTACACTGAAGCCAGTGGCTGGAATATCCAAATTAGCAAAAAGCAATTAAGTACTAGTTAAGCATGTATAATAAATAAAATGGAGATCATTCAGTAAACTCTGTTAGTGATGTTAGGACCCCAGTTAGATAGGTTAGACCATTGCATCTGACATTAGCTGGATTGAATGCCCCCTCTTTATCTTTTCCCCTTTATCTTTCTTCTCTTCCCAGAGTCTGTCTGTGTTATTAATGGGCAAATGCTGTTTTTACAGGTTTTTATTTGAAGATGAAGTCACGTTTCAGGTCATTCCTGTTTTCACAATTAAGTGAAACTCCTTTGTTTGAAATAATGCAGAGCCATAGAAGAACAAGATACATTTCCAGTGACATCAGGATGAATGAGGTTTCTCTCTCTCCGGCATTCAAAGCAAAACAGTAACAGCTGGGAAAATTCAGAATGCCACAAGCCTTAGCTGTAGGGCAAAAGTAGAACAGGAAAGTTCGACACATACAATGACCAATGCTTTATACCGAATAGCACTGCCTTTTTATATAAAAAGCAAATGAGCATAAACTCTTCTTCTAAATATAGTTCCCCTTTAGCTCTCATTACTGTCCACTGGAGAAAAAAAAATGCCAGGTTTAATTAAAGTACTGGATTCTTACTCTTAAATATGAATGTTATTTGAGAAAATTATAGTAGGTTTAATATTTTATGTGTGTTTTATATTATCTGTCAGAAGTAAGTACAGCACACGGCAGTCATCTTAGAAATACTGAGGTTATTATTGGATGACCAAATTTAGTATTTAAAAATTTTTGAAAAACCCACCATAATAAATAATACATGAGCCGATGAGTTCTGCATGTGAGTTTGGTAACTATAACGGCAAGACCAGTTTTTGAGGTGCAGAATAGAGATTCCAAGAAGAGCTGTGACTGCATAAAGAGACACAACTCTCTCTATCTCGCTGCCAACAATTAAATACATCACTTGCTTTAGTTTCATTCCAAGTAAAAAAAAACAGATGTTTTTTTTATGGAGCTGCTTTTAGGAATACCCTAAAAGAAGAAAACAGACCAACAGAAATCAATGCAAAGAAGTATTCTAGTTCATGAAGTATTATTTTGTTGCTTAAAGGGGTTGTTCACCTTTGAGTTAACTTTTGGTATAATGAAGAGAGTGATATTCTGAGACAATTTGCAATTGGTTTTCATTTTTTATTGTTTGTGGTTTTATAGTTATTTAGCTTTTTATTCAGCAGCTCTCCAGTTTGCAGTGTCAGCAATTTGGTTTCTATGGTACAAATTACCCTAACAACCCTGCATTGATTTGAATAAGAGACTGGAATATGAATAGGAGATGGACTGAATAGAATAAGTAATAAAATAAGTATTAAAAAGTATATATAAGTAATAAAAAGTGGCAATAACAATACATTTGTAGCCTTACAAAGCATTTGTTTTTAGATGGTGTCAGTGACCCCCATTTGAAAGCTGCAAAGAAACAGAAGAAAATTGCAAATCCTTAAAAAACTATGAAAAATAAATTATGAAGACCAATTGAAAAGTTTCTTAGAATTGGTCCTTCTACAATATACTAAAAGTTAATTTGAAGGTGAACCACCCCGTTAGGCCCAACTCCACTTTCATTAAAGGTATTTACAATAAAATGCACTTTTAGGACTTATTTGCACTTTCAATTAGAGGACCTTGGAGGTACAGCCACCTCCTGGCCAGGGGATAGCTCAATGGTTCCTATAAGATTATTTCCATAACTATTTTGAATCACAGGCTTGAATCCTGCAGCGGGTCGGGTACCCGCAAAATCCTGCGGTACCCTGCGGGTTGCATGTAGAAGTTCTGGTTGCACGTATAGTCGTGGGTCCGGGTTGTGGATAAGGTATTTGCGGGTGGGGTCGCGGGTCCGGGTTGCAGATGGCAGGTTGTGGGTACGGGTCGTGCACGGGTCCCAAAAAATGGACCCAAGCAGGACTCTATCACAGGCTCCTCATAGTACTTACAGGAAGCTCCTTCCAAGTACAGTATAAGCCAGTGTTCAAAAAAACAGTATATGGCCCACAGAAATGTCCTGCAATTTTTTACAAGTTTATTTTTCCGATTTCCATTAAAAGATAAGAAAGTAAAAACCCTTAGGCTAAGGCCAGACGGGGAGATTCGGGGGAGATCCGTCGCCTAGTGACTTCTCGCGGCGACAAATCTCCCCGAATAGCTAGATAGCGCTGCGCGCCCGCTTGGCTTAAAGTCGCCTGCGCTTGTTCAGACGGAGTGGCGCGATTTTAAATGTCGCTCAAAATTGCCTGGCGAGGCGTGCATCGCTATCTAGCTATTCGGGGAGATTCGTCACCGCGAGAAGTCGCCAGGCGACGGATCTCCCCCGAATCTCCCCGTCTGGCCTTAGCCTTAAAGTGACTCTAAACAGCAGAACTGCAGCTCTATTAGCTACTTCCTTGTCTAGACTGAAGCTTCCACCCCCTGAGCTCTCCTTCTGTTCCTGACTATTGAAGATCTGAAAGAGGTGCCTAATGGGCATGCTCACTGCTTCTGTTCCAACGGAAATCAATCAGACATGTACAGCAGGCAAGAGTGAAGAAGAGCTTAGGGATGAAGCTTCACACTAAACAAGGAGTAGCTATAGGAGCTGCAGATTATCTGCTTGTATCTGAGATATAAATGAAAATGAAATGAAGGGAGAAAGGTATGTTATTCCGGGGTTGTTTAGAGAAATTTTACAGAAAGAGAAATAAAGGTTTACTTATTTAAGTAGAATTCCTGTTCAAAGCAGAAATGTCTATCAATCAAAAAAAAAAAACTGGAATGAAAAGTTACAAAACAGTCCCTCTCTGTTCTAAACATATTTTAGAGGCCTTTCATTTTACATATTAAAATACAATTTTATTTGTAGTCATTTTCAATTAGACAGAGAAAATGTTGGGATTTTTTTTTTACAGCTTTTCTTGGCATAAAGATCCCTCCCTGAGGATCAAATTGTACAGTGATGAGAGAAGAAGCTGCAGTTAGTTCTGTGAATTTGTAACAAGCAATGTTATCACTCCAAGCTACTGGTGGAAGCCTCCAAAGTGCTGTCAGCTATACAGTCATTTATGAATAAAGGCATATTGCCTTATAAATCCTGGCACAATTCCCTAGCAGCAGAAAAGTCATAGGAATTTATATTTTATTATGGGAATTAGGTTGAGACTTCATGGGGTAAATTTATCAAAGAGTGAAGTTCCACCACTAGAGTGAAATTCCACTGCTCTCCATTCATTTCTATGGGATTTTGAAGGCCTATTTATCAATGGGTGGAGTGATAAATACGCCTTTAAAAATCCCATAGAAATGAATGGAGAGTGGCGGAATTTCCCGCTATTGGCGGAACTTAGGAGCAGATTTACTATTGGTCGAATTTCAGATGATAAAAAAAATTTGAAATTCGACCAGGGAATAGTGGGGAAGTAAAATCCTATGAATTTGACTATCGAATTCGAAGGATTTTACTGCAATTCGAAAGGTCGAACGATCAGATATAGAAAATTCGATCGTTCATTCGAATATTCAAATCGAATATTCGAACGTTTTTTTAGCGATCGTTCGAATTTTTAATATTCGATCTTAGGGAATGATTCCTTTTTCGGTAGGTTTAATCTGACGAAGTAGGTGGTCGAATTAAAATTTAAAGGGGAAGTATTCGACCATCGAATATTCGAATAAAATAAAATTTGAATATTCAAATTATTCGAATTCGACTATTCGATGTTCGAATTTGGTAGAATTTGCCTAATTTGCATATTCGAAATTTGAATTTGAATCTTTTTGAAAATTCGATCGAATATTCGAATCACTCATGTGAATTTATGTGAATTTATTAAATCTGCCCCTTAACTCTTAGGGGCCGATTTACGTAATTCACGCGAAATGATCGAGGTTCGATCGAACTCGATCGAATAACAATTGTACAAATTTTTCTTGAAATCGAATAGATCGAATAGATTAAATGATCGGATATTCGATAATTCGATCATTTGATGATCGAAGAAATAACATTTTTAAAGTTATTTGATTGCCTACTTTGCCACATTGAACCTACCGAATTGTAATAGAAGCCTATGGGAAGCTGCCCATAGGCTTCTGAGGCTAAGTCCTGCTTGAATACCATTTGTACGATCGGAGCGTTCGATCGTTCCAATCGTACAAATTTTTCGGACTCTTGAAGGAGATTTCAAAATTTTTTAATGAAATCGCACGATTGGTGTCTGATCGTACGAATTCATCGAGAAATCGATAGTCTAAAACAATTCGATAAGCATGTGATACTTATCGAATTGCGAATTTGGTCGAGCTAATTATGGGGAATAATAATAAATTTGCCCCTTAACTTCACTCTTTGATAAATCTAGCCCTATATCTTCAGCTCCTGATACATACTGCAATTTACATACCTAAATCCAATTAGCAAATAAGCATCTCTTAATATTATAAAACGTGATGTATACAGTACCTAGCCTCATCATGATCATATAGACCTTGTATAGATGCAAATTAAAAGCAGTGTATTGGTCCCTCAGTTTGGCTAAAGTTGTGTATGTGTACTGTTACTTTGTTTGGAGAATAGCTGGAGGTTGTAGAAAGAACTTGCTCCTTACAGCCAAAGTATTTTTTATTTTGGTGTTTTTAGCATACATTTGAAGTTTGCTCTATGCTTTTGTTATATTATTTTGTCCATCCCGGTGATGATTTTAATTTCTTTTATGGTTTAAGCTTTTTTTACAGGTTGTTTTGTTATTTTTTTATATCAAAGTTTGTGCTTAGGTGTTCTGAAATAGCTTTAAAAGTTATAGGAAAACATGTTTTTTTTTTTATATAAATAATGCTGCTCCAGCAGAATTCTGCATTGAAATCCATTTTTCAAAAGAGAAAACAGATTTTGTCATATTCAATTTTGAAATCTGACATGGGGCTTGTGTTTCCCAGCTGCCCCCAATCAAAAAATACTTTTTCCTTCGAGCCTCCGAAAAAATCGTATGATTCGAACGATCGAAGCGTTCGATCGTACAAATGGTATTCGAGCAGGACTTAGCCAAAGAAGCCTATGGGGGTATTCGGTAGGTTCAATCTGGCGAAGTAGGCATTCGAAGGATTTTAAAATTTGAATTCCTTCGATAATCGAATGATCGAAGTATCGAATATATGATCATTCGATAATTCGGTATTCGATGATCGAAGAGGCCAAATTTGTATATTCGAATATCCGAAAAAATCGTACGATCCTAATTCGATCATATTCGATCGAACTTCGATTCATTCACATGAATTTTGTAAATTTGCCCCTTTGTGTTTAGATACTAAAAACAGATTGTGTGGTTTGTATGGTTCAACTGTATCTACAAAAGAGGACATATGAAAAAGTAGAGCATATGCTTACATGCTTATAAAACGTCCTTAGCATCTTCATTAAAGGGAAACTGTCATGGGAAAACATGTTTTTTTAAAAACGGATCAGTTAATAGTGCTGCTCCAGCAGACATCTGCACTGAAATCCATTTCTCAAAAGAGCAAACAGATTTTATTATATATTTTTTTAAATCTGACATGGGGCTAGACATTTTGTCAATTTCCCAGCTGCCCGGTCATGTGACTTGTGCCAGCACTTTTGGAGGGAACTGCTTTCTGGCAGGCTCTTGTTTTTCCTTCTCAATGTAATTGAATAGTACGCAGTGGGACATGGGTTTTACTATTGAGTGTTGTTCTTAGATCTACCAGGCAGCTGTTATCTTGTGTTAGGGAGCTGTTATCTGGTTACCTTCCCATTGTTCTGTTGTTAGGCTGCTGGGTGGGGGAAAGGGAGGGGGTGATATCACTCCAACTTGCAGTACAGCAGTAAAGAGTGAATGAAGTTTATCAGAGCACAAGTCACATGACTTGGGGAAGCTGGGAATTTGACAATGTGTCTAGCCCCATGTCAGATTTCAAAATGAAATATAAAAAAATCTGTTTGCTCTTTAGAGAAATGTATTTCAATGCAGAATTCTTCTTGATCAAAACTGTTAACTGATGCATTTTGAAAAAATGTTTTTTCCCATAACAGGATCCCTTTAAGCTCTTTCAGAATGTCTTAATTGTAAGGCAGTCCAAATACATGTGTACAAGGGTCTCTGGAGCCAATCCCCACCCCCAGCAGCAAATTATCTCCATCATTTGCAGAATTGAATGCATAGTTAAAGTCCAAATTATATATATAAAGCATGAATCAATGTTTTGGGGGCAGTTCTCCTTTACAGTTTTTGTTCAAATCATTCGGAATTGAGATTCTAATTGAATCTCTGCTGTTATACTTATCTAAAATCATACCTTGCAGACCTGTTGATGCACAGTCAGATTTTCTTTATGGTTATTCCCAAAGGCTTATGGACAGATTCCAAAATAATTTGTCATTTTTATACGTGTTAATTAAATACGTCCCTGCCAAATACAAGAGGCATTTTCTTCTCAATATGTGAATAGTTGATTTCCGAGTCTGTAAATGGCTCGGACTCATTACAGTTTCACTTTAATTCGGTAATATAGCCCCAAGTCCTCCTTTGGAGCCATCGAATTGAGTAGTTACTTATTTTGCCATGCCTTACTATAGTACATTAACATTTCAGGGCTTGAAATTAGCTTTCAAATTCTGTTGAATATATTATTTGTACTAAAGAAGCTAGAGTAACCAGGATAGGTGTGTAATTAATTTTGGAAGGTAAAATGTTACATGACAATCTCTACAGCAGACAGAATCAAGCCAAATGTTTTTACTGGCTGACTTAATCGTTGATTGAATTTAGGTAAATGAACAGCAAAGTTCAAAGTATGCAGTTTACTATGGGCTATATCACTCAAGAATGTAATTTTACCTCCCAAAAAGTGCAAACCTTGGTGTAAAATCAATTGTATATTCATAACCCTTTGTGGCTAAATTCTATTGGGGTTAGGTCATAAAAGGTACTAAGTTTGCCATTGGGCAGTGACTTTTATCAGCTGATCAGTGTATCACATTTATAGTTCAATCTAGTTGGTCTGGGTTACTACACCTGGTAATATTAGTGCCTGTTTTTGTATATGGGGGTAAATGGTAAAGTTCTGATGACATTTCTCAATATGCTTCACTGGGTGGCACATGGGTGCTGATGTCACATCCCTTACTTTCACATCATTTAGAATGCACAAACCAGAAATACTGGGTGACACGGGATTCCAGGGAGCCCAGTACTAACTTCATGCTTATGACAGCCATTATGTTATCTGTAGCCCTCAGCAAACATTCCTAATCATTTTGAGGGGTTTTTTTTTGTGTCCTTGGAGCTTAGCAATAGTGTAGGTATTACCAAACATTTATATAAAACTTACAATCCATATGTATGTAATCAGCATAACTGATAATTTACCCTTTTTCAAAAATTTATATTACCTTTGCTTCACTTTTTAGCAAAAGAGAGGGAGAAAATAAAAAATAAAAATACTCATCACAATAAAGAATTTCTATATATACTAAATATGTATGTATGTTAATTGTGAGCTGCCCCCCCCCTCCAGTGTTGTTGTGTTTTATTAAAATGTAAACTTCTAATCCTGATACTTCTTTTTGTTAATGCTCGGATACAGGATTTACTTTATAGCATAGTTTGGCATATAACAGAATAGCAAAGAATTGGTACTTTTGATGGTTATTACAAAGTAGGCAAACTAGGTCAAAACAAAAGAAAAATTGGATTATACTGTACTTTGCTGCACATAAGCAGCTGCCATTGTAAAAGTTGCATTTATTATTTTAGTTTTCTGCTTATCCTTTCTTAGCTCTAATAACGGTTCTTTCTCTAATGCTTTTGTCATGCCAGCAGAAGAGACAAATGGAGTGTGCCATCAAGTCTCAGGAGATTAGAGTGCCTTTCCTAGTAAGAGCTACCCTCTTGCTCCAAATCATCTATCACCTGCCACTGTTTTGGTAAAGTGCCCAATGGACACCTTCAGTCCCTGATCAGATGGGAATGTTGTTGCACAATTCCATATATAATTGTCTTGATATTCATATTCATATGACTGCATACTAACTTATCAGTTCAATGCCTTTCTTGTCTTGAAAAATAATACATATATTCCCAGGGATACTGTCCTGTGTTACTTGCTCCCACTGACTGCATGCTTGTGAGAAATTGTCTTCCATTAATGATATACATGTTTCTTTTTCCCTGCATTGCAGTCATGCTGCTATTTTTGTCAAATGTCAGGAATGAATCTGATGATTTGGCTTTAAATTAAGTATATTCTGCGCTGTGTGATCATTGTTAGAATTCCTACTGAAACCTCAAGTGCAAATATATGAATTCATGAAAACACAATTAGCTGATATATATATAAAACATGTTGTTTTTTTCATGAGTCAACCCATTTTTTGCTGTTAAACTATTATAAATGAAGTTATATTTCTTAGACAGATTGAGCTATAGATCTGAAAATCCCAGAACGTTCAATAATATGTTACTTTTATCTCTTTTAAATGATCATGAGAAATTGAACATATAGTATATTACATACTACAGTATCTATGGGCTTTAAAGGCATGATGACTTAGCTATCCTCTATCTCTTCTATATCCTCTATATCAGGGATCCCCAACCTTTTGGACCAGTGAGCAACATTAGGAAGTAAAAGGAGTTGAGGAGCAACATAAGTATGAAAAATGTTCTTGGGGTGCCAAATAAGTGCTGTGATTGGCCATTTGGTAGACCCTATGTGGATTGTCAACCTACATTGAGGCTATGTTTGGCAGTGCAGCTGGTTTTTATACAACCAAAATTTGCCTCCAAGGCTGGAATTCAAAAATAAGCACATGTTTTGAGGCCACTGGGAGCAACATCCAAGGGGCTGGAGAGCAACATGTTGCTCACGAACTACTGGTTGGGGATCACTGCTCTATATATAAAGATTGTTGATTCCTTATCTGCACTATTAGTGGCTTAATTTGCTTCACAGCTGAGAGGTGGTGGGCCTAGAGCAACACATCTATAAGGTATCCCTGAATGTATACCTGTAGCCAGCCTGTAGTCCAGGGAACTAGCAACAGGTCTGGCCTGAGACCCACAAAAAGGCGGCAGTTAGTGGCATACCACCAGAGGAGGCAGTATGGAGGCAGACTCCTTCTCTATGTGTCACCATTGGGATGGGGGTGCGCCTACCCTTACAATTTTGGAAAGAGAGACTGATAGTGGCCCAGTGAGCTTATAATTATAAAATGTTATGTTAAATAGTTCCTAAGCAATGTTTCTGTAATGTTGCTGTTTATCCTGTGGTATATTGTTGTTTGTCTGCAGTTTTGCATCCCATAGTGCCCTTGCTCTTCTGTGTTGGGTCCAAGTAAATGACCCCTAAAGTGTAGTATCTTGTATATATTCCTATTGGTATTACTTCTTTGCTAAGCTTTAATTCTCCTTTAGACTGATAATTTTTAGCTTAAGTAGTTCTGACATCGGAAAGTTAAATAAATAAAAAGAAAACTTTTGATATTAATCTTTATAATAATATAATAAATATGATTTCTACAACGTGAAAGTGGCTTTCTTTCTAAATAAGTTAATTCAAGGCAAAGTGCAGGCATGCCTTTGAATCAGGAATGTGTTCAATCAAACACTCTCACTCTGTGTTGGCAGGAAATTGATTTCTAAAGCTATTTACTTTTCTCACTTGTGGCATGTTTGACAGTGCCACCCAATGAAAGTGTTGGTGCGTTTATAAATACAACCATAGTACTTTCTGAGTTCATGCTTCTCATTAAGTCCATAATAATATTTAAAGCATCACCATCATATTTATTCTACTAATAGCCTTGACTATAACCTTGCTATAGTGTTAGGTAATATCCAAAACAGTATCTAAGTATTCACACCAAATTACCTTTTTGATAAGGCTGTCGGGGAAACACGTCAAAGCCAAGAGTGGAGACTAATTGATTTTTTTAACTTTTAAATATTTTAAAAAATAGGAACACCAAGGTAAATCTTTTGGGAACAGTAGCTGTTTGTAAATGTGCCCAAATTTTATATACCATGAATAAACTATTTTATTCAATGCAATTTGTTCTCTTTCCAAGTTCCTTGGCCCACCTATGATATTTAGCCTTCCACTTAATAGTAAACAAGGTTAAAAATCGTGACCACAGCCCCTTGGTTCCTGATAGTAGTTCTTTTGGAGATATCTCTAACTCCTCTCAATTCCATTTTCCAGTTCTATGTTTTAATAAAGGCGTTTGAACATCAATTATTTTCTCTTATTCTTATCTACATATTGTAAGTAAATTATTTACCATATTAGCACATGCACTTTAATTCGGATTTGGAATCAATTAAGCACTAGTCACTCTATTATTCAGCGGGACTGGGGGCACTGGACCATTTTTTATAACGTGAATGAACTTTGTACAGGTGTGAGAGTTGTGGAACTACAATATCTGAGCACTAGTCAGTTTATTATTGATTAATTTAAAAACACCAGATTAATTACAAAGACTTCTAAATTAGATTCATTTTTCTTTTTTCTTTTGTATTTTAATTCTGCTATAATGTAATTGAGTGGGAAAGATCTTTGTGTAAGTTTTGAATTTTGAGTGGGTAATCACATAAAAAGGGTTGTCGTTTCTCTTGTCTCAATACTATAGTTCAAATACACCCTCAGTAGTTATAGAATTTAGGGGTTAGTTGATTTTGGAAGAAGAATAATCCTTATTTTCACCCCCTCCCCCCTTTCCTCATTTCAATACCAAATGGCCTCCAGACTTCTCCAACTTTATAGTTTAATCATCCTTTAAATTAGGCAGAAATTAGGAACCACTGCCATAACAAGATTACTGTATATAACAGAAGAGGAATGGGGGAGAATTAGAAAGGTTTAGCAAAACCAAAACTGAAGTCAAGCTAGAGGTAAATCTTCACTAAAAAGTACACCCACTACTTAATATTTACATTAGCAAAAGCAAACTGCTGATCATTCTCAAGATCATAATCTAGCAAGCAGTCTGTGATCCTCATTTAGTGTTTAAATATATATTTCATCTGCCTCTTCATATATATTAACTAATAACACAGGTATATTAGGTAATAAATAAGAAAAGTCTTTAGTCTGGGTTCAACCCCCTCCCCACTTTGTCATCTAAATTTTGGTCAGTGAAGCTATTAACCAATAATAAGATTGTAAACATATAAAAACTTTCTATAGGTGCAGAGGCGTAATACTCAGTACACCCTGCAAACCAACCGCTCACCCCCTCATCCGTTCACATATGTGAGCATGTTCCTACCTGCTGGCAGTCCATTTTTATGCAGTTTTTATAGTACCCTGGATTTTGAGAACAGAAAAATGGCTTACACCAGATCAAGATGGTCTTCCAGGAGTATCTATGTAAATAAGCATACACCCCAAAGCTCAACCTAATAACCATTCAGCCACTGTATTAAGCCCATGAGGTTACCCCAAAGCTCAGCCTAACAACCATTCAGCCACTGCATTAAGCCCATGAGGTTACCCCAAAGCTCAACCTAATAACCCTTCAGCCACTGCATTAAGCCCATGAGGTTACCCCAAATCTTGCAAGAGCCATTTTAAAGAATTCTATGGCATTTTAAGGACACAAAACTATTCATCACACAAACATTGCTGTAAAATGAATGCTGCTCTTCTCGCTCTCTCTCCAATCGCCATTGGCTGAAGTATACACCTCTGCAAAAAAAAAAAACACAACCTGTCTGCTGGTTTGGAATCATGAACCAAGGGGGAGGTCCACACATTGAGAATAAAAAAGAACAGTTGGGGCAGCAAGACATCACTGGGAGGTTCAAAGGAGAACCCACACTTCTAGTATTATAATAAATGTGTGTAAGAACTGAATATTGCCATTAGAACATTGAAGGGCAGGCTCATGTGACTAATATTTAGCACTAATGTTGCAGCTGAACCCAACACCCAACATCAGCACAGTGGCTTATTCCATCAGGTATCAAAGCAGTAACAGTAAATCCCCCAGCAATAGACATGCGTGAAAAAAGTATTTGTAGTAATTTATTTTTTAAGTGTTCACCACCCTAAAATTCTGCACTGTCAGTGCATCTGATAAACCAAGTGTTTGTAAAACTCAGTGTGGAATAATATCTGCAATTGTGTTTGTACAACACAAAGCTAAAAGGGAAAATGAATGTTTCTGTGGCTCAGGCACTGGATTATTACAAATAATTTGTTCTGCAGACATGTTATGTAACATCTACCAGATGCAGCAGAAAATAGGTCCAAAAATAAAAGGAGACTTAAGAATGACGTCTGAGATCCAGGATTTCATTCTTCACCATTCTGCAGATTACTAGTGTTTCTGTGATGTGGACAGAAGGGATTAAGCAGTTTCTGATGAGAAATCCGACTTCATAGGACACATTTTATCTACTCTCTAATATTTGTTTTTTTTTACTTCTGTTGTAAGTATGTTAAAAGTTGTTTAACTTCTTCAATGCCAGAAAATATTGCTGTACATAGTTTTTAAAAGCCTTCTCTCGATTTTTTTTCTATACATTAAATTTGTATATATTAAGACAACTGATTGAATAAGGCAGGGTGTTTGCACCATACCCTGTAAATGAGGCCTATGTTATGTTCCTGCAGTAACACTTATTAAGTCTGGCTGATTAATGTGGTTGATAACAATACGGGCAGAATTTTTCAATGCAAATTGTTTACTCTGATTTTGCATGCAATTTGTTGAAACTAGCTGTTTAGAGTTGTATGTGATGAATACTAAAAACAGCCTACTGAAACAGTAGCATTGATAAAATTAATGGTCCTTACACAACCAATGCAGTAAAATAACAGGCAACTGTTTTGGCAAGTCAAATCTCATTTTCTGAAGCACACATTAGTACTCTGTATCATGTCAGTACATCTCTGCCCACCCCTGACTTTCTTTGACATGCTCTGTCTGTTCCTCCCAGTACTAGGCCTTAAATATCACCCCCTACACACCCATGTCCAGGAACCTGTAACATAATGTGCTTTAACTACCCACCTACTTAGCTGACTAGTTCCTGCACCACCATTACACCCAGGGAACTTGTAGCTCGGCTTAATGTCTATGAAGATTTTCCCTCATCCAGGTCCTGGCATATCTAGTACAGGATTGGGATCCATTATCTGGAATCTCATAATCCAGAAAATTCTGAATTACGGAAAGGTCGTCTCACATAGACTCCATTATTGTATTGTATTGTATAACTTTATTTGTAAAACACTGTTAAGGAGACGCAGCTCTGTACAGTGCATAAAAGTACAATATATCTAAAAGTATATATGGGGGAGACAAATCACGTAATACATATTTACTGCTATGTTGTCGAAAACGTCGCAACACGCCGAAAACGACGCGACGCGCGTCAAAGGCGGCGCGCGTCAAAAGCGTCCCGCAACTCGTTTCGCGAATTTTTCGTCGATTCCCGAATTTCTCTGGAAATTTGCGAATTTTTCGACGAAGCGAATCGCGGGAGATTCACCCATCACTAGACATAGGTGCAAATTCACTAAAGCACGAAGCATCTAACACTAGCACTAATTCGCCAGCGTGACGTCAATTTGTGTCCCTGGCGAAAATTCGCTAGCAGAGTAGATAGACTTCAAAGGGACGTAACTACGCTAATTCACTGAGATGAAAATTTTGTGAACGTTACCTCTTATGCTAGA
>CM044432.1:142635361-142654390 GCA_024363595.1 Xenopus borealis | reverse complement strand
ATCTGCTGATGCAACATCCAACAGCTGAAAACGGGCATTGTCTGTCTGCAGCATGTGGTATGCAGCATGTGTTTCAGCACTGTCTACTTCACCGATTGCCCCACTAGGCAGCAATTGTGGCTTTGCTGTTGCATTTCATACTTCCCACTGCATCAGGTCTGACATTTGTGTCCCCAATAGCATATGTCTGGCATACCAAACAGGCCTGCCCATGTAGCCTCAGGTTAACCACAGCTTTACAATGAAAGTCAACTCTGTTTTTGTTTTTAAGGACATCAGCATATGTTCACAATCTCACCACTGTACCAATTATAGAGAACTTTTAGTATCTCTTGCTGTGTTTCCAGGAAGAGAAATTGTTAGTGTTGTATTATTTTTGTTATTCCTACCCAATTGCCAGAAGGAATTCTAGACCTGCTGCTGAGCAGGGACTGTCAAGAAGTTGATTGAGGGTAACAAAGTAGCTTGTTAGAACAGGTATATAATCATATTTTACCTTGACTACCTTGGCAGTAGGTACTAGATTTTTAGAACTACCATGAGCAAATTACTGAGGTGGGTGCAGAGAAGAAGCTATACCTTTTCTCTTCTTCTGACAGAGACAGACTTAGTTTATGTTCTGTCCATCCACTTACGTTCTTGTCCATCCAGCTGCCAGGCTATTTGATGAAAGTAAAGACATAAAAGATGCAGATCAGTGCAGGTAACATAGTAAGTTAGGTTGAAAAAAGACACACGTGCATCAAGTTCAACCTTTTCACTTTTTTTTATATAGGTCAGGTGCAAATAAAATGTTTGAGTGTTTAAGGACAAGCACATTTTTTCACACTAGTTGACATAGAACTAGAACTACCAGAATGCTCTGCAGTCATATTAGAAAGATGTGTGAAATTAGAGTCCTGCACCATGTACAGCATTTAAATTAAAAAAGGGCAAGTAACAAAAAATTGAATGCATTAATTTGAATTGAAAATCTATTTATTTCTATCAAATACAGATATATATAAAATATGCATACATTCTGTTAAGCATGCTTTTTGGTGCAGTAGGTTTTCTATCAGCTCTGTTGTGTTTAATACAAAGCCCTCTTTGACCTATTGTATTCATTATGGCTATGGGATAGGTGCTGATTTCGTGCCTTGTTTTACAAAACAGTAATGCAGTGCAAAATTGCCTGTGAAACTATAGGTATTTAAACATGTATATCAGGCAGGCATATTTCTAAATTATCAAAGACTCATTTGACTCTCCCACAAACCATTGCACTAATTCACAATATTTTACACCAAAAGCCTACATTGACTATGGGGACCCAAACAATGGCCATTAAATAGTGATATTGCAAGAAATCAGGATATCTGCATATATATATAATGTGCGTGTGTTTTGCACTGAGCACCAATTATAACTGCATAAAAAGAGCAAGTTGTATAATTACATGTCATGCATTTATGTTTGCTAATCCACTTTAAATCAGAAGCCGCCCTGCTTTATACTTAATAGACTGATGTTTGCCAAACGTATTTGAACTGTTGCAACAAAGTCTGTTATGATAGTCTGTCATTCAGTCCCTTTCCATCCATTTATTTGGTAGCCTGGAGAGTTACTAAAAAAGTTAAATTAATTAAAAAAAAATACAGAATAATAAAAACCATATATATATATATATTTCTTACGATATTAAAGTTTACAACATCTGAACATCAGATTTTATTAAAGTGAACAGAAGTTATGTCCTAATATTTGGGGGAAAACTTTCAAACCTAATGTCCAAAGGATAAACTAAATATTCCATGGCAGCCATTACTACAATGATAAAGTGCATAACTTGGGCTACTCCAAGCTGCTTATGGAGGGTTTAATGCAGAAGGAAAAGCCACTACTATAATAACAAAAGGATTATAAGAATTAGCTGCAAAGATAGTAATTTTGCCCTTTGTGCTGAAGGTTCAAGGAAAACTATAACCCTGAACAATGTAGGTCTCTATAAAAATACTGTATATTGCATGACAGCTCAAATGTAAAACCCTGCTTCATGTAAATAAATCGTTTTCATCATGAAAAAAACTTTTTTAATACCATGTGCCCTGAGTAATCATAAATAGAACAATAGACCCGAACAATTTAAGTCTCTATAAAAAGATATTGCATAAAACAACTCATATGTAAAACCCTGCTTCATATAAATAAACCATTTTCATTATAATATATTTTTCTATTAGTATGTGCTATTGGGTAATCATAAATAGAAAATTGCCATTTAAAAAAATAAGGGCCGGCCCCTGGGATCGTATGATTCACGGTGCACACAAACAAAACAAATCATACATGTTAGATCACATGAGCCAATTAACAGACAGAGTTGTGTCTTTTGCTTCCATACTTCTTCCTGTTACAGTTAGAGTTGAAATATTTCTGGTCAGGTGATCTCTGAGGCAGCACACAGACCATCATGAAATGGTGGTTCATTGCAAGAGATGTAGAAGGGCAATATGTACTTAAATATATATACTAGTTTGATAAGATTCTTTAATATGACACTTTATTTGATAAAAATTGTTGCTTAAATATTAATTTTGGGGGTATAGTTTTCTTTTAAAGGGGTTCAGTTCAGGGTTTTTTTGAGTCAACTTTTAGTATGATGGATAGAGTGATATTCTTTGACAATTTGTAACTGGTTTTAATGTTATTATTTGTGGTTTTTAAATTATTTAGCTTTTTTTTGTTCAATCGCTCCAGTTTGCTATTTTGGCAGCTACATTGTTGCTAGGGTCCACTGTAACATAACAACCAGGCAGTGGTTTGAAAGAGTGACTGGAATAGGAACAGAGGAGTGCCTAAATAGATACAAGTAATACAAAGAAATAATAACAATACAATTGTAGCTTCACAGAGCAATAGGGTTTTTGCTGTCCCCCCTTTAAAAAGCAGGAAAGAGTCAAAAGAAGGCAAATAATTAAAAAACTACAAAAAATATTAAATGAAGACCAGTTGAAAAGTTGCTAAGAATGGCCCATACTATAACATATTAAAAGTTACCTGAAGATGAACTTGTGTACTGTCCAGCTGCCACTATTCCTTTTTTCTGCTTGATATTTTTGAAAGAAGATGTTCTTGATGCAGAAGAATACAGCCCTGTGCTTCTGTAGCACCTGCTACAGTTTATTTTGCCATATTTCGCAAGTGGTACTGTATATAAAAATAAGTGTTCAGAAAAGGAAGGCATCTTTATTTGGGCCTTGCTGAGGTGTCTAGTTGATCTGTTTAAAGGGACATAAGTCTTAGAAGTATCCTTAGGGGCAGATTTATGAATGGTCGAATTACGAATTGAAAAAAATTCGACCAAACGATCGAATAGGAAATATTCGATCGATCGAACAGGAAAAATTCGATCGATCTAATTTTTCAATCAAAAATAATGATAATTCGATAGCTTTGATCTGGCGAACTAGGTGGTCAAATAAAAATTTATAGGGGAAGTACTTCCACCATCGAATAGTCGAATATTGAAATAAAATTTAATTTGAATATTCAAATTATTCGAATTCGAATATTCGATGGTCGAATTTGCCTAATTTGAATATTCAAATTATTCGAATTCGAATCTTTTTGCAATTTGATCGAACTTCGAATTCTTCATGTGAATTTAGTAAATCTGCCCCTTAGTATTCATTAAATTCTGTTTTGTTAGATGGAAATGTAATGATGGTTGCAATGGCAGTGCTGACAGTAATTCATTTCCCAATGAATATTTATGGAAAGTCATTTATAACGTACACCCAGAAACATGATCTTGTTTGGCTCGCTGCATTTTACTGGTATCATTTTTTAACCAGGCTCAATTTATTGGATTTATGTATCAGTGCACTTCGGCTTTCATGCTTTTAACTTTTTTAACAGGCTTTGTAATTGCGCCCCAGCCTCTTTCTCTAGAATCCTCAGTATGTCACGTTTTTATCAAAAATTCTTAATTTCTCAACATATCAATATCTGTATTTCCCTTTCTTGTTCACATTAGTTTTTCTGCTCTATACACCCACACTTTCCCATCGATCCCCCCTTCTACCTCCTGTTCCCTCTCCTTCAATGTGTGTGTAGCAAATTAAATTGGTTTAATTTGTTCTTTGAACTTCAAAACCTTCCTTCAGGATAATACCTGACATCCAGTAAATCAAAATTATGTTTGATCCAAGAAAAATAAGTGTTCTTTATTGCTACCATTCAGTTTAATGAGATTTCACTGAAGTTCATGGCTAAGGCAGTGAAAAAACTATACACACACACACACACACACACAAATGCTCACACGGGATCACAATGCTTGTGTAATTAAAGAGGTGCTATATCACTTAGTTATGCCATTTTGAAACAGACTCTTCTATCTACCTTGTACATGGTACTTTATCAATATAAATTGATATATGGATTTCCTTTCCCATCACTGACATTGAGCTTTAATATTCATTAGTTTTTTTCCTTATGGACTGTTTGTGTAGGGAAACAAGAGCAGCCAAGAGTAAATAAAGAAACATGAAGAAGACACACAAATGCCATATTAACTTATTTAGCATTTTACATTTATAATTAGCTGTTTTTATAGCTACAATTCTGTCTCACATTTTTTCCATAATAACTTTGCTGAATAAGCATGCCTTGAAAATAATAATAAATAATAATAATAATAATAACCATTATACCTACAATATGTAAAAAATGAATAATACTCCCTAGAAATAATTTGCTAACAAAGTGGGGCATTTAACTGTTGCAAACAGCATAGAAAAGTACCTGGAAGGATGGTGTTTCAATGTGATAATACCACTATGTTATGTATCATAATTATTAGTACAGGTATGGGATCTGTTAGCCAGAAACCCGTTATCCAGAAAGATCCAAATTACAAAAGGCCGTCTCCCATAGACTCCCTTTTATCCTAATAATCCAAATTTTAAAAAATGATTTCCTTTTTCTCCTTAGAATAAAGCTGTACCTTGTACTTGATCTAAACTAATATCTTATTGATCGTTACTGCAAGCAAAACCAGCCTATTGGTTTTATTTCATGTTTACCTTACTTTCTAGTAGACTTAAGGTATAAAGATCCATTATCCGGAAAGCCCCAGGTCTTGAGCATTCTGGATAACAGTTATTAGTATTTATCATGTAAAGATAATATTTAAGAGTATTCTTGTAGTCCCATATCACAGACAGGATTGTTCTGACTCCTCCAAGGCAGGGTTACATGCTATCCAAAATTGAAGAAGGAAAAGGAACTCCAGCAGAATTACTGCAAATAAAGTTCAATTCCAAGTGAATTAGTATTAGAAACTGCACAAAGAGGTCCTATATTCAGTTACTGTAGTATCTATCTATCTATCTATCTATCTATCATCTATCTACAGTATCTATCTATCTATTATCTATCTATCTATCTATCTATCATCTATCAATTTATCTATCATCTACCGATAATCTATCTGTCTGTCTGTCTATCTATCTATCTATCTATCTGTCTGTCTATCTATCTATCTATCTATCTATCTATCTATCTATCTATCTATCTGTCTATCTATCTATCAACCATCAAACTCTTCTGTGTGGGGTCTGACTGCAGGGTGAGGCTGTATCTGTTCCATTTCCTAATGGTTGTAATAAAACACAAGTTAGGGGATGGCTAGGGGTTGGGAAATTTACACCTATTACACTCATTAACAACTTAAGGTGGCCATAGACGCACAGATAATATCGTACGAAACGAATTTTCGTACGATATTCGGTGCGTGTATGGTGGGAAATGAGCCGACCGACATCGTCAGAGGATTAAGATATCGGTCGGCTGGTTGATCGGACTGGACGGAAAATTTTGATCGGATGCCTTTGAAAGCTCCCTGAACATCGGCCATTGTTAGTACTGAATCGTCAGATACCATTAGAATTCTATTGTTTCTACCTGTATATCTGACGATTCTGCTCTACACGTGTGTGTTGAAACGAACGATCTTTCTTGGAAAGATCTTTCCCGAGAAAGATCGTAATTGTTACGTCTATGGCCAGCTTTAATCATGGAAGATTTCAAGAAAATTGCAATTTACTTTTAATCAATGATTTGTTTTTGTGACCTTTATTGATTGCTGATACTGGATGCCAAGTCATCCATAGAAATGACCACTGAACTTAATGGGAAGTAATCCGGGATGAGTAGTGACATTTTGATCTCCAGTGCAAGTATTGGCAATTAAATGGCACTAAATAATATAGGAATCCTCAGCATTTGCACAAGAGATGACTTTTCTATTGCTTGTTCAAAACTAAACTCCGGCACCAAAGTATCAAGTCCATCTGTTGCCAGTAGAATCAATAACAATGACACTGATCTGCAAAGGGAAATATATTCTTGTAGCGCTGAAGCAAATGGCAATTTGTTATTTACTGTAAGTCATTTAACATTTCCTGTCTAACTCAAAGCTTCCGCCCCACATCTTTTGAGTCTGGACGGCTGAGATTCACAGGAAAATGCTGCAACTTTCTTCCTCCTTAAAGATCAAAGATGAATGTGGGAGGTTTGCTTGCTTCTTGCAAGAAATAGCCATTTGTGCCGGGGAAATGTACTTTACACAACTCACAGAAGGTTTTAAGATTCCCAAGGTCCAAAAAAACCTGTAAATTTCTGCACTTAAAACCAGACAGAGGAACGGGATTGTTTACTGAGCAAAGCAGCACAAGCACCTATATTTACATTACATTGCACCTCATTATTCTTTCACAACAAGAAAAATGTTATTTAGTAGTTTGGGTTTATGTTTCAGGCAGCAGATTTTATGTTGCTGTCTCCAAAATTCCTACTGGACTGGTTTAGAGCCTGTTTGCCCTGGAGCAACTAAATACTATTGATCTTTATGTACGGAGAGTAAGTCTCTTTTAAAGGAAAATCAGTAACTTTGATTATTTATATTTGTTCTTCTGTTTACCCAGTAATTGGTCTTGTTACTGCATTTATTGTATTTGATACCATATATAGCATGGAAAAGGCAATACTGAAACACCCCAGAACAGCAATATAAAGGACATTTATTTACCAGATGCAGTGTGCAAAGTGCAATTTTCTGATGCAATTTTAGTATGATTTTTGCCAATAAAGCCCTTTTTATCAGAATTACAGCACAATTGTAGCCAACTGGGAAGTTGAAGGGATTTTGTCACATTACTCATGTGTAGGGTTGCCACCTGGCCGGTATCTTACCGGCCTGGCCGGTATTTTTGATGGTTGATCCCAATGTTATTTATAGGAAAAAAAGATAAATATATAGGAAGGCCGGAATTTTTTTCAAGAAAAGGTGGCAACCCTACTCATGTGTAGCACACCTGTGAGAATTGTGTGAGTAGTGAGACTTGCTGACAGTGTGCCCTGGGTGAACTTAGGCTATGGGAAACTCCCTGCAACTCCCAGTAGTGGGTTGTAGCCCCTATAAGCCCTTTACCCTCAGGTGGATCCTGGGTGTCTTCTAGCACACAGATCAATCAGGCTGAAAGTATCAGAAGTCCAGGTAAACTGCTTCAAACAGATAAACTTCTTTATTGGACAATGGCAGATGATATGGCTCACAGCAGCCAGGCAGTACAATACAATCACAGCAAACAGTGGAAAAACTTTACACTTTCTGGTATTTCCAGTAGATCTGTCTCAGAGCATAGTACAGCCTTTCTTAGGGATATTCCCCAGCACCACAGGGTTTCTTGCTCCTTGGCATTTTCCCAGTTCCTGAGCTCACCCACTCCTGTCCCTGTTAGGTGGCTTGATCACCGCAAGGGTGCTAACCCCCAACTACTCTCCTCTATTGTTGGGAGTCAGAAAGCTGCTCACTAAACACCAGCCTCTACCCGCTTCACTCCTAGAGCAACTATTATACAAACTTCTATCACTAAATAAACTTTCCCAACTAGGGGCTTGATAATGTCCAGACCCACGCCTGTACCCACCTCCCAGCAAGATGTGATCCAGGAAAAGCCCTGAGAGCAAGGGATTAATGATGGGAGAATCTGGCGCATTTTGCTGAATGTTTGCACAAATTTCCTGAGAAATTTGCAAAACAGCAAAAAATTTGCAAAACGCCGCTGTAGTCTCGTTTTTCTTTTTACGCTGGCGAATTTTTGAGGGCAAAAAATTATTAGCTGGCAACGAAACCCAGCATCCATACTTACACATACTCACACTGACCCTTCTATAAACTCTCATAAATTATACATACCCATATCTATACTAACTACAGAATTTAGTATCACAATAGCCTTTGATATTATGTCTGTCCAAGAAATCCTCCAAGTATCTCTTAAAGGCATTACCTACCAGAATCAGCTAAATAAATTCGCGAATTGCCAGGAAAACCCGTTTTGTTTTGGATGGGGCATCAGTTTTTGGATGCCGGTGTCCGTTTTTTCAACCAATGTGTAATGTGCACCGGCGTTCAAAGATGGACGCAGCATCCAAAACGAGATGCAGCATTTCACAAATTTTCTGCGGTTGCGCGAAATTCATGAGAAAAAAATTCGCAAAGCGAAACGCCCTAGATTTGCCTGTCGCTAATCAAAACATCACCCAGCAGTGCACAGGGTCGGAATGGCCCGGAAGGACACTGACACCCTCATGGCCAGACCCCACCCAATCCCAACCAATTTGAAAATAAAAATCTTCTGCCGAGCGGTGTTAGGTGTGCATGTGCAGTGGTGCACTGCACCAGGTGTGCCGGCAGCTACTTCATTGTGGCAATAGGTGAGAAGGGGAGGCACAGGGGGGAGGCACAGGGGACCAGAGGGGAGGTGCAGGGGGGCCAGAGGGGAGGCACTGGGAGGCATGGGGAGTGCATTCCACAATCTCACTGTCCTCACTTTGAAGAACCATGTACCCTCACTTTAAAGAACCATGTACCCAGTGAATATAAAAATAAAATATTTGCAGTAAACTTAAAACATCTATGTGCGTCTATGTTAGCAAACACAACTGCCAATAGACCAGTCAAGGAAAATATACCTTGAACCTGTATAGCATGCAATCTCCATAAATCTTGTCATGGCATATGTAAATCTATAGTAATCCTAGCAATTAACATTAGTCTTTGTAACAAATTACATCAATAGATACTACAACATTTCATGGCAGGATCTAAATAGTGATGGGGGCGAATCAGCGGCGTTTCTTTTCGCTGAATTTTTCGAAAACGTTGAAAAATTTGCGAAATGCCGCCATGTCTCGTTTTGGATGCACAGGCCCGTCTTGGCGTTTGGCGAATCGTGGGAATTTGCAGCGAATTCGCTGCAGGCGAATAAATTTGCCCATCACTAAACATTATGTAAAGATGCATCAAGGAAATGCTCTTTGTTTATGCAGAAAAGGTTATCATCCCCATATCAGTCAATATGGATCATTTACAAAGACCCAGGGTAGAATTGCAAAAGCACTAAGGGCTGCAATTGTGTCTCCATTGCTGTTCTTCTGGTATTGCTGTGTTCTGCATCTTTGGCATGAAATGCAGAACACAGAATCAGTAGGCACAGGTCAGCCATGTCCTTCTGATTCCCCTCCTGCCAGAGGTCAAATGACACCTAATATCTGAAGCTTTTCATGAAGCTTTTCTTTGGTAGACAAACAGTTCTGAGGCCCAAGCTTCTCCCTAGAGGGTCACTTGCAGCAAAGAACTTTACCATATTTAAGAGAAAAGAACAACCTTTCTTTCATTCTAGTCTTCTCACATAACCATAGAAACACCAAGCACAATAACTTAGTTCTCTGTCATACAATTACCAACAAATTTAATATAAATTTAGCTTACGCTGACAATTAATTAAACACTATAGCCTCAGTGAGAAAAAGTAGATAATCTGGCATGCAAAATGCTAGTCTCTTTGAATGTGCCAAACCCTACCTGCCATTACTGGTTGTAGCTAGAAGGAATGTGGACAATTATTTTAATTATCCTCTATCAATGCAGTGTGGGAATGACTAATGGTGTTTAGCAGAGTAGCAGAATACAGTAAGGATTAAATGGGTCTAAATTCAATGTTACACATGTTTTTGAACCTTAATACCTTATTGTTCACACCCCTAAAGCCCAGTACTGTTCACACCTCAAACCCAGACTGTTCACACCTTAGAAAAACCGTTGGAGGGGCACCAGCATTGTGTCACTGTATGTAGCACAGTATGAAATGCCCCTCTCAGAGAGGTCCTGATAGGTTTCCCTGTCTTATTCTCTATTCTGCCTGCCCTATGCTCCCTGTGTGTGCCATACTCTGCCTGACCTATGCTCCCTGTGTGTGCCATATTCTGCCATCCCTATGCTCTCTATGTGTGCCACACTCTGCCTGCCCAATGCTCCTGGTGTGTGCTCTGCCTGCCCTATGCTCCCTGTGTGCCATACTCTGCCTGCCCAATGCTTCCTGTAAGTGCCATACTCTGCCTGCCCTATGCTCCTTGTAAGTGCTATACTCTGCTCGCCCTATGCTTACTGTAAGTACCATACTCTGCCTGCCCTATGGTCCCTGTAAGTGCCATACTCTACCTGCCCTATGCTTCCTGTGCCTGCCCTATGGTCCCTGTAAGTGCCATACTCTGCCTGCCCTATGTGCCCTGTGTGTGTGTCATACTCTGTCTGCCCTATGCTCCCTTTGAGTGCCATACTCTTTCTGGCCTACTATGTACCCTGTGGGACGTCAGCCTGGAAGGGGTTTATTCTGGGAGTTTGTTAGCATTTGAAAATTGTTGTTAGAGGCCCCTAAGGTGTTTAATCATGTGTTGGGGGTGCTGTATTATCCACAGGGGATATAGATGTAAGGGTATGTTTATGTTATATTTGAGTTTGACTTAGATTATTCACATATTAATGATGAGTGATCCCTTCAGTGAGCACCAACCATTTGGTTTTTTTTAGTGTGTTATCACCATTAATGTTAAAATGGTCTTAAAAGTTCTTGAGATAATATGATTGTGATTTAAATGGGTTTGGTTACAAGAGGAGTGGCCAAGACTGGCTTGCATTATCGACCCTCCACTACATAGACCAGAAATATTCCGGCCCTCAGTACCACAGAAGTTGGACAGCACTGTGCTAGTTGATGAGGTCCTCACTCCAATTGCTTGTATACCTGTTGCTGTAATCCAATCATTTAGCCCTAGGGCTGCTCATTGGGTTAAAGGCCAACATCCACATTAATGTGCTCTTATGGAGACCTAGTCAGATGGGAATATCTTATATTGTGTGGCCCCTGAACTCATGGTAATATGCTCTTTGAAAAGGAGCATCCCTGGTTTATCCTGGACTTCACAACAGCAATTTTATAAACTAAAGGACTTTGCCAAGAAATGCAACTACATTAAGGGATGCTTGTAGGATTTCATTGACATTTAAATACATGCTGCTTTAAATCAAGTTTTTATCTACCATTTATGTTCTCATTAGTAATAAATAGTATTGGTATGAAGGCATCATTTATTCTCTCTGCATGTATTCATGTCCTATATCTAATAAGTGTGGAGAAGCATGTGATTGCTACTGCTCTCTTACACAGGGCCGGGCCGCACTGGTAAACTAATCTATTTCTTTTATGGCGGACTTTATATTCCCCTAAGTCTTTCCTGATGAGACAGAACTTATTTGGAAATAATGTTACTGTACTTATTCTTACCAGTAAAAAGAAACAGTCACAAGCCAGAAGAGACGTTAAACATGTCCTACCTGGGTGGGCCCCATTTACATGGAGACGTTTCACAACTGGCTCGGAGACTCCTCCAGACATGTACAGTAACTAAGTAGCGGGAACAGTTTTGCCCCAAAGATACTGAAAACAATTCAGTCGGCTGCTGTTGGTGCCTGAAGGGAAATGGCTGCATTTCATGCTGGATCTTTAACTGACAGAAGTGATTGATTAATTGTTTGTAATCAGTAATCTGACTTTTTTATTGATTTTATTCATATTTTACAGTGAAGGTAATTCATAGATTTTGACTAAAGTACATACAACTTTACGTCACTGTAAACGTACATTAAATTGCCCATATTTTTTATCTGTATGCTTGCTATGATAGCAAAAAGTGTTAAAGTCTAATTACAAATCTTGCTTAGCCTTCAAATGTTAATTGCCATGTTCTCAGGAATATATCACAATACATATTGTTCCATAAAGATAATAACTATTGTTGCCATATGGTAAAACACTGTGGTGCAGCTCTCACCTTTATGCTGTTGATAAACTCTACATTTTCTTCCCTTTATCTCACCCTGTCACCAGCTGCCTTTTCATGTTTAATCCTCATGGATTTCCTGTTTTTATTTAAATATATTATATTTCCCAATTAAAAGGTCCAGAAGGTCCCACTACAACCAATTAAGTGTGTGTGTGACCTTTCTGCTGGAAACCCATCTAACCCCCCAGGAACACAATACTAGTTTGGGCTGGCCAGTAGTAATATTCTTTTTATCCAAAGAGGGGAAGAGTCAAAACACTGAGAGAAACTATGAGATGAACTGGAGAGTTTTTAGGCAGGGCTCTTTTTACCTCGTCTATTGGTTACTAGTTGTTTTGTATGTGTTCTTGTATTTTAATTTGTATTTTAAGGTTTACACCCTTTTATTGTACAGCGCTTCAGAATATTCAGAAATTTTACAAATATGTAATTATGATGATAATAATAATAATAATAATAAAAAATAAAAAATTGGGTTTCTATAATTGACTTATCGCTCTATAAATCAAATGTCTGTTGCTCTATTTGTACCACACTATACAACATCTATAAAGGAGGATAGCTAGAGATCTATGAACCCTGATACCAAATATAATGAAGGGCACCCAAACACTTAAATCCCAGTGGCTACCATATTCAAATGCACCTATCCAGTCATTTACTGGGGTCTTTATATTACACTACTGATTGGGCTCAAGCATCTCTAGAAATAAAGGTGGCCATACATGGAGAATACCGCTTGTTTGGTGATGTTGAGGTGAGGCCCAATGATCGGATCATAATGGAGGCCATATGGACGGTTGGATCGCGGGACCGAATCAACGAACAGATGCAGCCGCGATCCAACGGGATTTTTAGTCCCGCCCAATCGACATCTGCCCGACTTTCAGCCAGATATCGATCGGTAAAGCCCGTCGGAGGGCCCCATACACGGGCCAATAAGCTGCCGACTTTGTCTGTCGGCAGCTTTTATCGGCCTGTGTATGGCCACCTTAAGATTTCAATTTTAAAATCTGGCTGTATTGATATCATTTACAAAAAAACAGGTAAAGCACAAAGACAAATATTGTTGTTTATTCCAAGTGCTAGCAAATAATAAATGTACCCTATAGTGAAAAGCAAGTGCTAAAGGTTCTTGACAATCAAATTCAACCATCCTGAAGCATTTTAGTTTTCCGTTTTAAGTGATAGCATTTTTTTTTTATAGGGAGTAACAGTATCAAGGACACCTACTTGAAAAGCAAAAACTGTTAGACGCGTGCCAGTAATCCATTAGAAAAATAACAATTCCAATGTTTAAGTGAAAATATAGCAGTTAGAAAACTACAGGTTGATACCAATGGCATTTTCTTTTTTTAAGGGCCCTCTCTGAAACTCAGGGACCAATATAAAAGCACTAATGGCCATGGTGGGCTTATCACGTTACACAGTGACTCAAGTGACCCTGCTAGAATTTACATCACAATACTAGCTGTCGTCATTTGGCTTGTTCCATGTTATCAGGTTCAGGCTACAACATCCTGGTGTAAGAGAGACGGCTTTCTGTGTGGCCCTGAGGCATTGGATGCCTAAATAGTTTTTCATTGCAACTGAAAAAAATGGCTACTTCATAAAAAGAAAAGTTACTTTGAGACATTTTCCAAAACAAATTGATGTAACCATACCTGTTTGGTCTGATTCCATTGCAAAAGTTTCCTCCTAGACCTCAACACAGCTCCCCCACTGAGATCAAGCAAGCCACAGCCTCTCTGGAAATAGGTCAGCACATTGTTGATATACTCGATGTGCTAAGAAAAAAAAAACAATGTGCATTTGATCTTGGCTTCCCTTAAATCATTTTGCTGAACCAAATTGCTCTTGATGTTTACACCTTATACTCTGCACTGCATTGTACGGAACATAATGAGATGGCAGAGCTCCAGGGGGTGGGAACAAAAACAACACTGGGATTGTACCTAATTTATGTGAAACAATTAGCACCTGTGTAATAAAGAATACATGGCACAGAGCTGTGCAGACAAAGAAACTTACCCATGTTTTATTTTCATACATTTGTACTGACATTTATACACATTAGCTCTTCCCTTAGGGTAAGGCCACACGGGAAGATTTCGGGGAGATTTGTCGCCTAGCGACTAATCGCCACGACTAATCTCCCCAAATGGCTTGCTAGTATCTTGCACCCAAAAGCGCTAAAGTCGCCGGCGCCTATTCACATGCGGTGATGCGTTTTTTAAAGTCACTCGAAATTGCCTCGTGAGGCAATTTTGAGCGACTTTGAAAACCGCGTCGCAGCGTGTGAATAGGCGCAGGCTACTTTAGTGCAAGAGACTAGCAAGCCATTCGGGGAGATTAGTCGCAGCGATTAGTCGCCGGGCGACAAATCTCCCCGAAATCTTCCCGTGTGGCCTTACCCTTAAGGGCTAGTCCAGACAAGAAGATTTGGGGAGATTCGTTACCTGGCGACTAATCGCCTTGCGACTATATCCCCGTACCGTACTTCTCCCTGCCTTCCAGCTGCGCCTATTCACATGCAGCGCTGTTTTTTCCGAAGTCGCTCAAAGTTGCCTCATTAGGTGCAGGCGATTCATCATTGATGGTCACAAGGCGATTAATCACCTGGCGACGAATCTCCATGAAACTTCTTGTCTGGACTAGCCCTAAGATGATATAGATTATAGCATTTCTGTTATTGAAGGAGTGGAACAAGGCATTGGTTAGTTGGGGAGAGATTTCTTTTTTCAGAAGAAATCAAAACTGATTGCTTTTTGTATTCTGTATGTTCCATACAGAATAAACCACTTGAGAGCAATTTAATTGCCACAGCATTTCGTAGCAACAAAACACCTGGGATCATTTCCCATGATAGTAATGCCAGTCATCAGGACTTGTACAGTGCTCAGGCTATTTTCGAGGTCCAAGAAAACTGTTGCCCACATATGTAGTTACTAAATTCTCAGATGACAAAATGTGTAGAATTGCAACGTTGGCATTGCACTGGAAGATCACCAAAGAAGCGTATGTTTTCCAAATGTGGCTTTGCTGAATATAGGTGCTAAACTGAACCAGTGCAACCAATTAGCAGTTAGCATTAATCATAGTTGGAATATATCAGACACACTAAAGAGACTAGTATAAGTGTGAATACAAAAAAAATTGGGGGAGGGGGGGAAGAGCACCTGGCAAATAAATCAGGAACCAGTACCTGTGCCAACTGCTATACAATTCTTGTATAAATAGCTTTTATCAGTCTTCTACCAGCTACAACACATCTGATTATTTACTCTGGCCAACTGTATTGGTGAGGTCAGGCACCTACCTTTATAAATCATCCCCTAGATCTCAGGTAGAACTTGCGCAGACTGCAGTTCCCACAATGCCTTGTATGTTTACTGATTACAAGACCTGTGTAGAGGCATGCAAGCCATTGTGATTTTTTTTTAATGTCCAAGAATTAACTGGGGCAAATTACAATGCAAATGTAATAACAGAATTGTCTGAATTCATTACGTGGGAGGTCACTGTAATGTTTCCAGAAGCAGTTGTCTTTGAGCTGGTTAGTCCTATTTCAGTGCAAGGCTGGATCACACACTGTATATGCATCATTGCTCCTAACGAAGAGAGAAAATGGTTTGGCAAAATGTGCAGAGCAGAAAGCAACATTTTCACATATCTCCGTCAGACCTGAATGAACAAGTGGCACAACTATATATATTGTGATTTATATTACAGTACATTCAGTTCTATTTGGCATGTATTGGCTGCTCACTATGAACAGTCATTATTCAGAGTGGAGGAATATTAGTCAGTTGAGTGGGTTAACTCTGCTTTTAGTGCTATTAGAGTGCTCACACAGGGAAGAATTAATTTTATTATTAACATGTATTTCTATATCGCCAACATATTTTGTAGCGCTTTACGAGATTCAGATGTCTAAATATTTGGCAGCATTCTTGAGTGGGTGCTGTCAGATGAATGGTTGCTGCCAGATGAGAGGGCAGTATTTCCCAGTTGCTGTTATTTGCTGGGGGTATGGTGAGATGTTAGTATCCACTATAGGCTTATGGCTTGAGCTGGACATCAAACCGATGGCCATTAAACTTCTGCAGTAAAATGATTAGAAGTTTGTTGCTGTGAGCCCTTCAACATTGTTTTTGGAGACCCTCATCTCCACCCCCAAAATGCTAGTCTCAAAATGCATCAGTTAATAGTGCTGCTCCAGCAGAATACTGCACTGAAATCCATTTTTCAAAAGAGCTAATTTTTTCCCAGCTGCCCCAAGTCATGTGACTTGTGCTTTGATAAACTTAATTCACTCATTACTGCTGTACTGCAAGTTGGGGTGATATCACACCTCGCACCTTAGCAGCCTAACAACAGAACAATGGGAAGGTAACCAGATAACAGCTCCTTAACACAAGATAACAGCTGCCTGGTAGATCTAAGAACAGCACTCAATAGTAAAAACCCACTGTGAATTCTTCAGTTACATTGAGAAGGTAAAACAACAGCCTGCCAGAAAGCAGTTCCTTTCTAAAGTGCTGGCACAAGTCACATGACCAGGAGCAGCTGGGAAACTGACAATATGTAGCCCCATGTCAGATTTCAAAATTGAAAAAAAAAAAATCTGTTTGCTCTTTTGAGAAATGGATTTCAGTGCAGAATTCTGCTGGAGCAGCACTATTTACTGATGCGTTTTGAAAAAAACATGTTTTCCCATGACAGTATCCATTTAAGCTGGTAAACCACATTAAGTTCTGCTTGTTTAGAGAGGTTACCAAATGTAGGACCAAATTAGACTGATCACAACAGAGGCCTATGCCGGCATGTCGGGAGAGGACTGCATCATTATGCAGATGTCCTTATCTGATGGGATTTGTGAACCTGCCCTTTAGATATCTGCCCGATTTTCAGCCAGATACCTGTAGGGAATGACCTAAATGTTGGTAGAGAATTTGCAGACTAGGTCTGAAGGTCTTACTCCTCCTACTCCTCCTACAATAGCTACAGCCTTATATGTATCTTTTGATTTTACAGAAAGTCAACATATTACACAATACTTCAATATTGATATCACACCCTGCTCAGTGAAAATTGATACTAATGTTTGTGCTGATGTAATCCAAGGGAACATAGTTGTTTTGTAGTAACTTTTTTAAGTAAAATTCCTTGGAGTCAAGGGGATTTTTTTCTGGTAAGACTTTTCCAGTACAAAATACAGTGCATTCAACAAGTGTTCTTTTTTACTGCATCTTTCTCTGAAACATACACCAGGTATTGTTTGGTCACCATGAGAATCTGTGGCAACAAAACACCCATTGACTCCAATGTATTTTGCAGCAATTTTTTCCCACGGTTTCAAAAAAATCATTGCTGTTTTTTTCCTAGCATTTCACAAAAATCATTGCTGATTGCTAATTTTGCTGTGAATCCATGTTCAGCAAAAATTTTACACCTTACCTATATACAGTACATACACAGCAGGGAAGTCTAACCTAGATGTTGACACCTCAAACCTCCGGAAGGGAGCCCACCTATCTTGATTTGCCTGGCCCACTCCTCTTGTGTCTTTTTGTTAGTACTGATAAAAATAATGTTTTGTAAGGATAATGATAAACATGGAAATTTCAAATAGTTTGGCATGCATGACTTTTAGTGGTGGTGGCACATAGTTTAAGATTGAGATCCAGTGCCTGCTTTCTTTAAAAAAAGGTGTATAGGTGAGGGCATGCAGTTAAAAATGAGATACAAATCTCATCTAGAACAAAAGAGATGAATGTGAAAGGCTTCAGAAGCACAGTCCTTTTAGTTATTCAAAGGCTTGAATCAAACCCATTTGTTTTGGGACATCAAATTAAAGTGTCTGACTCCACAACTTCAGTTAGTGTATCTTGTTTTGCAACAAATACAAACAAAGGTAACAGGTCCATGTACAACACTGAAAGGAGTTTCACCTGATCTAATCATTAATATGAATGGCTACTACTACCTTCAGGTTGTTAATATGCACATATATCCAGTGTTCCGCCTAAACTGAGCTTCAAAGTGGAATGAGAGATTAGGGTAGATAAATGGAGTTATGCTCATAGTTAATAGTGAGTGATAATTGTACTGTATTGTATTGTATAACTTTATTTGTTAAGGAGCTGCAGTGCTGTACAGTGCATAAAAGTACAATAGATATAAAAGTATACATGGGGGAGACAATCACATAATAAATATATACAGAATCATAGGACAAAGAGCTTAAGTGCTATGTGGTAAGAGACATGGTGGAAAGGTGGTCCCTGCCCCATAGAGCTTACAGTCTAATATCTTTATAAAGTAGCACTCCCACATTTACCCCATATATTGATATGGGCACAGGTTGCTGCCATATAACATAGATGTATCACACAAACTGTGGCTATATACAAAAGTCAAACAATAATTAAGTCCAATGGGCTGCCCATGCCATTTAAACATTAGACTGAAGATGGCCATCTCTTTTGGTCTGTGTATGGCCAGTTTTACTCACTGGTGACTCACTATTTCACCAGAAATAGTCCAGCCCCTTCCAAACTAGTAATTGTATGTTATTATTTTTATTATTATGGTCAGATGTTTTCTCAAATAAAGCATATTCCTATTGGACCAGCACATTCTAGACAAGTGGTAAACAGGTTATACAGAGAGATCTCAAGGCAGCATTAGTTCAGAGTCACCAAGGGGCTTGTGCATTTACGGGTCCAGATTGGTGGGTAGGCCACAAAGGCCTGGACCTAGGGTGGCAAGGATCTGGTGTGGTATGCCAAC
>CM044432.1:142577114-142588654 GCA_024363595.1 Xenopus borealis | reverse complement strand
GCACACCATTATCAATACAGTGTAATTTATTTCCTTGGACAGACTTTGTTGATGCCATCCTGTACATAATATTGACAGAACTGGATGCCAAAACTGTGTAATAGCACATACACATTCCTCTTCCAGCTCCTAATATAGCTGAACATAGAAACAAGTGCCCCCAAGCTGCTCTTATACAGCATCAGTTACAACCCCGGTGTTACAGTGTCTTGTTTGTACCAGGCAAGTGCAACTAGAGATGACAAGATGATGAACTACAACTCCCAGCATCCCACAGGCAGCCAGTGGCTGTCATTTTTCTAGTAGATATTGAATTCACCTGAAGTTGCTATACAAGTTCAGTAGCACATTGGCATGGGCTCTTTGGGTTTATTCATTTATTTATTTGAGGCCAAAATTGAGGTCACATCAGGCTGAGATGAAATGCGTCCTACGGCTGGTGGATTCCCAAAAAAAGCCAAAATGCCTGCTTGGCATTAACCTATGAATGCACAGCAGTTTTCTTCTGGAAAAGACAAAGATTTTCATTGTATTTTGTATATGTACAATAAAGGCTAGCCATTATCCTTTTGAAAATTCCCTTCTGAGCCAAAGCCCCAGAGCTGTTGTTTTAAGGCAAGCTTTAGACAATACAAGGAATGGGATTCAGAGGCCTGCAAAGGCAAAATACGTTTGTTCACTATCGAATTTGAAGTCACTTTATTTGACAGTATATGTTCAATAGGACCTAGCTGTATAGGCAAGTCTGATTACTGTCCCTTATTTCTGCATATTTCTTTATATATGGGGGTTGCCATACTTCTTTATAGGCTCTTTGGGAAACATCAACCATCAATAGCCTATGGTGAAATGCTTTATAACACAAACATGGCCATAACCCTGCTTTAATGACCAGCAAAATATTTTTGTCAAAGGAAATATTGCTTTGCAATGACAAGATGGATATGGAACCTTTCGATTTTGTTGATGTTATTGTTCCTTTGTCGTCCCTCTTGGTGCAGGTTTTGTGATACTTAGGGTAAGGCCACACGTAGAGATCTGGCGACTGGCGACTAATCGCCGCAACGGATCTCCACGAATAGCTTGGTAGCGGCGCGCACCCGCTACACATAAAGTCGCCTGCACTTATTCACACGCGGAGACGCAATTTTAAAAGTAGCTCTAAATCACGTCGCCGCGTGTGAATAAGCGCAGGCGACTTTATGTTTAGCAGTTGCGCGCCGCTTCCAAGCTATTCGGGGAGATTCGTTGCGGCGATTAGTCGCCAGTCGATAGATCTCCCCGAAATCTCTACGTGTGGCCTTACCCTAAGAGAGGGTAGGGTTATTTAAGGTTGTATATCATTGATACCCATCTATATTGGGTAACTGGATACTGGCTGCCCTTAAAAGAATACTGTAGCTTATGTAACATCAAGTTTGACAGTTTTTCCCTTTGCTACTATAAATCATATCATCTGCTTTCAAAGCTGTAAAATCACATTCCTGATTTTGGGTGTTTTTTTTCCAGTCTGTGAAGGTGTCTCCTGTGTATTACAAAAAAGACAAATTATCGAGGCTCTGATCTAGAACAAAATAAGCACATTTCAAAGGAAGCCCTGTCAGTGTACAAACAGCAGCTACATTCCGGTCACGTGCAGTACCTTGCTTGTGGCACTTTCATAAACATCAGATAAATAAAGATGTTTAGAAAGATGTCGAAAATGTTACTTTTCGTGATGAGATTCATATCCCAGGACCCTTGGGATTCTACTTCTGAAGTGTGATGAGAGTTGTAGTTTGGCAGCAGCAGCTGCTAGAACAGACAACTGATCACTGCATCATGCACCTTCCATTCCAATGACCTGCTTTGTGGTGACAGTCCCAGTCCAGCCATTAGCCATGCTCATTTGTTATATTTATCTCTTTATTAAAATCCCCCCAACCCTACCGGGTTTCAGCTGACCAGATGTGAAAGTGCCCACAGACTGTGTTCTTCTGTTGCCAAATCTAAGATATAAAAAGAAAATGCTGATGCTCTGTGAACCCCTTTGAAAAGTTCTTAGAGCTAATCCTGTTAAAGTTCACCCCTATGAGATGCACAAGAAGGGTATTTCCCTAGCCAGAAGTGTTCAAAGACAGGCTTCTCTATAATGGCACCTCCTTAGATCTTGAAAGGAGAGAATATAGCAGACTGTATTCAATTTAGCAGATCCTTCAAGCACATCATTTAAGAAGAACACCAGCACATGCAAAATGGTTATTTATTTGCAGGGTGGGGCCAGATAGCTACTTTACGGAAATGAAGATATTTGCTTTACCTGTAATAATTTATTTTAAAGTATTGCTACATTTATTGTATGCACTGTCATAGCTCTCTGTGTGCCACCCATTCAAGTAAACCTGGAACCTGCACTGTCAATTGTCACTCTCTATGTGGGCAGCATCAGTAACATAGAGGACTAGAAAGTAGAGTCCTGCAGCGGGTTGGGTACACGTGGGTTACCTACAAAATCTTGCAGTACCCTGCGGGCAGCATGTAGAAGATCTGGGTGCCGGTATAGAAGTGGGCCGGTGGTTCTGCATGTTGAGGGTCGGGCCACGGATCTTCTCCATAGCAATTTTTACTCCTTTTTTCTGAGCATGTCTATCACAGATGATGTCACTTCCAGTTTACTATGACAGCACTTCCTGTTTTATTGCTTTTTTTCTGATCACGGCTACTTCCGATGATGTCACTTCCGGTTTATAATGACAGCACTTCCTGATTCTTGATGGTCAGCAGGTCCTGGTTGCGGATAAGGTATTTGCGGGTCGGGTCGCGGGTCCAAACGGATAAGAATACAGGTCGTGGGTCTGGGTTGCTGTTTGCAGGTTGTGGGCACGGGTCAGGTACAGGTCCCAAAAAATGGACCTGCGCAGGACTCTACTTGAAAGATAAGGGAAGAGGTTAGGAAGCAGACTTAGGACTATACAGAACCAAATACTTTTACTTACCTTGTGTCTGTATGTGTATACCCTTCAGATGTAAAGGTGACTGTAACAACATTATACAAGACTATTTTTAGATAAGATGAACAAAAATGTTGTGGGCAAGGGCGTGGAAAAAAAACAGGGTCAAGTAGAGACTTCCCAGTTCCTTTTAAAACAGCTTTCCAGTTCACAGACCAAATATTTTAAAATGAGCCATTTCATTTTAGCCTGGTATTTCTGTCCTGCCAAATATATTTATTGCTGCATGAACACATTTGCCTCCTCCCTATATTCCATTGCAAAGAAAAAGTGTTCCACATTAGCAGTGCTGCCCATCACAATAATAATGGCACATACAGAGTTATATTTACAGTCAAACCTATGTGTGACTTTAATATGCTAGCCTCCAGATTCTCCAGTTAGTGTAATTTATTGCACCTCACACCACCGTCACTGGGGGCTTAATGTACGTTTTTGTAGCACCTGGGCCCCCCACGAGGTGTTGGATCTGTTTCGTTTTCAGTCCCCAGAGGAGTCTCTGCATTATTGCTCTTGGTGCTTTAGGAATATATGGTGCCTTACCTTGGGAATATTTCTGACAGTGGTTTAGCAAATAGCCATGTAATGTGAACCATGCAACTAAAATGCTCTGTTTTTGATGTGCACATGTACAAATACTAAATAGGTTATAATCATTGTAAATATGAAGTCAATACATAGCTCCAGTTAAAATCCAGTGAGGTTTGGATAGAACCTCTATGTATGTACAGAAGTCCAGATAAGCAAGGTTACATGTTTGGAATTTGTGGCCTTGGCCCTCAGGCTTGCACATTCAGTGTTCCACTTAAAAGGGATTTAAATACTAAAATGAAAGTTGCTGGGAGTTGCAGTGAAGGAAAGAGCCAAAGGCTGAATGAGCCTAATAGTGAGTCCACGTCAGTAATGTGACCTGAATGTAGGCATTAGGCCCTAGGGCGGCAGCAAGTTACCTAACTTTTTAACAGACACTACTAATTATAATAATTATATTTACTTTGTTCAGAACTGCCTTTAATGAGTTATAATAAGGCACCACCTTCCCGTGGTTATGTTATTTTTTTTAAATAGTTTTGGAACTTAGCTTACGCACACACACACACATGTATTTTTTATCTCATTTAATTTTTTTATCAGACGTTTCCCAGTATTGTGTTTAAGACAGCCGTTACTATCCCTGACGGCAGTGATAAATCACTCGTTGCTTTTAAATGGTGGGCATGCTGATTATCTGGTCTTGGTGCTTGCTTTGATCAAAAGTGACAGACTTGTCAGTTTTCTGGCATTTTGCCCCGGTTCTATTCTTCCCTCAGGGAAAATCAGCACCTGTTTGAATATGCAGGCTCCTTTACCTCACCACCCTCTAGCACTTTGGAGTTCACCCTTTTAAGCATATGATATATGATGCCTGCAGAGATAAAAGGGTTAAATAAGCTTTAGTTTTGGCTTTGTATACTGCAACACTTTTTCATACACCCCAACTGGTGGCTCTAGTATAAGAGAGACATGTTGTAACAAATACATTTACAGTGTATATGTAAACTGTTCTAAATCGTGACAGATCTGTAAATTGTCTTTTCCAGTAGTCTGAGATAAGCGATTTGTCTTACAGCTTGTCAGGAGCTTTTGCTTGGTTGCAAGGGTCTCCAGCCTGAATCCCCCCAGCTGTTGTTCAATGTCAGCTTCTGCACTTATTATTATTATTATTATCACATACTGTATTAGTAAAGCACTAGCGTATTCTGTACTGATGTGCAATAATAATTTATTAAATATTAATTATGATAATATATTGATTACAATATTTTAATCTTGCCCAACAACCAAATGTAGGTTGACAGGGGCCTTCAATTAAAAAAAAAGTGGCAGGTTGTAAATAATAATTCTTTCAAAGTAATACACACAGAGTAGATGGTATTCCAAAAATACATGTGGATTACCAAATCAAGTAATTATCATATTAATCTCATTGCAATGTAAGACTTGATTGATAGGACAGAGGCACAGAGAGGGAATATAGCACATATAGACCTGGTTAGTATTTGGTATGGTTTAGGCCAGGGATCCCCAACCTTTTCTACCCATGACCAACATTCGGATGTAAAAAAAGTTGGAGAGCAATACAAAAATAAAAATAGTCCATTGGGGTGCCAAATAAGTGCATTGAATGGCCATTTGGGAGCCACTGTGGACCGGCAGCCTACAGAAGGTTCTGTTCTGCAACACACCTTGCTTTTATGCAATCAAAACTTGCCTCCATTCCTGGAATTCAAAAATAAGAATCTAGTTTGAAGCCACTGGAAGCAACATCCAAGGGGTTGGTGAGCAATATGTTGCTGAGGAGTCACTGATTGGGGATCACTGGTAGGCAGTTAGGGCTATCAGACATACAGTATATAGGTTTGATTGTCATTACTTTAATGTTTAAACACTTAAAAACTTCTTATCCCCAGTTGCTTCCCATTTACTTGGAAGGGGTATTTTTTGCAACCTGTGCAAGTGGCACCTGTAGTGGTAATGAAAAGCCCTTTACTGAGCAGGTTTAGGGGACCTTAAAAAGCCAACTTGTAGTTGGTGATAGTGGGACCTTAGGACAGAGAGAAAATTATGTGTTTGCATAGTGTCTTTTTGCACTTTGTACAGAGCTCTCTGCACGTACATGTCTCTGTCTTTGCCTCCTGGTGTGCTTTCAGTATTCAGCAGAACCCTCACTAGCATTAAGTCCATTGATCCCTTCAAAATAGTACTCAGGCCAGCATAGCAGTCAGGAATGGGGTTAACAAGGGTCAGCGCACAAGTAGCTTGAAATTTGATTAACCCATGTATTGCTTTGAGTGAGACTACAAGTTCCTGCTTCAAAACATAATATTTGGCACAAATATATTTTAACTCCTTAAACAGAATTTTGATACATGGATGTTTTGATTCCCCGTGGAAAAGTACTTTTATGATGGGCTCTTTCTGTTATAAGAGAAAAGTCTGCATGTCCACTATACACATGCAGTCACATAAATGTAGAGAGGAAGAGTCAGCTGGTGCCACCCTATATGCCAGACTGGGTCATGGTCTTTAAGCTATGAAACTGATTCTAGGCCAATGAACAGCAAAGGCTGATAACAATAAACAATAATATAGTAATTGAAAAACAATATATATTAGGACATAGGCAGCCTATTGCATTTCGTGCCTAGTGGGCTACTTACTCATAGGCTCAGCTAAGTCTGATGGTCCTCACAGCTTCATTGATTATTATCGATAACCCATAGACTGGGGTTTAAGAAGTGAAACTACTTGTTAATATATTTTTAGATTTTTTTTTTCTGGATTTTTAGATTGTTTTCCACATTATAGAGCAGAGACAGTTTATAGTTTTTAAACTGATTCTAGGCCTCAATCTAACTCCTAAAAGAAGAGGTTAAGGAACTGGGCACTGGGGCTCATCCTCTTTCGTATGAGCCAAATGCATTATTTGAACCCCTTTCTGAAGAAAATGTCAAACCACTATGTAGCAGTCAGTACTGGTGGTCAGACAGGTATCAATTAGTTATTACCTTACAGTTATTATGTTTCTGATGAAAATTACTTTTTGATGCTTTTTCTATTTCTTACATGTTTTTTTTTAAAGGAAACACCCAACTATCACAATTGCTTATTCTTCTTTAATTCTATTAGAAGCATGCCTTTTGTTAATTATACATTATTAAGTTTGAATGTGCCGTATGATACAACTGTACAAGTGAAAAACACCCCTAGATCTGAGGAACACACTTTGCATAAAGCAATTGTTTCCTTTTTTTTCTAATCTCTGTAAATCTTTTATATGCATTTCATTTGTATTCTATAGGAATCTTGAGGCTTGGATTATTTTTACATTTGTTGTGTGTCCCAATGTAGCCAAAGTGAAAGAATGAAGTAAGCACTAACAATGGTGGTCAGATCAGTTTGTGAATGCACAGAGCATATCGAATTGCAATTACCCAAGTGCTATTGTGTTGTGACTTCGAATGAAGGGAAAAAGCTTACTCAGTAGAAGGACAGGACAGATGTTAGAGCACATTAATCTAGCCAGGCCATTCTTTAACTATGACATGAGGCTGTTTACAAAAACTTCAGGGGATTCAAATTGTAAAGCTTTTGCTACAGGAAGAAAAAACTTCTATTTTGCGATCCTTGAAGAATGACAATAATTCTAACCCTTGTAAACATGAACTTGCACTGACCTCCAGCTGGTTAGGCTGGTTCTTGAAATATCTCTAGAAAGCTGCCAGTCTTTCCCAGGAGTAATAATTAAAGGTCTTACCAATGATATCAATGCATTAGTGTCTGTAGGTGGGAAGTGTGATGGGGTAAACTGCACTAAAGCAAAAAAAACAAAGTAAAACGTAGGGAATTTATCTTATGTGTCCGTGAGACTGCCAGTCAACTTAATTTAAGGGAACATACACACACGCCTTAGCTATGGGCTGATTGAGGACATCATTACGTGATTTCATCCATAATGCTCAAGCTTCGGCTCACTGTGGGATTAAGAGTCTTTTGGGGTGACTTGCTGCTCTGGGGAAAACTGGTTGGATCCATGGCTGGGGATTACTATACAAAGTAAAAAGATATATAGACCACTACTGGCAATTTATTAGGTTCTTAATAAACAAAAAAAAATCCATAACAAATGACAGAGGGGTCTTAGTGTTCCAAGACCTCAAAACTCCTTCCTGATGTATAGCAAAAAAAAGTATGTTACTTATGATCCCAGCATACTGTAAAAGCTCTTCCTGGTACAATTGTAAGGCTGAAGGCACCCTCAATATTATTTGCCAAATCAGATTTTCTCTAGGGCATGTTTCCAGGCCAAGAAGAAAACTCTTTGTGGACCTTCAGTTTCATCCCTTTGTTGGAGGGCAAGAAACACTAGTTATTGCATCACTCTCTTATATGCTGCAACCCTGCATAACTATTATTTAGCATAGGTCTAACCTTCTAACTACTTGAAATTGCCCATAAAAGAACAAATGAATCCACTAAAATACTATGAAAAAGATAAACAAGGTAAGCAAACCTCCCTGACCCTACTAAAAATCACTCCTGAATTCAGGTCTTAAATTGTACTTTAAGTATAAATATTTGGTCCATTTTGAAAACTCATTTCACTTATCCTTCTCCTATATAAAACCTCTAGAAATCAGGCTGCAAAAAGGGATAATGATTAGCTTTTGTATTCTGACTCATTTAGCGCTGTCAAGTTGGCAACAAACAAAACCATCTTCCCAGCACTACTTGCTTACAAATCTTTGTGTGCCTTGGGGTGATGCGTTCTGGTGGTGGAAACAGAGATTAAAGAGGCAATTTAATAGTTCTGTTCCAAATGTTTCTGCAGCATCCAGTTTGATTATACTAATCTCTGCAGCTCCTAGTGAGTCCTGGTGACATTCAAAGCTTTCATCTTTCACAACTGATGTGTGATTTTTGTCAGATAAATACTGGAGAAAAAAACATGATTGTGTTTCATCCAGTTGCCAAATGTTTCTAAACTTTGGGGAAACTAAAAAAAAAACAGACAGTCTTTAGGCCTCTTGCTTCCCACTGCTAAGATCATTAAAGGGAGAAAGAAGGAGGAACACTAACAAAAAGCAACAGTCATACTGAGAAGGAACTTGGAGGACAGAAGGAAATACATCAAAGTTAGGCGATATACAACAAGCAGAAAATACCATCAAATCCAATTACCGCTGCAGCTACATTTCCTGACAAGGTCCACTCTGACTCTAAACATCAGTGATAAATCATCAAACGAATGACGGCGCTAAATAATAACCAAGAGCTATAAAAAGCGCGCTAATCCTTATGCCTTGCTAAGATCATTTCGCCCATTTTTTGTAATGTAATCACCATTCTAGTTTCAAATTCCTTTGGGATTTTTTTTTATTTCTGGCTATAAAATCTATGTGTTTTTGCTGTCAGTCTCCCTATCATTAGTTTCTTAGCTTTTATAGTTTATATTTTAATTGTGTAATTATTTAGAAAGCATGTCCTTATTTCATAATACACATAGGCTTATCAGTAACTCATTTGAAGCTAAAACTCAAATGAATTAATAGATGATAAAGAACAATTAGACAGTTTGTTTTTAGCATTTCTGATGGAAGCGTTCGGGGAGACAATCTCCCTGAACTGCCTTCCCCCTGCCTTCCGCCTGATATAATGAGAAAACGCCAGCGCGGTACTTCGATTTCCGAAGTCACCCAAAGTTTCCTCGTGAGGCAACTTTGAGGCGAAAATCAAAGCGCTGCGAGTGCATTGTTGCAAGCAATTTTTCATTTTAGCAGGCGGAAGACAGTTCGGGGAGATTGTCGCCCCAAAGAAGAGGCAATTATTTACCAGACAACTAAATCTCCCCAAATCTGCCCATGTGCCTCTAGGAATAATGATAGTCAACTTAAGTGGCCATACACGGGCCGATTAAAGCTGCAACAGATTGAGTCGGCAGCTTATTGGCCCATGTATAGGGCCCTCCGACGGGCTTCCCCAATCAATATCAGGCCAGATGTCTATTGGATGGGACTAAAGATCCAATCAGATCACAGCCACATCTGTTTGTTGATGTGGTCCCGTGATCCGGCCACCCATATCTCCTCCATTGTGATCTGATTGTTGGGCCCTAGGGCCCACGATCAGATCAGCCTGATATTGCCCACATCAAGGTGGGCATATAGGGGAGAAATCCACTCATTTAGCAACATCACCAAACAAACAGATCTCTCTGTGTATGGCCACCTTTAGCCACACATCTGCAGCTGTATCTGTAACCAAATCACCCAGATATTGATTGGGCATATTTCAAAATCCCATTACCTTGCCAGATGAGTTGATCTTTATATGTATGGTCAGCTATAGTTTAAAGTAGCAACACCTGGGTTCAGAATAATAGTGTAACATAAAAAAGGCCTCATGGGTCTCCTGCAAGATCATGTGTATTCTATAACCTTCTGTCTACAAGTAAGTCACCAGCTTCCCAGATAGGCCAGTATGCCTCCCTCTGCGTTACTGTATTAAGCCCTCTTACATACAGGATTCTTTATATGTGTTTATAAATGCATGCGGAGTGCAACAAAAATCCATAAATTGTGTTTATATGCATTTTTTAAACACAGCTAAGTCAGTTCCATACACAACCCTCTATTATATTTGTTTCTGAACACACATCAAGTACAAAAATTGCAGCATGCTGCATCTAAAAAGATCATCATGAAACACAAATGGAGTAAAACTCAGCTCATGAGTACAACTAGGTAGATATAAAGGAATCAATTAGCTAATGCATTTAGGTGTGCTCGGCATACACGTCAAACACATTGAAAAAAGCCTGTGGGTAAGAGGCCTAAGTGTGTAGTATTGGCTGATGAAACATTTGTTCCTTTTGAAATTCTCCCATAAATGTTGAAGGGGGTAATTTAAGGAAATTAACTATTCTATAATTTATAGACTCTTGTCTGATGTATAAATATGATGTATAAATATAAATAGCCTTTGTAAATGTCTAATGGAAATATTTGTTGTCTGCTATGTGTTTCCCTTGCATTTATGAGTGAGCAGAGTACTGACATTTTCCATCTTGTGTACATTTCTGTGATCTGGACAACTCTCAACAAAAAGCCCTTTCAGGTGATAATCTTGGTTTTGTGGTGGCAGGAGGGTTCTTTCCATTTGCGTCAGTTATAAGCGATCATTGACAACAAATAATGAGCATTTGCAGATTGCTGCTATCATCACAAGTTACCACAGTTATTATCTAGTACATAGCACATTGTTAAAATGGCAATTATATAATTTATCCCCTAATTCCAAGAATACCAAGAGTAGTGTAATCCATGCCTCTAAAGTACTCACATCTACTCGTAGCTCCACCATGTTATATAAAGTCTTGTAAGATGCTCCTTTCAAATCACATTGTGAGAAGACAACCTGTGATTAATGCTGAAAGATGTATTTAGAGGAAGCAGTTTCGCTGTAAGACTTACAAGAAGACAGCATGCCTTTAGAGATTTAATGTCATGTTTTTTTCTCTCTCTTGCAATTTTTCCCCTTCCCATGCTCTTGCTTCAAGAGGACTGACACATTTCAAAACATTATGGCTATGGTTTGTAGTCAACAAGGCATTTAAATAAAAAAAAGGCAGCTGTTTGAAGTTCAATCTTATGTGTGTCTATAAACAGGAATCCACAGCAGCAAAGGCTTTCACATTAAAATTCCTTATTTAGCATTTCTAACACTACAAAGGTAATACAACCTGTAATTTGGAAGAGGAGGTGGGGAAAGCAGGGTAGTAGGGAGTTTATTGCATTTACATACCAAAAAAAGTGTCCTTTTGCTTGTAACAAGTACTCCCCTTTGAAATGCTGAATCACTTTTTGTTACTGATTTAACAGTCAATGGCCCCAAATCAGACAAATAAAGTCAAGGGAAACATCCCCAAAACAGACAAATAAAGTCAATGGAAACAGCCCCACATAATGTTCAGCCCCACATAATGAAATGTTGTAGGAGAATTCAACCCCT
>CM044432.1:142560527-142573708 GCA_024363595.1 Xenopus borealis | reverse complement strand
CATTCTCTCCTGGTATGTTGTGGATGCTTTACTTACGTAGCAAAGTCCACAAGGGCATTAGGCCATGTACACCATGTGTTCCGTGGTGCATGTAACTCTATGTTCAATTTTATATTTCCTCCCAGTTCTTGGGTAAGTAATGTGTGAACCCTTCAACATTCCACTGCACGTAAGACTATTGGCATATTATATATGTATACTTAAAAGGTTAAACTTGATGGATGTGTCTTTTTTCGACCTAACCTGCTATATTACTACTGCTACTGTTTTATTACAGAGAAAAATCTGAGTGTTCTGGATTACAAGTAGGTGGATAACAGATCCTAGATATGTATTATATCCCAAAATGTAAGCATCTGTAACTGGCCTTGAATGGAAAATGGGGAAAGAGAAACAAACTCTTTTAGTTACATCCTACAGTCTTAATTCAATTGTTCAGCTTCACATCTGGCATTTACTGAAACAAAACACTAGGAAACTGCCCAGCGTGGGGTGAGTGTCATATTTAGTCTCTTTCAGGTAAGGACAAATATTTGCAATCGCAGTTAAAGCAAAAAAAATCTTCTGTGATTCAAAACACAGCCATGGGGAAATAAAGGGAAAATCATACATCCTGATTAGAACAACCCTCCAGAGATCTACTTACAAAGATGAAATGTGCTGAGCTGTAAATGGTATGGATACTACTACTTGCAGATTAGCCAGACAACACAGAAAGGGCAGAGGTCAATCTTACTGACCCAAACAGCAGGATATCAGAAACTCCTCAGTCCAGTACTTCCCCTTTGTGTGCCAATGGGGCTGTGCTAATTAATGGCGCATTATGTGTTTCAGTAGATAGCATTAAATATGTTGTTAGATGTTGCCTTTTTGATTTATAAATGGAAACTTGCATTTTTATAAATGAGGGTTTTGTGGTTCTCTTTGCATATTCACTGCATTTTGAGAAAATCACCATGTTGCTATTATCCATTATTTATTAAGTCAGAAAAATATGCCATGCTTTATGCAGATTGTTCATCATTCACACCAGTCCCTGTTCCACTACAACATCTAATTTCATATAACATTCACACAAACTACAATCAGTCTTAGCAAGAGTCTCTTAACCTACCTAACTGCACATTCTTCCTGTAGACTTCACTCATGCAGCATAACCAGCTATGATTTAGGCTACTGCTGAAATAACAGAAATAACAGTGCCCAAGTGTTATTTAGCTTAGAGATATGTCTTGCCTAAGTGTTATTAAGCTGCAAGAGAGTCTTGGGCATTGCCATTTCTCTTCCCATTTCAACTACAGCCCAAATCATAGCTGGTTATGCTGCTTGAATGTAAGGGAAATATGTGCTGGGGTGATGCATCTGGCACATCTTATAATATACTAATTAAGTCTTCATTATTTTGTATTTATCTCCTCCCAGAAATTGCATTAAAAAAATTAGATACTCTTGCTGCTAAACACCACTAGGTAGATGAAATACATAGATCTATTGTATTAGAGGAGAAGGCAGTTAATAAAGAATGGCTACAGTATGGGCACCTCCTGGATCCAGTCTCCTGCATAATTTGTTATTATTTATTCCTTTGGTTAAAGTAATCAACTACGCATCCCAGTTGATATACATGTGATACATAAATTATTATTTATGATTATTTCCTGAGTATTATTTGTTGAACCCCTTGATTCCACTGCATTCTTCTCTGGGTGAGAGAGAAAAGACAATATTAAAGGGATCCTGTCATGGGAAAACATTTTTTTTCAAAATGTATCAGTTAATAGTGCTGTTCCAAAAGAATTCTGCATTGAAATCCATTTCTCAAAAGAGCAAACAGATTTTTTTATATTTCATTTTGAAATCTGACATGGGGCTAGACATATTGTCAATTTCCCAGCTGCCCCAAGTCATGTGACTTGTTCTCTGATAAACTTCAATCAGTCTTTACTGCTGTACTGCAAGTTGGAGTGAAATCAGCCCCTCCCTTTCCCTCACCCAGCAGCCTAACAACAGAACAATGGGAAGGTAAACAAATATCAGCTCCCTAACACAAGATAACAGCTGCCTGGTAGATCTAAGAACAGCACTCAATAGTAAAACCCATGTCCCACTGCGTACTATTTAGTTACATTGAGAAGGAAAAACAACAGCCTGCCAGAAAGCAGTTCCCTCCTGAAGTGCTGGCACAAGTCACATGACTGGGGCAGCTGGGAAATTGACAAAATGGCTAGCCCCATGTCAGATTTCAAAACTGAATATAAAAAAATCTGTTTGCTCTTTTGAGAAATGGATTTCAGTGCAGAAGTATATTGGAGCAGTACTATTAACTGATGCATTTAAAAAAAAAACGTTTTCCCATGACAGTTTCCCTTTAACAATTTCTAACACTATTTCTCAATAGATATTGAGCTCTGCCTAGCTCTACCTAATAGTTCTGTGCATCTTTCTATACACTTGCAGTGACTACCAAGGTAAATATATAGACATCCTGAAAACATGGCAAGTTAAATATAGGGGTGATGGGATACCTGGCACATGTTCTGAATACATACAAACTACTGGCTCTCCCAACACCCACATGTCTATCTGTGGAAGGGAGTTGTTTGTCCTGCAAACCTAGGGCATCAGCTCCAGGTCATTAAACTCTGCCTCAGGTTTCGTAATCATCTGAAATAGAAAAGTCTGTTATAGGACATTTAGGTGACTGTTTTGCAGCAGATGAGAATGCTTTATGAGTGCAAACAAATCCCAATTGTTATACAAAGCTCTAGCTGCAGGCCCATGACCAAGTCATTTGACAAACTAAGAATAGGTAGTAATAGTGGCTTTGGTAGCTTGTTTCAGACCATTTACATGTTATTGATTTTAACATGGCAAAATACATGGTTTAATAAACAAATAAATAAAATGGATTTAGGGGTCCTGAATAGTGATGGGCGAATTTATTTACCTGGGACGAATTCACTGTGAATTCCCACGATTCGCCACCGACGAATAAATTCTTGAAACGCTAGGTTTTCACCAGCGTCTTGTTTTGGATGCGGGTGTCCGTTTTTGGACGCTGGTGTCTGTTTTTGAATGCGGGTGTCCGTTTTTAGATGTCCAAAAACGGACACCCGCATTAAAATGAGTCACCGGCTCCTTTCACAAATTTTTCGCTGTTTCACAAATTTCTCAGGAAATTCAGAGAAAGCAAAACGCCCCAGATTCGCCCACCACTGGTCTTTTGACCATAACTCCATACTTCCACCTTATTTATACTAATAGAATGAATGGATATTCTGACTCCATTAAAAATCCATAGTAGAAGCAAAGTTAAATTATCAAAGAGACAGCAGTTTGCCTTTGTGGGGCACACAATTCCATGCACAACCATCAATCAATATCAACTGTTTGGCAGATACTTATGGTCTCCATATTTACTTCTATTTCTCAAATAGGTCACGTGGCTCAAAATTGTAAGTAGCTCAACCTTGTAAGTATAACAGATCCACATAATTACATTAGTTTTATATGTGGGTCACAAGTGGCAGCTGTGAATCCCAAAGATGGAGTGCTGCTCCAGGTCCGTATCACCGGATTGGTGTCAGGTGCCGTCAGGTATTGGGCCTGATGCTGCCCAAATCCCAAAAACTATATCCAGTAAAACAAAAACCTGTGGCACAACTGATGCAATTGATTATGTGATCAGGTGGCAGCTGTGAAAACCGGAATGACTGACCAACTCTAAACCCTAAACTGGAGAAAATAGGCCCAATTTACAATACAAGGGGCAGAGTACAAAAAGCAAAAAAAAAACTTCCACACTTTGTACCTTGCCCTGCCTTTTCAGAACCAGAATGGAGCTATACATTCCTTGTTAATATAGGAATTAAGTAGAACTTTCAGTTATGTTCACAGCACTGCATTGTGTGCATTGTGCTGCTATACCCCTGACACAACTGTACAACCCATAGCAATGTTATATTGTCAGTTTATTATATATATATATTTTTTTTTTTTGTGTATACATTTTATATAAACTCTATATCCAGTAAAAATCTTGCAGAGAAAATTTGAGTTCTTTAGTAAAACAAACAAACCATGCTATTTCATGTGCATGTAAATATTTGTATTTAACGCAAAAAAGAAATCCAACCAAGTACCATAATATAAGGTTATTAGATCATGTGAAAAATAGAACACTGCGTCTAGGAAACACAGGTGGAAAGACCCTACTCATTGCATTTAATTTAAATTCTACCAGTGCAGCCCAACCAATTAGCATCTACAGGTATGGGATTTGTTATGCAGAATGCTCGGGAACTGGTGTTTTGGATTTCCATACCATGCCTGCTTAAAAATCATTTAAATATTAAATTCTTATATTGCACTATAAGTTAATTTCACATTCTATATATGTGCTGGTTTAAACTAGATTTATGTTGCTGCTGGAAGTTTGATGGTGTCCAACAACTTGAGTGGTTGAGTATTTAGTGGAAGCAAATAGTTAAGTCCAGTGCCGTTTGATCTACGTAGGTTTCAATCTAGTGTAAGTGATTTACTCCAATACTCGTACCTGTTCAGTCTTCTATAGTCCCTGGGTGTTGTACTATAAAAATCTATTTTATCTCTACTGAAAGAAAAATGACAAGGATTAAAACATAAAAAAACTGAATTCATAGCACAGCCTTAGGAAGAAAAGCCTGCATTTAATGACAGTAGATATTTCTGTGAAACTACAAAGTAACTTCATAATATGGTTTTATGAATCTCTTGTATCATCTTTTTAAAGTTTCTTTTTGAAATGAAAATGGTTACAAAGGAATCCCTCTTATTGAGATGTACAGGAGCCATGATTAAAACTGGCAAGAAAGACTAAAAAGGGCCAGTAAATACCTCTTAACCGCTGCATTTTAAGGAGCTTAAGATAACAATCAAATAAGGTTGCAAGCTAAGACTTGTTTCATACAAACTCCTCACATTCAGACTCATTCACTAGGCTTTTCCAGTTGTGTTTAGTGCAAGAGTATACCAGAAAAATTATGGAGTATTTTATTGAAACTTGCTGGATATGCTTGAAACCTGAGTTTTTTCTAATTAGGGATATTTCTGTAATTTGGATCTCTATAATTAAGTCTACTAAAATAATATTTAATCATTAATTAAACATCCTATTTTTATCTGAGGATTACTTACTTTCTATCCAAATCCTCCACCTTTCTCAAACGGATAAATGCAACCCAATAAACACATTGTGGCCCAGAGGCAGCACGGTTAAGACAACATCTCAAATATACCATACGATTAAGACCACATTATTAATTGGTGCTCCAGATAATTTTATAAGCAAATGGACCTCTGCAATTCCACAGACAGATGCTGCCAAAATACTTCAATTTCATGCTAAAACTATGCAGATATTACATCAATCTTACCTGACACTGTTTCAGAGACACCATATAGGCTTATCTGTAGGCATATCTTGCCAGACTAACTTAATTTCTGTTTATGAGAAGGTGAGCAGGGACCTCGATTCTGGGATGGCAGTGGATGTGATATACTTAAGTGTTGCTAAAGTATTTGGCAGTGCCAAACCATTAAGGACTGTTGGCCTGGAACCTTGGATTTGTAGTGGATTGAGAACTGGCTAAAAGATTGACTACAAAAAGTGGTGGTAAATGGAGCATTTTCTAATTGGACCAGTGTTGTTAGTGGAGTATGGCAGGGCTCTGTAATAGGTCCTTTGCTTTTCAACTTGTTTATTAATTACCTTGATGTGTGGCCTAGGACCCAATGATTGGATCATAACAGAGGTAAATTGGCAGTTGGATTGAAGGACCACATAAATGAACAGATCCTGCCCGATCGAAATCTGGCTTCCGGTTTGAGGAGGTGATGTCCGGAGCTGCTGTGAAGCTTGCACGTAGGGTCTGGCAGAGCTGAATTTGTCCTATTGCCTTTTGTTGAGAAGAGGAAGAGAACTTTTTTAATGGTATTTTCACATAAAATTATGTAAAACTATGCAGGGCAGATGCTTTGTTAGAGGTTATAGAATAGATTAGATATAGAATATATAAAATAGATTTTGAACTTAATAGTTTTAGTGTTACTGGCCCTTTAAGAGGGATATAAATGAGCTGGAGAGAGTGCAGAGACGTGCAACTAAACTGGTTAGAGGGATGGAAAACTTAAATTATGAGGGTTGACTGTCAAGGTTGGGGTTATTTTCTTTGGAAAAAGGAGCTTGCGAGGGGAACGATTACACTTTACAAATACATTAGTGGACATTATAGACAAATATCAGGGGACCTTTTTACCCATAAAGAGGATCACCACACCAGAGGCCACCCCTTCAGACTAGAAGAAAAGGGCTTTCATTTAAAGCAGTGTAGGTGGTTCTTCATAGTGAGGACAATGAGGTTGTGGAATGCACTGCCGGGTGATGTGATGCCTGATTCTGTTAATGTCTTAAGGAGTGGCTTGGTTGATTTCTTGGACAACATAACATCAAAGGCTATTGTGATACTAAACTCTACAGTTAGTATAGCTATGGGCATATATAATTTATGTGAAGGTATGGTGGGCTGTGTGTGTATGGATGCTGGGTTTTGGAGGGGTTGAACTTGATGAACTTTGTCTTTTTTTAACCCGATAACTATGTATATAATTATGTAAATATATTTATGGTACAGATACTGTAAAATACTGATTGTACTTCTACTGTAGGGGGGGGGTTAAAAATGCTTCTGTATCAGTAATTAGTAATGGTTTACCAGGGACAGACTGGTCCCTTCTGGCACTATTAGAAAACCTGATGTGCTACCTGCTCAGAGCCTGATGAAAGAAGAGGTATGATCTGGGGCAGGAGGTTGTGGGGGTTGCGACAAGGGTGATAGTGGGCCCTTGAGGTGGCTTTTGACCCTCCATTCCAACACTGGAGACTACATTCCCAGCCTTGTATTATTTCTTGACTAAGCCATAAAATCTACCATACTAACCCTATGCTATAAATACCTGCAATGATCTTATTATATATGTATACTACTTTATAAAACACAACTCGTATATTATAAAGTCATCCAACAACTCTGTTACCATATTCAGTTGTGCCTACTGTAAGTATTCAATTGTGCCTATGGGAAAAAGTAGTTTAAAATACATATTGTTATTCTCTGGCACCCAGTTTGGGTCCAGAGAAATCACCAATGATATCTTTGCCCAGAGCTTACGTATACAACAATGCTGTCCCCACCATTTCTGCTGATGACTTCTAATTAGTTAATGGTCCTACATTTCATATTTCACTGTAAAACATTCTTGAATATTCGTCTCTTTTAACCAGTGTCTATAGCTGTGGTTTTAGAGACCCAACAAATTATTGTTCCTGAGATTTTATGCTTTTCCTGCAAATCCCAAGGCTCAGTGACAAAGTCTGTAGGCTGGTGTTCAGAGGATTTCTCATTGCGTCCATCTTCCTGTGGCAACACATAAAAAGCTCCGTGCTGTGCTGTACACAGCTGGTAGTGCAGCGTTAGCAGGCTAGGGTCATGTATATTGCAGCAACATTATTTGAAGTATCAGTGGAGGGGAAAAAAACTATATTTTCTAGACTGGCTCAGATTAATTATAGCTGCTTGTATGTGTGGTATGTTCTAAATAAAAGCAATTGCAGTCTGCAAAATGTAACCAGTATGAGTTTGATGTAAACCATTAATGCAAGATTTTTTCTATTTCATGGTACTAATGAAACCACTCCACAGGGACCTCAGTGTTTGTTTACATATGTCATAATTAATATCACTAAAGTTGAGTTGTACTCAAAGCGTAGGATTGCCTTACAGTTGAAATGTCAAGCCTCAAGCTGCCCATACATACTGCCCATACATAGAGAGATCCACTGGTGTGGTGAGGTCACCAAATGAATAAATCTGTCCTTGATAAGCCCACAAGAGGGCCCATACAATGAGCTAATAAGGGTAGTGACACACGGGCAGATTCGGGGAGATTTAGTTGCCTGGCGACTAATTGCCTGTTCTTCTGGGCGAAAATCTCCCCAAACTGCCTTTGCATGTCTTCCCTTCCTGTATAATGAAGAGTTGACTGCGCTAAGCACACGCAGCACTTCGTTTTCCGAAGTTTCTCTCGTGAGGCGACTTCAGAAAATGAAGCACTGTGTGTGCTTAGCTCAGTCGACTTTTCATTATACAGGAAGGGAAGAAACAAATATCTCCCCAAATCTGCTCGTGTGTCACTACCCTAAAGCTGACCATAGATGAGCAGAATATTGAAGCAAACAATCAGTCGGTGCCTTTTCCAGACCTGCCACTAACCATTCAGATAAAATTAAGCAGCAAAGACAAAAAACCAGCCAATGTCCTGCCCATCCAAACGAGCGGATCTCCCAGTGTATTGCCAGCTTCACAGCAATCATGCGAAAGTATGTTGACTTAATCTGCAGGAAAAAGTTAATCAAAAGTTAATTTAAAAGACCGTTAAAACAATATTTTAATATTCCTTTGTAATATTCTAACATAAATAGTGGCATCAGTATATGAGCAGCAGATCTTAGAGACTCCCTTAGGCTAATGCCAGATGGGGACTTAAATCATCCTGCTGAAATACACCCCTTCTCAGGCATTCGCCTCTTAAAGTTACCAGAGGCGGCTTTTTGCCGGCCCTGGTAACTGGCCGCTCCATGCCGCCTGAGGCAAGATGCTCACCTTGCCTCATGGCCGGAGTGGCCTTGACCTGAGCTGACACAATGCTTCTGGGTGTAGGCAAGAGAGGAGGCACTGAGTAAGGGCTGATTTTCATACTGACTCTAGTCTCGTCTGTAAGCTTGGAAAGAACATTGTATCCCCTATGCCAGTGCTGTCCAAATTCTGTGGCGCAGAGGGCAAGAATTTTTCTGGTCTACGTGGTGGAGGGCCGATAATGGAAGCCAATGTTGAACACTCCCTATTTTTAAATCACACCTACTTTTAACACACCCAGATACACAAGAAATGTTAAATCCATGTTCACATTAATGGTGGTAGCACAATAAAAAAACCAAATGCTTGGTGCTCACTGCAGGGATAACACTCATCACTCATATGTGAAAAATGTAAGTCATATTAAAACATACCCTTAAAGAAAAAATATACCCCCAAAATGAAATACTTTAACAACAAATAATTTTGTATCAAATTAAGTGTAATTTTAAAGAATCATCAAACTTGAATATATATTTAAGTAAATATTGCCCTTTTACATCTCTTGCATTGAACCACCATTTCGTGATGGTCTGTGTGCTGCCTCAGAGATCACCTGACCAGAAATATTTCAACTCTAACTGTAACAAGAAGAAGTGTAGGAAGCAAAAGACACAACTCTGTTAATTGGCTCATGTGACCTAACATTTATGGTTTGTTTGATTTGTTTGTATGCACCGTGAATCCTAGGGTCCCAGGGGGCAGCCCTTATTTTTTAAAATGGCAGTTTTCTATTTATGATTACCCAATGGCACACACTACTTAAAACATAAATTATTGTGAAAATGCTTTATTTACATGAAGCAGGGATTTACATATGAGTTGTTTTATGTAAAATGTTTTTATAGTGACCTACATTGTTCAGGGAGTATAGTTTTCCTTTAAATCCATATGCCTCCTCCTCCCTTTTGGATAGCACAGCACACCTCCAGCACATGATTAAACATTTTTGGGGCCCCTAATAACAATTTCTGAATGCTACCAAACCCTCAGAACAAGCCCTACCAGGCTGACATCCCACAGGTAGAGTAGGACAGGCAGAGTAAGGCAAACACAGGGAGTATAGGGCAGACAGAGTTTGGCACACACATGGAGCATAGGCCAGACCTCCTTCCCACTATGGCCCAAATTCACTAAAGCACGAAGCGTCTACCACTAGCGCTAGTACGCCAGCGTGACGTTATTTTGTAACTTCGCAAATTCACTAACACCGACTCTGGCAAATTTTCGCTAGTGAAGTAGATAGAAGTGAAGTAGATAGACTTACTCAACTTCGCACCCTTGCGCCAGGCGAACTTGCGCACTGACGAAGGATCGTAATTCTCAAATTCACTAAGATCAACATTTTCCTGAACGTTACCACTTACATTAGACTTTACTTTGCCTGGTCAGACCAAGCGCAGTTCAATACAATAGATAGGAGTTTGAAAAAAAATTGGTAACATTTTTCTGTCCCAAAAAAACGCTGGCGTGTTTTACCATTGGAGGGTGATAGTCTGAAAAAGATCATATTTTTTTTTTGGGGGGGTTACCCTTCTTCCCCCCTACATTTCCTAACATATTGCAACACAACTATACAGGGGGCACATGTAGGGCAATAGAACAACTTTATTTTATTTATTAAAGGTTTCCTGGGCTTGTGTAGTGGAATGTAGTGGCTGTAACATATACTTATATTATACGTTAAAGTTCCCGCCCTATACAAATTAGGCATCGCTAGTGTAACTGCGCTTTGTTTGGCGAAGTAACACTAGTGCAACTACGCTACCGTTCGCCGACCTGAGTGTAACTTCGCACTTTAATGAATTTGCATATCGCTGACGAAAATTCGCCTGGCAAGTGCGGCAAACGCTAGCGAAGCCAATGCTGGCGAATTTTCGGATCTTAGTGAATTTGCCCCTATGTCTCTTACCACATAGCACTTAATCTCTTTATCCTATGATTCTGTATATATTTATTATGTGATTTGTGTCCCCCATGTATATATATATTGTACTTTTATGCACTGTACAGAGCTGCAGCTCCTTAACAGCGCTTTACAAATAAAGTTATACATACATACATACATAAATACAAAGTACGGCACACACAGGGAGCATAGGGTAGACAAAGTATGACACACACATGGAGCATAGGGCAGCTACATTATGGCACGCATAGGGAGAATAGAGAAGGCAGAATACAGCAAGAGGGCTGTAAGTGGGACAGCACTGCCCTATGCATTCCCATGCAGGGGGGCAGGGGTGCAAGGCCAATGGGTGTGAGCAGTGTCAAGGCATACATATGTGGATAGGGTTGTCAACCTGCCTAACTGGTAAAAGTGATGCATGATGCCAATATTGGGGAAAAATTATGAATAGAGAAAGGTATTTTCTTCCAGAAAAGGTGGCAACCCTGTATGTGAATGTGCATGCTGTCAATATTTAACCTACTTTTATAGATTTATGACATAGATTTAGTATTTTTTTTTAATTTTTATTAACTTTTTCTCAATTACAGTTGAATATGCATTTGTAGAAATTATGTATAGGATAATACAATTCAATATAACAAAATTTAATTATAAAACTTGTGACTCATATCAGATTCAATTGACAGTCCTGGGTTTGTTTGTTTTTTTTTTAACATTGGTGATGCAATGCCAGTAAGATGATTGTGCGATGACTCCAGGAGGGCGTATTTGTCCTTGGATCATTTTCCTGGTTTATATTTTGGAAGTAGTTGTGTGTTTCTAAAAATAGTGGGTTGTTGCATAAAATTTCAGTGTTGTACCAAGGCAAATATTGGAAAGTTTCCCTAGCCTATCCATTTGAAATGTGTGATGTAGATTCTGTTTTGTTAGTGTAATCGATGGGGTGTCAGTTGAAAGCCATTGGTGTAGGATCGTTTTCCTGGCTGCTGCTGCCATTCTCATTGCCAGTTGTTTTTAAGTGTTTCTTGGACAAACATAATATCAAAGGCTATTGTGATACTAAACTCTACAGTTTGTATAGATATGGGTATATATAATTTATGTGAAGGTATGGAGGGTGTGTGTGTATGCTGGGTTTTTATTTAGAGGGGGTTGAACTTGATGGACTTTGTCTTTTTTCAGCCCAATTTAATTATGTAACTATGTTTATAGGGAGTTATATCGCTAAATAGTGCCCATATTATTTGTGTTTGAATTGGTTTTCCGGCAATCTGTGTGCAGCAAATTATAAACTGTTTCCAAAATATTTGAATTTTAGGGCATGTCCACAGGGTATGAATGAGATTTGCTTTTGGAGTAAGACATCAAAGACATTAATCTAAAGGAAGTTTGCCTATTTTAAATCTACATCCAGGGTTAGATAGGATGTATGTAAAAGTTGTAGGGCCATTTCCTGATATTTATGAGCTGAGAGTGTTGATATGATTGATGAGAGAGATGTTTTAGAACAGTGGGTACAGTTAGGGCTGGTGCAGACAGGGAGATTCTGTCGCCTGATGTGAGGCGACAATCTCCCCAAACTGCCTTCTCCCTGTCCGCCACCTGTTTAAATAAAAAAGTGCCAGCGCCAATGCAAACGCGGCGCGGTGATTTCCGGAATCGCCCGAAGTTTCCTCATGAAGCAACTTTGTGAGATTCCGGAAATCGCCATGCAGCATGTGCATTGGCGCTTTTTGACTTAAACAGGTGGCGGACAGGGAGAAGGCAGTTCGGGGAGATTGTTGCCTCGCAGAATCGCCAGGCGACAGAAACTCCCCGAATCTCCCTGTCTGCACCAGCCCTTAGGTAGTTTACATCTGATGGGAACACAGTCTGTATGCCATTTTCTATGTTTAGCAGTGAACAGAGAGTTTGGTAAATATATGCTGTTGATTTTTGTGCTGTTTTGTCTTTCCATATGTGTGTTAATGGGTTTTGTTTATCTGTCTCTTTCAGGTTTCTAAAAGTTTGTGTATTGTAGTGGTTTATTTGTAGTACTAAAAATGTGTGTGTGGATGTTAAAGGATATTTTTCTGTTATCTCCTTTGGAGTTAATGGGGTTACATAATTTTTTAGTAGATCTCTTATGATATACTGTATATAGTCCTTTTGATTTCCCTTGTTCAAGGATAGGGGTTTTCTAGGCCTGTTGGAAAGTCCTTGTTTCCTTCCCATGTAATATATAGTGAGATTTGAGTCTGCGTCTAGTTAAGTGCCGTGTGGTATGTGTTGGTAAACAAGGGTTAGTGCACCTAGCTGCGGGGATCTTACATGGAGATGTATGTAATAAGTAGTTGAGTGTAAGATTGTTTGCTAATTGTTGATCTAAATCCATTGTAGTGTAGTAAATCCTGCCTTCTAAGCAGTCCTCTGCATATTGGAGAAATGCAGCTTCATTATATTCCTTTATGTCTGGCATGTTTATTCCTTCTAGTGATTTTGTGTCACGGTTGGCACCCTAAACCCAGAACTAATGCCAAGCACCCTGGTCTAGGCTC
>CM044432.1:142508773-142523893 GCA_024363595.1 Xenopus borealis | reverse complement strand
GCTCACATTAACACCTTGCATTGCCTTTCCCCTAATTGTATGGTTCAGTTTGACTGCCGCTACCCCTTTCCACTGCAAGGCTTGTTATGCCAATGTATATATCCTTCAAGGAGAAAATGTGATACTGGGCAAAAGTGGCAGTGTGAATAAAAGAAATGCTAAACTTTGGTGCATCTGGTGAAGGCCACTGAACCCCCATCATCTCTCTTGACATGAGAAGAGCTTCACCCTGTGCCACCTACACACTGGGTGCTGCCAAAGGTGGTGGGTTTTTAGTACAAAGGCTACTGCTCATGTAGATCAGCCCTTTGTGAAAAGCATGCTGTTATTTTTTCCTTACATCTCTTTTATTTGATTGGTATCCCTGTTTCAGGCAATTGGAAGCATCGAAGAAAGTTTACTCAGTATTTCTGTGCAGTTCAAAATGCTTCCAGCCAAACACCTGCACACAGACAGCTCAGCAGACTGTGGAGATAAAGAACTTTTCAGACTTTTTATAGCTCAGGCTGTGCTTTATCCTTATTTGAAAATCCCCCCTGCTGGTCTGTGAACAAACTGTCTTTACATCTGTATGGCTCTCTTTTTAAACTCAGTCAGCAGCACAGAACTGTAGCCCTTTAAAGCCATCTCTGTAAAGGAAAGTTAGAGATTTCAAAAAGGCAATAAGTTAAATTATATTTCCTGTTCTGAAAGTTAGATATTGCCTTGTCTTTTGTCATTTTCTTTTACAGAAACACAAATAGAGTACAACAGATCTATGGATTGTAAGCTCTACTGAACAGGGACATCTAGCCTACTCTCTTTCTCATTCGTTCCACATGGCACTTACTTTACTAATTTATTACAATGCGTGTTCTCCATGTATGTATTTTTCTACGTAAAATTGTACAGCGCTGCATACCCTAGTAGATATAGTAGATGCAATCATTAAGGTGTTCTTAAAGGAAAACAAACCCAAAATAGTTTACTGGCATAAAGAAAGAAAAAATGAAAAAATCTTACCAAACTGGAATATAGATTTAAGTAAGTATTGCTCTTTTACATCTCTTGCCTTGAACCACCATTTCGTGATGGATAGCGATGGGTGAATAAATTCATCAGACAGTGAATTTCTGTGTTTTGCCGTCCGATAATGTTTTCGTGAAATTGCATTGAAAATTGTCGTGTGTCAAAATTATTCGGACACTTATTGACTTTTTATGCATTTGAACAAAATTGTTGCGGGTTTAAAAATTGTTGATGTTGATTTTGTGCGTCAAAATTATCTTGATACCCATTGACTTCAATGCATTTTGCAAGTTTTCACCATTTTACTAATTATTCGGTGAAGCAAAACTGGACAGATTCGCCCAACACTAGTGATGGTCTGTGCTGCCTCAGAGATCATCTGACCAGAAATACTACAACTCTAACTGTGGTAAAATGGTCATTTTCTATTTATGATTACCCAATGGCACATGTGACTAAAAAAGTATATTATTATGAAAATGGTTTATTTACATGAAGCAGGGTTTTACATATGAGCTGTTTTATGAAATATATTTTTAAAGAGACCTACATTGTTCTCGGAACCTAGTTTTTACCAAGCACTCCCACTAATTCAACAGTATTTTGGAGAATGGTGTCTTTAAGGGACGGGAAATTCTGGGAGATTCGTCGCCTGGCAACTATCTCCCCAAACCACTTCCCCTGCCGTCCAGCTGCTTCAATGAAGAATCACCTGAGCCTATTCACACGCGGCACTGCGTTTTCCAAAGAAATGAATTATTAAGTCACCATGAGGATTGTTATGTGTTAGGGTAAGATATTATATAAAAAATGTAGTGCCCTTTTATTATAAGATTAGATCAGCGTCATTATACCATTATTTCCTTCACTCTCAACTCTGACTGGTTCTTCAAAGCACAATTTATTTTCCTTGTTGGGCTTTATACTTATAAGTGTACAGTACTCACCCTTCTCCATTGTTAATTCAGATGTCCCTTTCTGCACTTGCCTAGCCACATCTCTTGCTGTATCAGAAGCTGATATACTTTCTTTTGCTGAGTTGCCAGCTTTTCTTCCCACACCAGCCTCAAAGTTGTATGCTGTTGAACTTGCTCTTGTCTTTGCTGCTAAGATGGTTCCACATGGTTCCTGCTGCCAGTCTGATTCTCACTTTGAAAAATAAGTTTCTGGGGCCCTATGACCCCTGTGTTTTCTAACCTGATATAATCTGCTATCAAGCCTGGGAGACTTTTTCCTGCTGCAGAAATGCCTACTTTGTGCCCTGCTGTGAGTCTGTCTGCTTCTGCCTGTGCTGACTAGTTGGGCTGCAGGGAATGGAACTCCCTTCTGTGGAGCATAAATGCCTATGCTTTATAAACTGTGTTCATGACTATCCTGGTGGTTGGTGGCTGAGCATGGAAAACCTGTGGTGAGAAGGCAGGTGGAACCAGGACCCTGTTGCTAGGTTAATCTGGAATCCTGTGAGATTAAATTGAATTTCTGATTTATGGTGGCCATACACATGCTGATAAAAGCTGCTAACTCGGCAGCTTATTGGCCTGTGTGTGAGGCTCTCTGACGGGCTTCCCCGATCAATATCTGGCCAAAAGTCGACCAGATATATGGGATGGGACTAAAAATCTCATCGGATCGAGGCAGCATCTGCTCATTGATGTGGTCCCGTGATCTGACCAGGCATATTGGGGAGAGATAGTATGCTCGTTTGGTGGAACTCTCCGTGTATGGCCACCTTTTCTCTGCCCTTTTCAAGTCCATCTTTTTCACAGTTCAATGTAGCTGAAATCTGAAGCCAATACCTCTGATTCCTGCCTGTTTTTCAGTAACCAATTTTGTTTTATTGAAAAATATACTTGGGAAAGGGGAGTGAGGTGGGGATAGTGGAATTGGTTTAGCCCAAAGCTTTATTTTCCACTTATACTGTTAGGGTAAGATAAAGGGGAAGGAGAGGGTATTTAGTCCTCTTCTTCCTCAAGGTTGTCACGGCTGTTGTGGTTGTGTAGCAAACTGTGGCGGTCATGGATGCTTGTCCATTCTCTCCGTAGGGAGAGGCGATTCCTAGAAACCACAAACCAGGTTTACAGAATTGCCCCTTCCATGTGAGTTCCTTGGAACACAGTCTTTGAGTTCCAGGGCATCAAGCAAGGCCTGTGTAAATCCCAGACATGCATAAATGTTTCTTCATGAATGATGCACCATGAGCAGAGGCAGTACCTACACAGGTTATGGGCATGCATGAAGGTACTGAGGAGCAGTCCTCCTTGAATAGCCAGCCATGTGATGTCCTTGTGCTTGTTGGTCAGTCTGTCTGAAGAGACGTTCTCTGAGATGGTCTTTACGTTATCATCTGGGAGCCCTGGAATAGACTTCATGTCTTTTGCTCTGATCAACTTATGAATGATTTTGGGTTTATACAAGTCAGGCTTGACTCCCTCCAGTTGGTGTTGCCTCACAAATTTGTAACATTCAGGTAAAACAAAGGAGTGCTCGAAGTTGTAAGGGTAGTAGCTCTTCCATTTACCCCACCCTAGCACGTGCTAGAGTGGCAACAGGAAAAATCTTGTCTGTTCCAGAGATAGTCTGGCAGATGCAGTTTCACACGAAGAAGCTTCTCAGCAGGGTTTGGGATATCAGGAACAACTTTCCCACCTTTGCAGGGCTCCTTGTACATAACTGACTACTTTAGTCTGTCCATCATGGAGTCCCAGATGAAGTGAAACAGTAACCAATGGCTCTGTACCTACAACACACAAAACAAAAGGTTATCGAGCCCCTCCCCCCCAACTACCTCGACTTTTAAGTTTTAATCTCATTCCCTCTCATGCCTGCCCTGAGCCAAACAAATTAACTAGAGACCCTAACCCCTCCCACTGGCAGTCAACAACACCTAACCTCAAGAGAATAGGTCTAATAGGCCTCCATTTTAGGAATTGCAGCCGTCTTTATAATTTAAAGCAGGGGTCCCCAACCCCCCAATTTTTGCCAGGTGAAATTTCGCCAGCATTTCGCGAATCATGGGAATTTGCTGCGAATTTGCTGCAAGCGAATAAATTCGTCCATCACTATACATGATGAATTTTAATAATAATAACAGATTATACCTGTAACAGAGTGCCTGATACAAGTGCATCTTATTGGTTGACATGGGTTAGTTCCCTTGGACAAAATTGGTACCTTTTGTTGCATATGGGGGATAATTTTTGCAGGCTGATGCCTCTTAATTGCAGTGTGTGTAAAATATACACAATTCTGTTCTGAAAAGTTTGTGTGATACTCCTGGGTCAGTAAACTCTTGTTTTACTGCTCATTTATCTACTGCAAACAATTGTTGCCATTTATTCTGAAAGCCGAAGCAAAGTTCTGTTTTGTTTCTGGATGAATAAAAGTCTGTTTGCTTTCAACACATTGTGCATCTCCCCCTGGAACAAGACCCGGTGGCATACAAGCCTTTAAATAAAAAATCCTTCTAGCTTTAATCCTTTACAAGCTTCTTGTTAGATCTGGTCTCTGGTGCTCCGTACTAAACATTAAGCTGAACCTGTTCGTCATCGCGTTTTATTCCTAAAGAAAATGCAGGGAAATTGCTCCAAAGTTGCCTCACTTGCCATAACCCTTACAATAAATTGAGAAATGCGTGAGTCTTGCAAGTCTCTTTGTCAACAATATCACTGGTATTCTCCCTTGCCCTGTCCTTTTGTTTTGTGTACCAAACCTATTAAATAGTTTGTCCTTTTACTAGTCAACAGGTATGAAAAAGGGAATCTGATTAATAAATTAATACTGATAATCTTTTGTTATGTAGCGCTGACATATTCTGCAGACAATTAAATAAAATGTGTCATCCCTGACTAGTGATGGGTGAATTTATTCTACTGCGACAAATAGTGATGGGCGAATCTCCCCAGTTTGGCTTCGCTGAAAAATTTGCGAATTTCCAGAGAAATTCGTGAATTGGCGAAAAATTTGCGAAACGAGTCGCGGCATGCTTTTGACGCACGTTGCGTCGTTTTCGTTGCGGAAAAATTCCGCTGGTGTTTCGCGAATTTATTCGCCAGCAGCGAATCGCGGGAATTCGCCGCGAATTCACCCCATGCGAATAAATTCGCCCATCACTAGCGACAAATTTGCAGCGAATTCCTGCAAATACATTTGCGCAATGCTGGCGAAAATTCACCGGCGTTTAGTTTTTGACGTAGGCATAATTTTTGGACGCCAGCGTCCATTGCCAGCATAAAAACGGAAGCCTGCATCAAAAACGAGATGCGGCGGCGTTTCGGAAATTTTCGCTGTAAAGTTCGGCGAAACGCCACTGATTCACCCATCACTATCGCTGACCAAGTGGAAGCTACACAGTGCTAATACATTTACTATATTGATTTTTCTGTTATATTTTTACACTATTGGATCAGAAAACTCACAAGAGACCTGATCAAATAGAGTTTTATATCTATCGCCATACTGTACCTATATATTATCCTACCAATACAATACAATCCTTACAAGTTATTACAAAATCTACTGGGCTCATTTTTTATTGTGTCTAAAAATCACAATCACCCTCCAACAGAATTCTAACTCTTGGGTTGCAATTAGATATATTAACACCTAAAAATTATATCTTCAGAAACTCTGCAACAAGCTGATGTGTAGCCATGAGGACAGCCATTCAAAACTGATAAAGGGGAAAGGGTAGAGGATACACAGCAGATAAAAGATAAGCTCTGTACTATATAATGTGAGTCTTCAGAACTTATCTGTTATCCATTGTGTATCCTGTACTTGAATGGCCCGCCTCTATGGCTACATAGAACCTTGTTATTATAAACTATACAACTAGCCGCTAAGAGCAAAAAATTGCGCAGCAATAAGAGTAAAAATCCACATCTCGCAATGTAATATTGTTCCTCAAACGGTTATTGCATTGCTAATCGTTATTGCACATTGCGGATTGTAATTGCACGCTCTTAAGAAGTGCTTGAAGGTGTCGTAATCTTTTGGAGCAAACATTGCGACTTTTTCAGTAAGAAGTTTTATTACATTGACAGCACATTAGCGCAAAGTATAAAATTAGCAGACGACCTTCCGCTGGCGAAAGTGGTCGCTAAACAGTGCAAAAGGTATATGGCATCCGTGCAAAGCTAAATTTGTTCATGCAAAGGCTTAACTTTTCGCATTGCGAATAGTTTTTGTTTTATCAATGTATATTACATTCCCCTATAAATTGTTACCAGGGGCGCTCCACCAATGAGGCAAGTTGAGACACTCGCCTCAGGCGACAGCGCCCCCCTAGTTACTAGGGGCGGCAAAAATGCCGCTCCTGGTAACCAAGAGCCGAATTTCCAGTTTCATCCTGGAAATTCGTCTCTTCTAGTGCAGAGCGTGCAGTTGCGCGCTCTGCACTAGCACCGTGGACCCCCCCTACCCCTGTCCGGTGGGGAAGGGGGGGCGGCAAAATCAAGGCAGCCTCTGGCGGCGATGCGAGCAGGATAGCCCCTGACTGTTACAGTTTTGCAACATTTTTGATGCATTTGATACATTTAGTTGATACATTTCTCAGCAGCATTTCTAGAGTAGTATAAGCAACTATTGTATCAATTCTAACAGCTGCCTGTAATGAAACTCAGAGATTCTGCTCAGCAGGGACAAAGATAAGAAATGTATCAATTAAATGTATAGTTTTTGGGTTACCGACTTATATTGTATCCCCCAACAAACTGTCACAATTTTGCAACATTTAATTGATACAGCAACATCTCTGGAGTATTAGCAAAAATTGTATCAATTCTAACAGCAGGGACAAAGATAAGAAATGTATCAACTAAATGTATCCATTTAAAAGTTTACAGGGAGCGTGACCCCCCTTCCCAGAGCTGCTTCAGAAGGTGGAAAATGGCATCTACATTTCAATATTAGAAAAAATGTTCACAAATAGAAAATAGAAAGTCATTGGAAAAAGCTGTTATTTTTGGTGATCTATCTGAAAATAACTAGTTGTTTGAAGGTGAACAACCCCTTTGAGACACTTTTTGTTTTTGGTGTTACTGTTCCTTTAAGAAGCCTATCTTTCTAAACAAAAACTAAAAAAAAGGACTTATAAGCAGAAATTCTGAAAGAATTCCTCTCCTCTCTAGTGCTTGAGAAACTGTGTAAGAAACCTGAAATATCACATATTCTTTTGTAACATGTCTTGCAGTTTAAATAAAGGCATGTTAATTAGAGCGCTAAACAGTCGCAGAAGCAAGGGTCAATCCCAAAGAATGCATTGGGTCACATTAGTAAGTAAGTACAGTGTCACCTGTCACCTGTTCACGCCTGTTTTTATCACATTCTTAAAATAGGAAAGACCTTTGAAGTAGTGATGGGTGAATTTATTTGCCTGCGACGAATTCGCAACAAATTCCCATGATTCACTGCAGGCGAATAAATCACGTAACGAGATGCGGGGGTGTTTTGTAAATTTTTGCAGTTTCGTGAATTTCTCTTGAAATTGCAAAAAAAAAATGGGCGATTTTCCCATCACTACTTTGAAGCCATGGGCATCCAGAGAGGAGCTACCAGATCCCCATAACAGAGTCTGATATCACAGGTTCTGTGCTTGGCTCATGTTAATATTGCAGGTGTCTCTGGAAGCTACTGCAGTCTGATACTTCTTGCTCACAGAGCCCCTGAAACATTGCTTCCCATTTACATTATTAAAGCACTATTACTTTGGAGTCATTTGGAGTTTTACTTATCAGACCCAGATGGTCACCTCACTAGTGATGGGCGAATTTATTCGCCAGCCGCAAATCCGCGGCGAATTCCCGAGAGAATAGATGTAATATTACTCAGGTTCAGTGTTCAGGGCCGACTTGTTTCTCAGTGTTTGTTTGTGTATGTGTGTGCATTATTGTGCAGTAAGGGAACTACGGTCCACACCTCCCAACTGTCCTGTTTTTAGAGGGACAGTCCCTCTTTTGACAGCTCAACCTGCAGTCCCTCATTTGTACTGGAAAGTCCCTGCACTGAACAGCCAGAAAAAGAAACAAAGTTGACTTTGGGCAGAGAGAGCCCAGAACAGCCATAGCAGAAGATAAGATATTTTTATAACAATTTAGAGCTAAGCAAATAAGTAATTGTAACAACACAAGATAACAAGAGCCTTGGGAAACGTTAGACTCACATCTCAAAGGGCAATTCACCTTCATTAGCAAAACTGTAATAACTGAAAATAAAACCACAGAAACATGTTCAAACTTTCATAACCTGCCAAATTGTGTAAAATGAACATGGCAATTAGGGGGTGTGGCCACAAAATGGGCGTGGTAAAATTTTACTTTTTTTTTTTTGGACCCTCTTTTTATTTACAAAATGTTGGGAGGTATGAACTACCTGTGGCTGCTGAACAAAGGGAACTCATTAAATTATTATCTGAGTTGAATCTTATTCTCAACAGTGTATTGACATTCTGCTGGGCCCCCCCACAAGAAAATCTTCAGAGGGTACTGACACACTCTGAAACCTATTCTCCCTCATGCACGTCAGTCTGCACAAGCATCAAAGTAGAAAATAGTAGTGCTAAAGGGATACTGTCATGGGAAAACATGTTTTGTTTCAAAATGCATCATTTAATAGTGCTGCTCCAGCAGACGTCTGCAATGAAATCCATTTCTCAAAACAGATATTTTAATATTCAATTTGGAAAACTGACATGGGTCTTGAAATTTTGTCAATTTACCAGCTGCCCCAGTCATGTGACTTGTGCCAGCACTTTGGGAGGGAACTGTTTTCTGGAGTCACAGTGGGACATGAGTTTTACTATTCAGTGCTGTTCTTAAATCTACCAGGCAGCTGTTATCTTGTGTTAGGGAGATGTTATCTGGTTCCCATTGTTCTGTTGCTGGGGGGGGGGGATAATATCATACCAACTTTATCAGAGCACAAGTCACATGACTTGGGGCAGCTGTGAAGTTGACAATATGTCTAGCCCCCATTTCAAAATGAAATATAAAAAATCTGTTTGCTCTTTTGAGAAATGGATTTCAGTGCAAAACTCTGCTGGAGCAGCACTATTAATTGATGTATTTTGAAAATGTTTTTTTCCCATGACAGTATCCCTTTAATAAATGTTTTTGCAGTAAACCTGCTAGCTCCTGGGTCTACTATTTTCTACTTTGATGCTTCAGCCTTCTATGGACAGAGGCAGAGCCACAGGTGCGAATAAGGCATAATCAGAACCAGTGTTTTCTACAAAGTCTGCACAAGCAGTGTGGGTGCGAATTGTTAGTAAAGTATTGTGGCTATAAAAGAAGCTAACCCCACAGTTAGGGTTGCCAGCTGGCCGGTATTTTACCAGCCTGCCGGTATTTTTAATGGTTGATCCCAATGTTATTAATAGGAAAAAAGATAAATGTATAGGAAGGCTGTTATTTTTTTCAAGAAAAAGTGGCAACGCTACCCACAGTCCAGGCCCCATGGGCCCACTGCAACAGTGGGGTCTGCTGTCTGTATTGTTATGTCACTGCTTATTTATTCTATTAAGAAAAGGCAGTTTTAATTGTTTGTAAATTACTAAAAGGAGTACATTTACTATTGCACCACAGAGTGCAAAGTGCAGTGTTTTTTACCCTAGATGCAGCTTTTTTGCTCTTAATTCAGGTATTATTGCAGTCACTAGTGATGGGTGAATTTGCAAAAAATTTGTGAACCCTCGCCGTGTCCGTTTTTGGACGCCGGCACCCATTGCCGGTGTCAAAAAAAAAACAGATGCCGACAATGGGTGCTGGCATCCAAAAACGGACGCTCGTCCAAAACGAGACCCTGGCGAAATTCCGCCGGAGTTTTGCATATTTATTCGCCTGTGATGAATCACAGTAATTCGCAGTGAATTCGCCGCAGGCGAATAAATTCGCCCATCACTAGCAGTCACGAGAAGTTCAAAATAGATGCCGCGTTTGATAGAAATTGGACTTTTATCACTCTGACATAATTTCCAGCAAGTGATGATAGTCACAATTCCCTGTGGAAACCCTGGAAGTACCGTCCCAATTCTGAGGGGTTAGTTGTTTCAGGTTTCCCATGAGTCAATAGACATATATATACAAAACGTAGAATAGGAGTGAGAGTGATAGTGATAGTCCAACTGTATGTAAGTACAGTAATGCATGGATTTTTTTCATGCAGCTAAAACTGCACATGCAGCATAAATAAGTATTGATGGGCAAATTTATTTGCCTGGCTGGAATTCATGGCGAATTCTCGTGTTTTGGCGCTGGCGAATAAATTCGTGAAACGCCCAGGAAATTCGCCCGTGTAAAGAAAAAACGGACGCCCGCTTCACAAATTTTCATAATTTCGCAAATGAGAAATGTGCAAAACGCCACATCCCTATAAATAACCACTGAGCCCGTGTTGAAGATTTCCTTCCTGGAACCTGTGTGCATGCTCCACTACAAAACATGATGAAAAGGGAACTGTGCTAAACTCTTAAGCCAGTAATCAACATATTTTTCAACATGCTGACCCTCCACCCGTTCAGGGATGCCAGTTATTCGAATATAATTCTGGCTGAGGCAGTTTTCAAGGTTGTCAGCACTCTTTTTCAAGACTGATATATCTGATATATCTTTCATTTTGTGTTCATGTAGGCATATCTATACAACTATCACCTACTTACTACTCCATAACTAATATAAGGTTGACACCTTTTTTTCAAAATTAGTTCGGGGCGGGTGATGTCAGGGGCGGGACTGATGGTGTCATTGGCAGGTGATATCAGGGGTGGTGCTGATGAAGTGGTGATTAATGATTGGCTGATCGCCATGCCATTGACTGCAATGTCCTTTCTGGATTTCCTAATTTGGAAATCTGGACGGGCAGTTTCACCTGGACAACCCTTCCAAAAACCTGGCTGTAGGTGGCAACCCTAAATAAAGACAACAGTACCTCCTTTTCTTTGCCAAAGTGTATATTATTCTGATATCCCTAAGAGATTATTTGGATTCTAAATGCGGTTTGATTCCCTTCCACATTGTAATTTATCTACCTATTATAATGTAAGAATACAATATTAAAATAATAGTAATTGCTAGAATCACCAGATCAAATTCGTCAAAATAAAGATGGGTTTCTGGAACGAGAATATCCAAACATAAATAAAATATGTTCATCCATAGGAAAATAACCTTCCTCCTCCTTTGGGGAAAACTTTAAATACATCTTTTTAGAACGGTCAAAATTCACAAGCTGCTATAAATAATTCTTTTTCATTAAGGATGGTTGACATTGGCTGTTTGGCATAATGGTTGAAACAGATTCTGTTTAATTTTTTCTTTGCCATGCTGCTGTGATCTTCTTAAAGCACTATATAGGGGCACCAAGGGCAAATCTGAGCTCTAGTCTGAGTCCTGCTCTTCTAGTAAGAAGTATTAATGATCTGCCATTCTCTGGTTATGTCTTATAAACAGTATATGGCTCAGTAATCTATAGGAGTTTTATTACCGTTACTATTCACATCGTAAGTTTCAAGTAGTAGCAGAGACTTAAAGGAACAGTAACACCAAAAAATGAAAATGCTTTAAAGAAATGACAATATATCCTGAGCATTTTCTCCCTTTTCAGCTTTGAATAGCTGCCCCCCATGGCTAAACAGCCGCTTGTTTATGTAAACACTTGTAGAAGGAAACATGACATTATATTTTCACTACTTTAATTTCACTTTCATTTTTTGGTTTTACTGTTCCTTTTTTATTCCTTAATTCTTTATTCATATAATGGTATTCATAAAAGAATTTCAACCACTTTCATAAAAAAAAGTTCATCCCCTTTTAAAATCGTAATCGTGGCTAACTGTTGTGTTAGGCTAGTGACAGAGGAGGAGATTAGTCTGCCAGCAACAAATCTTCTCTTCGGGTGTCTAATTTCCAGAAATGCAAAAATACAAATCCCAGGCGGGTTGGCATACGAATCGCTTTGGATTTCCGAAGTCGACTGAGATTTCCTCATGAGCCAACTTAGGGAGACTTCGGGAATGAATTCCTTCCCACTGGCAACTCCTAATCTTGCAGGTGGGAGGATGCATTTGAGGAGTTTAGTTGCCTGAAGTAGGTAGCCTGGCGACTAATTGCCTCTTCTTTGGGGTGACAAATCTCCCCGAACCACTTCCCCCTGCCTTGTATATGTATAATAGCCTGTGCCTATTCACACGCAGTGCTGGCTTTTCCGAAGTCGCTCGAAGTTGCCTCCTTAGGCAATTTCAAGCAATCTCGGGAAATCTCAGCGCCGCGTGTGAATAGGCACGGGCGATTATTCATTAAAGCCACTGGAAGGCAGGGGGAAGTGGTTCGGGGAGATTAGTCGCCAGGCGACGAAGCTCCACGAATCTTCCCGTCTGAGCCTAAAGCAAAGCTTACAAATTGCTGCTGATAAACTTCAACACTCTTACTCTTCTGCACAATACATCTCTTTACAAATGTTCCTGTATGGTCCTGGCAATTTCCTCCATTACTCTGAGTCCCCATCTTTTCACATCATGCACAGCTAATACAATCTCCCCATAGACGCAAAGATCTTTCTCTGCCAAACGACCAATCTTAGCGAAGTCCAACCAATCTGTCAAATTATCGTGCGGTTAGTGGAATTCGAACGGTCGTACATATTACGATTTTTCGTCCGACATCGGTCTGAAATATGATCGTCCAGGTTAAAAATATCTTTATCGGTTCCCATGCAATCTACCTATGTTTGCAGGGCCAAGCAGGCAGCGACGATTCAGTTTTGCTGGCAATATTTAAACGATCATTTTGAGACAATAGTGGTCTCACGATAACCATTGAATCTTTTAAAAATCTATATGTCTATGGCCAGAGTAGATAATGTTCCTTTTAAGGTATGCGCTCATAACCAATTTGTGGTGTGCTAATTTTGTGTGAAAACACAAAATATTGTATCAATTCTGGCTTGAGCACAACGTGTGCCCACAAGTTTAAAATGTGCACAAAACATTCATTTTTGCACACATAGCCAAGAAGGAGACACACGGACAGATTTGGGGAGATTTAGTCGCCTGGCAACTAATCGTCTCTTCTTCTGGGCGACAGAAGAAGAACTGTCTTTGTGTGTCTTCCCATCTGCTATAATCAAAAGTTGCCTGCGCTATAGCACATCTGGTACTTTCCTTTTCCGAAGTCGCCCCCGAAGTTTCCTCGTGAGTCTCTCCGAATCTGCCTGTGTGTCATAAGCCTAAGAGGGAACATTGGGGGTTGTCTAACATGAGTGCAATAAATAGGGCTGATTGTTATGAACAAACTATGGGTTTTCTCATTTAGTTTCCAATGCACAGCTTATACCCCTATAATTCCCCTGCATAATGGACTCCTGCTAACAACACAGTCACAAAAAAGAGAAGGAGGGTTTGATAATCTAATCATCACAAGGACCAAACATGAAATAACTTACACGTTTCTGTTTGCCTCCTTACCATTTGGAGCACTAGAACATGATGCAAAGACTGGACTAAATATATCTGGTAAGAGAAAATCACCGGCACACAGGATTTGCAGCAGCAGGGGGAACTCTTGCAGTTTTAATTAATGCAGTGCAAAAAACTGCTTGGACTAAATATATCTGGTCCAGTCTGTGCACTTAAGGGTCAATGTCCAAACCTTGCAAAACAGGACTTTTACTTGGGTCTATGTGTTATTTACCCATTTAACTTGTAATGACTGCAGGTATGCTAGGGGCTGCAAAATCATAGCCATAAAAGCTCCATGCAATAAAGAGCTGCCAAACTGTTTATTGATGCCCTAGTGTTCCTCCCCTCCCCTCCTGACAGGTAACCCGGAGAGGGGGGGGCGGCATTTTAGGAGCTGCCTTCCTGAGGTTCGGCCCGGATTACTGTGGAAAAACAATTAATAAAAATATGAACTATAATGTTGTACAGAATGTTACAAAAATAATTTGCAATACATACATTTTGCAGGGTCTGACAGTATCAAAATCAAACCTCTAATACCAACCTTATAACAATGTATACAGTAAAACCCTTTCTAGGGTCTTAATTTTAGGTAAAAAGACATAATGACACATTTTATTATATTTTCTCCTTTTTATAGACAATCAACAAAACCTTGTACCGAGCAGTGATTTCTACAATATATATATATATAATATATGTGACAAAATTCTGGCATGGAAGATGACATCCACTGAACTTGAGTCCCAGGTGGAAAGCAACCCTAGAGATGACATATTGGAACTCATCACGATCTATGAACAATGACCTTTCACTACACAAAAGGCTATTTTCTGTAGTTTTGATGCTGAATATCATTGGGGGCTTTCACTTCACATTTGTTGGTGCCATTCAGAAGCTGTATCTCCCACCGGACATGGTCTGTTGTGATTTGTGTGTTTCAACTAATTTTGTTCAAAGTTATATTCTGAGTACATAGGGAGTATCAACCATTCCCCTGAAATCCACAACAACCTGAGATCCAGGGATAGATTAACCCTTAGAGAGTGCTTGTTCAGCCCAGTAAAACCATTGTAGTAAGTTTATATTCCTGAAAGGTAAGTTTAGATTATTTATTGTGAAAAAATGTTAAATGATTACAATGCAGTGTTTCTATATTTCATTATTTAACTGCAGGATTACACTTTCAGTCTTCTAAATCTACAAAAAAATTTATTTGTGTCTTCTGATTTTTTTTTTTAGCTTGTAATGATAGTTTAGTTGTATTGCCTTGCAGCACTTGGGTACTGAGTTCTATTCCAGCCAGGATTGGATTTTGTTCTACTTTGTCTGCATGAGTTTCCTCCAGGGCGGTACTCCAGTTTGTTCCCACACCCCTAAAACATACATGCAGACTTATTGGCGTGTTATGAAATTGACCCTAGTATGTGTGAATGTGATAGGGACATTAGATTGCAAGCTCATCGACTGTTTTGAATGATGAGCGTCCTTGATAAAGCATAATGTAAATATGCCAGTGCTGTATAAATAACAGGTAGAGAAACCCAGAGTCTAATCCCATTCTGTATAAGACAGTGATTTACAGACTAACTTCATTATCCCCAAAAGGAATCCGATATATTAACTACAGTGAAAACAGAACATATTTATTGTATATTTTATTG